>JAKUBF010000008.1:0-110872 GCA_030563185.1 Saturnispora sanitii | reverse complement strand
TTAGAAAGGTTCTAATGAAAAAAAATATTTTTTTTTTTTTGTAATTTTTTTTTTTTTTTAAAAAAAAAAATAAAAAACAAATAAAAAAAAAAAAATAACCCCCCCCCCCCCCCCTCTCTCTCTCTCTCGCTCCCCCTTTTAATACGATTATTAAGCTTTATTAGCATACATTCTAGCCTGATCTTTAACTTTTTTATTGTACAATTCTCTATTATTTTCAAATTCTCTATAAGCAGGTTCCTGAGCTGGGGATCCAGTATTAGGTGTATCCAATAATTCTTGGACCCCTAATAAAAGTTGTTTTAATGTAATAGCAGCTCTCCAATCTTGAGTTTCATTAAGAATTGAAAGACAAATTGTACCAGATGGGTAAACATTTGGATGATAAAATCCTTGAGGGAATTGAATTTTAGGGGGTTTAGCAGGATATTCTGGTGGGAAATGAATAGTTAATGGGTAAGTTGCATTACCCCATAAAGTCCCTTGTTTACCTAAAATACCAGCTTGCCAGTTGTGTAAATCGAGTGAACCGTCTTGTTTTTTGATTGGTTTGGCAAAGAACCCAAATGGATGGTCCTTTCTCCATAGCTTACGCTCCTGTTGGATTCTTTCTTGACAGAGATTACGAGACATGAGATGAGTTCGTTTGAAAGATTACAATACAATACAATATGTATGGAAAAGTTTAGTTTTGAAAAATATCTAATGTGTGTGTGTGTGTGTGTGTGTATCTGTTTTAATATAGATTTTTGTGTATAAATGTCCAGTGAGGATTTTGACGATTTGGACGATTACATTGATGAGTTTGTCACAACATCAGTTTTACAACAAGATGGTGGTGAAAAAACCGGTGAAAACGCAGTTGAAATTGGTGAAAATACTAAAGAATCAATTAAAACTAATACTACTACTAGAACTACTACAAAGACTTTTAAGGAGGCACTGGAAAACACCCAACAGCAAATTCGTGAATCTACACGTGTAGTGGAAGAAACAGCTGAAAAACCAAAACCAAATGATGAAGAATTACTAGAAACTTTATTGAAATCTCTTGATTTAGATGGTGGTTTAGCAGGGCTTTTAGATGGTCAGGGTGATGGTGATGGTAATGGTGATCGTGATTTAGCGGATTTGTTAACTAATGCTCTGAGTAAATTAACGGGGAAAGATTTACTTTATGATACTATTTGTGAATCATGTGGGAAATACCAAGTATATTTTGAAACTAATGCAAAACCAGTTAATGGTGGTGATGGTGATACTTCTGATTATTTAAGATATGAAGCACAATTTACACATTTACAAAACATCAAACGTCGGTTTGAATCACCTGAATATCAAGATGATAATGACGAAGATAGGAATTACATTGATACAGAAATGGAAAAATTCAATAATCTTTACCCACCACCACCAGGGGTTTTAGAGGATGATTTATCTAATTTAGGTGTTAATGGATTAAAATTTGATGATAATGATGTTCCATTTAATCCACAAGATTTAGAAAAGGGTTGTGAAAATGCATAATTATAAGTGTAATTTTACTATTTTTTACAGTAAATAAGTAGATAGTTAACGAATCAGACATCCATGGAAGGTCGAAGGGCGGTCACCAGTGTACAAAGGCTAGTATTTTGGGTTCAACCAACCTTTTGTTAGTACATCTACCGTGGAAACTGCGAATGTTAAAATTCTTCATCATATAAGTTAACCCAGCTTTAGCTCTTTTTATATCGAAAGAAGTTTAGCTTCTGACTAAACACTCTTTCTAATTATTACGTGAAAAGGACAAAGATCAGAGTTGTTGAATACTGGCAAGTAAAGCCCCCCAGGTCGACCTTTTAAAAAGATCAAGATGGCTAGGCATTGAAAAGATACCCAACCTGCTAAGAATTGGGTATATCCAACACAAGGCGGTTATATGCCATGTCAGCATGGTCGAGTAAGAATGGGAAAGAAGGAACTCAATTCTCATCACATGATTGTCATTTAAAATGAACTAGTACACATTCACTAAACGTGTCAATAGAGCACACAGGACACATTTAGACAATTGCTAACTAAGTTAAGAAGAGAAAGTGATTAATTAAAGTGTGAAATGAAAAAATTTTCAATTGAAAAATTTATACTCGCGATTTTTTGAGGGTTTGTTGGTTAAGAGAAGGGGTTAGCCTGGAGTTGAAACACACTATTAAGCTAGTCAAATTCAAATTACCAAATTGAATTTATTAGAATATAAAATTGTATTACAAACACCTTTTCCCCCCCCCCCGTTTTAATGGACTTCAAAGGACATGCTCAGCACGATTATGTTATGTTATGTCAAAACTAATTCTAAAAATCTCGCATCTGTACTCCTTTGATCTTTAATGTATTTCAAACTTCTCTTAAAATGACCCATAGGGGTAATATCCCCCTCTTGACCATTCTCCATACCATTTTCTTTAAATCCATTCCAAATTAACTCTATAAGCCCATTTAAATACCTTATATTAATAACATCATTCCCATGGATGAAAAAATAAACTGATTGATTCAAGATTTCAATGAACAATTCAACTTTAACGTTGAAATCCATTAAACTATCTGCTATCCTTAATGATTTTTGTAAACATTCTAAAACACGAGTACCATCTCTTTTTAATGGGATCATTATTAATTCATTTTCATACTCATCTTCACCTTCACCTTCTTTTTCGTTATTGTCATCATTTTTAACACTTTCTGTACTCACCCACCAAAGATGTGAAGCATTATAAACAGCACGACATTGATCAATTTTCTTCAATAATCTTGAACCATAAATAGCTGCTTTAGTAATCAATTTATCATAATCTTCCATATTATTCTTTATTAATTGATCTAATTGAATTAATTTATTCATAATTAGACAAATACATGAATATTGAATTTTAGATTCAATTATTAATTCTTCATATGTTATAAATGATTCAATGAAAAATTCATATGTTATATTAATCATATTTATATCATTTGCTAATTTCCCAGAAATTAAATTTAATTCAATACTAATTGGTGCATTTTGTTCCTTTATTTCATTAATTAATTCTGAAATCTTGGTGAATATTTCAATAGAAAATGATGAAATGGTTTTATTACCTATGGATAATTTCGTTAATTCTTCTGTAATTTCTTCTGTTGTTGAATCATCTTCAGTTTCCTTCTTTTCTTCTTTCTTTGCATTCGTTTTTCCCTCCTTTTTGTTCTTGTTCACTTCTCTAATTATATCCAAATAAACATTGATAATAGTAGGAACAACTAAATCGAATTTCCCACTCGCCCTGAATTCCTTCAATGATGAATTGATAAAATTGACTTGTTCAAAATAATCAACACCACCAATGTCTTCTTCTGCTGATTGAGGTTTGAATAAATGAATAACTTTACAAACTTGTTCAAAATAAATATCCATTACATTCACATTGATTTGAGAAGTTGTTTCCCCCAATCCAAATAAATCTTGTTTAGTTTCACTAATTACCTGTGGGTGTGCATTGAATAACAACGATTGTGAAAGAAATTTCATCATAATTTGTAAATCCTTTCTTGTTTCAATAAAAGAATTACTCATAATGAGTTTGTCAATAATTTCAAACATGAGCTTGTTTTTAATCTCCATTTGTTGATTAGCAAACAATTCATAATATTGATCGCTAAGTTTGAAAAAATATGAAGCGTTTTCATTAATAGGGGTAATTAAAAGTTCATAACATTCATCATTCTGATTCTGATTCTGATTCTGATTCTGATTCTGATTCTGATTCTGATTCTGATTCTGAGTGTCCAACATTGTTTGACAAATTTTATAAAGTTCATTTAAATTTTGGAAATTTTCAGGAAAATATTCAAGTGATAATTGGATTATCTTAGTTGTTATACTTGATGTTAATGGTGTAGGTTCCGTTTGGACTTTCAATTTGTTCAAAAATGTAATGAATTGATCGAATTGCTCTTGAGTGAATTCTGAGTCCTTTTCTTGAGAATTTTGCTTATAATTGATAAGTCTATCAATAAGTGACAAGAGTATGGCTAATGGTGTATCATGCGGCGTTGTTGGATATTTCTGGCCATTTGTGGTACTGATACTCGTTGGAGTAGGAGTAGGAGGAGTTGACATCGTCACCTCTAAAAGACACCCTAAAAATAAATCCACAGTTAACAATTGAAAATTATCAGGAAAGATTTGAACGATAACATCTAGTAAATAACTTTGAGCCAATTGATCATTACATTTAACGATTTGTTGTAAAATAACTGGTAAAATATTCTCCTTATAATATTTACCATCAATAAAATCCAATTGTGATAATCTAACTAAATTAGAACCAACTAAAATTTTCAAATCACTTCTTTCCTTTAATCGTTCACCTCTTTCACTTAATGGTCCCTGGTATTGTAATCTAACCCATAGTTTATTCATTTCAATGAAATTAGTAACGATGAATTGAACAGATTGTGATCTTTCCTCTTCAGTAGTTAATGGTAAATTATCCTTAGTCCTTTGATTTAAATAATAACGTAAAAACAGTCCCCTAATTGGAGTTTGGACCCCCTTGGACATTTCTAACATATCATTTAAAATTTCCAGTTTTGGTGAGTTTTCAATTTTAAGATAAATTGACCCAATTGTTATCATAAGGTATAACCTTGGAATAATATTACCAGCATATTGGACTAATTCATAAAGATCTACTAAATGAGAGGACGAATTAGTCTCTTCTAAAAAAGCTGTTAAATGATCAAGTGAATTGTAAATAACAATGTACAATTCATAGTATTCTTTAGGTGTTAAAGATGTTGTACGTAACTCGTTCAAAAACGTGCTGGCGTGTTTCAAAGCGTCCATAAAACGGTGTTTCCCCGCTAGACAAACACGCATTGCGTGAGTCTCCTTGGCCACAGTTTGCAACGCCAATTGAAGCGCAGACATGGTGCACCTAGTTATGAAATGAAGTTGGTTTCACTTTCACTTTCACTTTCATTTTCAATTTCAGAATTCAATTTCAAATCTCACTACATTTATGCTTACGTAAGGCGCGACATAATTTTTTGTGGTAATCTTTTGACACCTTCCTAAAAGGGAAAAAGAAAAACAAAGCGATTGCTCTTTTGGGCAGTTTTTGTTTTCCAAATTGGGGCACCCAGCTGTTTTTCCAATTCCAATTCTCCTCTTCTTTCTTTCTTCAATAATGTCAATCTTGTCTATTGTGTACTCTGTTTTGGCCTCCCTTTTGGTCCCTGGGGTTGTCTTGATGCTACTCTTCTGTGTCCTTTCTGGGGGGGTCGACCATTTCCCATTTAACACCTTTTACTGGGTTCAAGCTGATACTGCCTTTTTGGGTGATTTCGACGTCACCAGATGGACCTTCTGGGGGATTTGCCACCCAGAAAGCTACACAAGTGCTGATCAAGGTATCTGTACTCAACTAGGCCCTGCTGTTCCAGTTTCCCCATTGGATAACTTCTACGCTTCCAGTTTAAACTCTACCGTCGTTTTGGATAAGTTACCTCAAGATTTCATCAACAATGAACCAACTTATTATTACCTTTCTAGGTTCTCATTCGCCTTTGTCCTTATTGCCCTCATTTTTGCTAGTGTTTCACTTATTAACGTTATCGTTTCACCAATTTGGTCATCTTTCAAAGATGCTAATATTCTTTACCTGTTTTTAGCTCTTATTTTTGCTATTGCTGGTGCCTCTTGTGGTACAGCAGTTTCTGTTCTTGTCAGAAACGAGTTCAAAGACATTGGGGTTGATTCCAAATTAAACGCTGCCTTTTTCGGTATGCTTTGGGCTTCAGTTTTCATCTTATTAGTTATGTTTTTTCTTTCATGTTGTGGGGCAACTTATGGTGCTTATAAGAAAGGTAACAATAAAGAACCAATTGGTCCTTATGCTGATTATGAACAACAACCTGTTGTCGGTGCTACTACAACTGCTCCTGTTTCTACTGCCAATGTTCAATCAAGTGTCTCTCATGCTGAAGAATACCCAGAAAGCTCTGGTATTAAATTTTTCAAAATAAAGAGAAACTCTTCCTCTGAGTAAGTAGGTATACCATTCTTTTATTTTTGATTCCCTCTCCAATCCCATTCCATCGTATTAATATAATAAAAAAAGCGTTAGGTTTGTAATTACTATTGTTTATTTCTGTCCGTTTGTTAAATTATTTAGATTAAAAAAAATAGGTTTACTATATATATAAATACACACACACACTAACTAACTAACTAACATCCTCTTTATGAGCAACTGTTAAATAAACCATATCATGCCATTGATCATCACATGAAATAACCATCTTAGCCAGTTGATATTCTTCCATTTCAAATTCTCTACCTAATAAACTCTTACCAATAATAATGTTATTAAAAACAAACCCAAATGTTTCCTCTCCTGATAAAATCCCCATTGGACCATCTTTACCATTATGAAAAATATCAATATTTATATCATGTAAATTTTTCTCAATTAAATTCTTCAATGGGGTTAAATATTCATTAGTTTCCTTATTAATAAATAATGATTTAATTATTTGTGCTAACTGAACACTTCTCATAGTCATATCCCTATCCAAATTTCTCTTTTCAGATCCAAACAACAAATCATTTTCTAAACTTAAAACATCATGTAAACTTTCTTCATCAATTAATTTAAAACCATTGTTATACCATTTGTCCGTACCAATACTAACAAGTACCTTCAACAATTCAGGGTCTTCATTTACTTTCTTGATAATATAATTAATCATCAATTTTTCAACTTCAACAGAAACTAAAAGATCAGTAACTTCTAATTCATCAATGTACATTTTTTGTAAATATTCACTAGCAACCCCTGTTAATGTTTCATCATCATCAGTTAAATAATTGAAGATTAACCCAATAAAACCAAATTTAATTAATTTATCACCTTTAAAAACTTTATCAAATGAAATTAATGAATTTAAACCTGATGATCTAATATGTGATTCATTTTCATCATTAACCATACTCACTACATGATTAATCCATGATTTAAACCTGGAATCTTTATTAGGTTCCTCCAATTTCCCCATTAATGACCCAATTGTCTCCATTGAAGCTAATCTAATAGTTTCATTTTTATCCAAAATGAACTTTAAAAGATCATCAATAGTCATAACCCCCTGATCATTGTTAATAACATTAATCTCCCTTAATAAAATGAGCAATTGTGCCTTAACGTGGTTCCAAACAATATCCTTACGAACGGTTTCCCAAGAAAGCAATTCAATTTGTTTCAATTCATCGTGAGAAAATTTATCAATTGATCTCATAATTATTTCAATGGAACTCAATTGTAATTCATAATTAACTAAACATTGTAATCCCATTATGAGAATTGAGAAATCTCCCAAAATAGAATATAATAAATGCAAACATTCTTTCATGGATAATTTTTTAGATCCATCTAAATGTTCATCTTGAGAATTAAAATTTATTTTAAACCATTGATAAAGTTCATCTACTAATAATTTATCAGAATCTAATTGACCAAATTTAATTAATTGTAAATTTTGGAAAATAACTAATTTAACACTCCATGGGAATTTCTCACCTTTCAAAATTAATTCTAACATGGATAAAACATTAATTCTAATAAATTCATCAGAAATTAATTCAACTTGATCTTTTTGAGTAGAATAAACATCAAACCCAGCTCTAATTAACATTTCCCTTTGTGCAAGTAATCTACCATGTAAACAATTTGAATCATCTAAATCAACCCCATTTAATAATTGACCAAATTCTTTAATGAACATTTCACGTGATGTAACAATTGAGGGGAAACTCCTAGCTGCCATTTCCCTAACTTTCCAATTTTTA
The DNA here is from genome assembly GCA_030563185.1 of Saturnispora sanitii. NCBI lineage: Eukaryota > Fungi > Ascomycota > Pichiomycetes > Pichiales > Pichiaceae > Saturnispora > Saturnispora sanitii. The sequence continues at coordinate 103,002 of JAKUBF010000008.1, read as the reverse complement.
TTATTTAATAAATTAATAATTAATGGTTTAAATTCAAGTAAACCAGAATATTCACTTGTTGGTTCTAATCTTGACATAATTGTTAAAATTGGGAAAATCTTTTCTAATTCATTTTCATCACTATCACTGCTATTTGTAATTGTACTACTGGATAAAGTTTCATAAAAGATCTTTTTAACATGTTGGAATTTATTGAAAAATAATCTTGATGGGTAAGTTGGTAATTGATTATTTCTCACTTTCTTAGAACTAAAAAGTCTATTCTGTAAAGCAGTAAAAAGCATAACTGCACAATTTCTAATTGACCAAATTGGTGAAGAAATAGCATTTAATGCAAGTTCAATACCAATATCAATATAATTAATAGATTGTGAACTTAAATTTGAATCAATAAAAATTACCTTAATACAATTAAAAGCATTAACTTGAGGTAAATTTATATTCATTTGTAAATCTTCTTTTGGGATTGGGGATTGACAAATATTAATTAATTCATCAAATGTAGATTTAATCATTTCATTATAACTTGTTAAAATTGCAGTTATTAAATATGGTACACCTGCTGATCTCCTAGTAATTGATTTAGATTTAATTTTAGTCATTTTTAAATTTTCCTCTAACCATTTTTTAGGTAATTGACTAATTTTATCATCTTTATGAGTTTTACATAATGAACATAATGAAACGAAAGTTGGATACACAGATGAAAATGCACCCCTATGTCTAATAGTTGATAATTGTTCAATTAATAATGGACCAAGAATTTCAATGGATTCTATTTTAATTATAGATGATGATGATGATGATTTCTTACCTCTTCTTAATAAAACATCAATCATCATTGATGATTCCTTCATTGCTCTCCAAGAATATGAAAGGACAATTTGTGACCCCTTACCATATTTCAATTCTAATTCCTTTGAATATTTTTCCTTGAATTCAGCTGGTAAATTCCCCTCTGGTGAATCATGTTGTAAAAATGGTTTAATTTGCTCCCATGATTGATTCCCCTGGTTTAAAACTTTCTGAATCATTTCATTATTGAATTTTTCTTCAAATTGAGTAAAATCCATAATTTCAAAGATAAATTTAAATGCAGCGAAATAACCTTGAATACTAAATGTATAACAGGAATAACAAATATCCTTTTGAGCTTCTAATAGTGAAATATCGATCTTTTCCAACAACTCATTAATAATTTCCTTACATTTTCCAAGATCCTTTGCCTCACCATTTTGATAATAATTAAATAAAAATTGAAAAAAACGTGCACCTGAATCAACTGATTTACTCTTAATATCACCTAATAATTGCATCCCACGATCACTGGCCATTTTCAAATCAACCAATTGATCAATTTCCAATGGACAAATTTGTAAAAGTTCAGTTGATCCACTTCTAATATCATCGAAATCATCAGAAATATTATCAATGAGTAATCTAATTAATAATGAATTATAAATTTGTAATTTAAATGGGTATTCAACATTTGTCTTACTCTTTTTAACTTGTTTATTCTTATCTAAACCTGAAATAATCAACATTTTCAATATTTTTAAGGACATTTCCTTTCTTTGATAACAAGAACCTGGCTTAAGGTTGAATTTTACAATTTCAATTATATCCTTGAAGAATTTTTTAGCCTGATTAATAATAACCAACTTAGATTGAATTTCATCTTGGAAAACTTCCTTATTCTTCTTAGTTAATGATTTAACTGTTTTATCCAATGCGTAAGTTGAATCTCTAATTCTATTAATGAATCTGTTTAAATATGAAAACATTTCATTTCTCGATTCTAAATCATTGTCTAACATTATAGAATCCAATGCATTAATAACTAATGAATAAATTTGTTGTGGGATTTCTTTTGATTGTTTAGGTGAACTAACTAACAGTGAAAATGCACCAATTCTATAACTTGAATTTTGAGATTTTAATAATGATTGAAGTTTTTCAATTGAAATAATTGGTTCTTCTTGATCATTTTCCCTTGGTAAAAATGGTTCAATTAAAATAGATGTATCTTGAGCAATTTTTAAACAGGATAATATAGTGGATATTTCACATTTTTCCTTATCATTTATAATCAATTTTAAGAATTTTAAAGTCCCCTGTTCTGAAATTTTAAATAATTGTGGTAAGAGATAAAGTTCAATTGATTTTTTCAATTTTGGTGTGTTAATCCCTTGAACGATATCATTGTACCAAAATTGGATCCATTTTTCATCTTCATCTTCATCTAAAGTCTCTCTTAACTGTTTAAGTAATAAGAAGATGACTCTACCAATTGTACTACCTAAGGCATTTGACCAAATGAAATTTAATGCCTGTGGGATAAATTGAGGTTTTAAATTAAAAACGAACCCCTTTTGGACTTCCCTGTATAAATTCTCAACCATGAAATAAAAAACTCTCATTGAAAATGGTAAATTTAATGATTGTTCTAACCATGATTTAAACATATTTGGAGCTAATGTAGAATTTGAAATTTTAATAAATGAAATCAATTTAATAAACAGTTCACGAAGGGAATTTCCTAATGCTGCACCTGAATCATTCCAAAAATCTAAAATATATTGAAAAAGAAAGTTGTATTGATCTTCTTTAATTTGAAGCTTTTCAACCTGAGAAAAATCTTTATTTAATATTTGAGTTGATCTTGTTAACCAAACAACTAACGAATCACACACAATGGTCTTATAATCACCTAAACCTTGAGATGACTTCAAAGATTCAAAAATAATAGGATAAATCGAGTTTAAAAGTTGAACAAATTGGGCATTTGATTCAAATGATTCTAATTTGGTATTGACTAAAAATGAAAGTAACTTAAGAGCTTTTTTCTCAGTTAAAAATTCATTTTCTAAAGAGAAATTTCTCCAGTATTCCTTTTGTTCCACTAAAGTGTATTTATTGGCTTCTGTGTCTATAAATTTGGTTTTTTTAGCCATATATTTTAAAGAAAAAAGGTTAAAAAAGGAAAAAAAAAGATCCAATTGTGAAATTTCAAAAAAACTCGCTTTCGTGTCTCTTTTGTTTTTGATAATCAATCCAAAAGTTATTTAAATATGGAAGATAAATACATTGGTTTGGCTTTGGCTATATCGTCTTCATTTGCAATTGGGACATCGTTTGTGCTGACGAAAATTGGGTTGGAAAGAGACGGTTCTAGAGGTGAATCACTTACATATTTGAAAAATCCACTTTGGCTAATGGGTACTACAATGATGGCCGTGGGGGAGATTTCCAATTTCGCAGCTTATACATTTGCCCCTCCTATCTTAGTGACACCTTTAGGTGCCCTTTCAGTGATTATTGGGGCCATTTTAGCATCGATATTTCTTAGAGAGAAATTGGGAGTTTTGGGGAAAATGGGATGTGCTATTTGTTTATTAGGGTCAATCATCATTGTGTTACATGCTCCACAAGATAAAGAAGTTAATACAGTTGATGAGATTTTGGATTATGCAGCTAAACCAGGGTTTTTGTTTTATCTTACTTTGGTGACGATTTTCAGTGTTGTAATGATCTTCAAAGTTGCACCAGTTTACGGGTCTGTTCATCCAATGGTTTACGTTTCAATTTGTTCAGCCGTTGGGTCTATTTCTGTTTGTGCCATTAAGGCTTTTGGTATTGCACTCAAGTTGACCTTCGAGGGTAATAACCAATTCAACCATTTCAGTACTTATGTCTTCATTGTTACTGTTGTCGTCTCTATTATGACTCAAATGAATTACTTTAACAAGGCCTTAGCTCAATTTGACACTTCAATTGTTAACCCACTTTATTACGTTTCATTCACTTCAGCTACTTTATGTGCATCTTTCATTTTGTTTGGTGGGTTCAATTCTACTGAAAATAAGGACATTGTTTCACTTCTCGTTGGGTTCATTATCATTTTCATGGGTGTTTATCTACTTGATTTAGCTAGACATCGTGATGAAGCTGAAAATACACACCTTTTCAGTGATCCATCACAAAATAATCTCGTTGGTGAAATCCCAATGAACAATGACATTTCAGCTTATCAATTCCGTAAATCGTTTGAACAAACAACAAGATATCACCACGTTGATGGGCAGTCACGTAGATCTGACAGTTTTGAAATTAATTAACTGACATAAACAGGTATATATATATATATATATATATATAATATATTAGCTATATAGTCAAGTCTACACACACATTTAGATGTCATCGATATCCAAATCTTCTGAATCTTCTTCGTCTTCAGAATCGTCGTTACCGAATTCGAAGTTAGCTTCATCATCATCGTCACCACCGAAAGTGTCAGTTTGGTTGATCTTAGCGGTTTCTGGTAATTCACCCTGTTGAACAAGAGCTCTGGCTTCGTCTGCTGAGTATTTATGGACAATATCACATCTGTCGTCTTCGAACTCACGCAAGGCAACAAGGACAATATCACCCTGTTGCATCCAAACTCTCTTTCTCAACTTCCCTCTGATATGACCCAATCTAACAACACCGTCGAAACAAGTGGTTTGGACACGTCCATTACCAAGCATTTTTGTGATCTGAGCGTATTCTTGGTCTTCTTCCTTGATTAAAAGCTCTCTCTTGGACTGGTTGTCACTCTTTCCTCTTCTACCCTTCTTACCACCTTTACCTTTACCTTTTGGTGCCATTTCTACGTTGAAATCTTAAGATAAATCGTTGGAAAAGCTTCAAAGGAAAAAAAAAAAATTTATTTTATTTTTCAATTGTCATCAACTGAATGGTCACGTGACAGTCACGTGACACCTTTATTTACTTCTCTATTGAAAGAAAGGAAAAAAAAATATCTTTATAGAGCTTTAAAGTCACTCTTTTCCTTATTGGAACACCCTATATCCATTCATTTCTAACCCCACAAATGGACTCATTCGACGCGAAAATTAGTCTGGCAAGGATGCTCGAAAAAATCCAGCCACATAGGTCAGCATCGCTTGAAATATGCGCCTTTTTATTGAAAAACAACGAACTCATAGATATACTTTATCCAACTATTCCTGATACCATGGCTAGAGTCAATTTAAATACGAGAATTACCATTTTACAATTTATTGTAGATTTCATGACTTTAATATCCCAAGATGAAAAATATTCAATTGTTAAACCTTATAATGATTTAATAATAAAAGATTTATTCAAAATTTACAATTTAGTTCTCCCCCATCAAATTGAATCTATGACTATTTCAAATATTAACGGGGAAGATGAACATCCCTTTGTTAAAACTACAACTTTTGAAAAATCAAATCCTTTTAAATCAGCTTCTTTTGTTAGACCTTTGTCAAATTTACAATTAAGTTACCAATTGTTAATTGAAATTTCAAAACTTGTTAATTATACCCAATTGGTCAATCAAATAGAATCTTTCCAAAATAAAAATTTATTAACTCAAATTGATAAGAAGAATATCGCCTTAGGTAAACCTTTTAATGATGAGCTACCATCATTTAATCAAAATGATCATCAAAGTCAAAGTGAAATAGATGCTGTTTGGAATTATATCATTCATAAAAAGAGGCAATCACAATATGAACGTTTAATGATTGATTTACATGATGACCCATTTGAACAAAAGAAAAGGATAGAATCACAATCACAATCACAATTAAACCAATCTACTTCTACTTCTAATAATGATGATAATAGTGAACCACAAACTTTAGGTAGTATATTTTCATTAACACAAAAACAATTATTGGATAGATTAGAATTTGATAGGGAACGTCAAAAGAGGGGGAAAGAATCTATTTGGAAACAACCAAGGCCAAATGGCAAAATTAATATAGAAGAATTTAATTCAATTTTGAAAAAATCAACTTCATGGTTAGAAACTGATAAGGAAAGTGATTTACTTTACATTAAAGATTTGAATAACACTTGGATTGATTCGAAAGTTAGTATAATATTCCCTCCTAAAAGAGATGATTGGTCGCAACATCAACAACAACATCAACAACGTGATTGGCAAAATTATCATTCTCAACAACAATATGATGATTATTATGATAACTATTATCATCAAGATGACAGGTATTATAGACAGGGAAACCAACAAAGGCAAAATCATCAATTACGGCAACAACAGCAACAACAGCATGGTGATCAAAAAAGAAAGACATACACTCCTAATAGAAATAATCAGAACAATAATCAAAATCAAATTGATCAACAACAACAACAACGTACCCCTGGTGTTACTTACACACCAGATAGGAAACGTCCTCAAAAACAACAAAGTCAAAAAAATAACAATAATGTTAATAATAATAACGGTAATAAACGTCCTAATAATGCTCAGAATAAAACCCCAAACCATCAAAGAAACCAACAAAATAACCAACAAAAACAGCATCCGAATCAACAACATAGGAATCAAAATCAACATCAACATCAAAATACTCAGCATCGGAACCCAAATCAAAATCAAAAATATCAAAATCAACAAAAAAATAACAATCAACAACGCCAGCAACATTCTAAATAGTGATGTATTACATTTCCTTTCGTGTGTACTATAATTAATTAATTATGCTATATATACATGTAGTTGTTTTCTAAAGTTTTCATTAACTTCCTAAAAAGTTAATATATACGTTTAAATCATATTCGTTAAGTTAATTCATATACATATAAATATTTAAAGCATTCAATTATTTTTTTTACTCTTCTTTTCTCTTCTCTACTTTACTCTACTCTAAGCTTCCTTTATAATAGTCAGCAGTTCGTTAATACCCTTTAATGAAACGTTAGCACAAGTACCAGATTCATATTTACCCACTCTAACACTTAAACTGACATGATCATCATCTGATAATTTATTAATTATATCATAAACTTCTTCATCAATTTGTGAAGAACCACCACATGCCATAACAAATGAAAACCTTTCCCCATGTAAAATTAAATTATTAAAATTTGAAATCGTTGATAAAGTTGGTGAAATTGTAATTGTATCATCATCACATATTGATAAACTATTTGAACTATTACTACAACCTGAAAGTTCTAAATCATCATCAATAATTGGAGGATGGTTCAATATCCAGTTAATAACTTTAGGTATTAAATTCATCTCTTGGATAATAACCATAGCTCCATTAAATAAATTTGCATGTATATTAAAATCTTTAGTGTATAATTCATTAATATGAGTAATTAAATCCCCAACTAAATTATTTTTATAATCATTATCAATGTCTAATGAATTTGTCTTAATATGGAAATTAATTGAACATTCATTTGATTCAATAAATGACCCTGGGATCCTTTCACAAAATGTTTTAAGGATATTCTCAATTGGTAACATCCATTCATTTTTAAAATTTTGATTCATTTTAACCCATTTATTATTATGTGGAGGTTTAATAAAAATCCCATTTTCACTAATTAATCCTAAATCATTAACCCTCTTGTACATTCTAATTAATTGTAATCTATTTTTATAACTGAGAATATAAATAGAATTCTTTTTATTAGATGTTAAATCATTTAATGTTGTATTAATTAATTGTTGTTGAATCGAATGAATAACTTTTCCATCAATTATCAAGTTGGTAATTAAATCATCTAAATTTAAAATAATTAATTTATTATTATTAGTAGTAGTATTTAATTCATCATCATTATTATTATTATTATTATCATTAATTGATTTCACCAACAATTTGAAATCTTCCAATGTTAGTGGTTTTAATAAATTAGCAGTATGTTCCCGTTTAAAATTATAACATTCATTTAATTTGTTTAAATTGTTAATAACCCAATTTTTAGAATCATGTTTTAAAATTGTATTAATTGCATCAGACCATCTTTTTTCCTTTTCTTCCATTCCCATTGTTAAACATTTCAAAATTGATTCACTAATTTGTTTAATATTATAAGGATTTGTTAAAATTGGTCCCTTTGTTAAAACATCAGCAGATCCAACGAATTCACTTAAAATTAATGGGGATTTTAATTCAGATGTAGAACAAATGAATTCATGACATGTTAAATTCATCCCCTCTCTTAAAGTTGAAACAATAAATAAATGAGCTTCACTTAAAAGTGCTAAATATTGATCAAATTCAATATCTTGATGTAATAAAACAACAGGTTGAATATCTGAAATCCCATTAACTTTTGAATTAATTCTTTCAATAATCTTAAAAATTAAATTTTCATAATTTGAATCATTACCACTATTAAGACAAATTAAAATTAATATTGTTGAATTCAAAAAATCAGGGTTATCATCTAAGAATCTTTCATATGATAATAATTTTTCTTTAATACCTCTAATTTCATCAAATTTATCACGTGAAACAATTAATTTTTTACCCTTCCATCTATCTCTAATTAATTCTCTCCAATCAAAAACTGATTTAGATTTTATAATTTTATCCAAACTTTGAAAATTTATACCAATTGGATCATATGAAACACTTGTCATATTACCCATATAATAAACATTTTTATCATCAAAATCAGCTAATAATAATCGATTACAACTTTGAAGAAAATGACCAACATATTCTTCAGTTTGAAAACTAACAAAATCAGATCCTAATAAACCTTGTAAAATTTTCTTTCTTTGAGCTAAACATCTGAAAATTTCACTACTTGGGAATGAAATATGTAAGAAAAACCCAATTTTACAATTTGGTTTTAATTCCCTTAAAAATTTTGGTACCAGCATTAAATGATAATCATGAATCCAAACTGTATCATCATCATTTGATAAATTTTCAGCAATCTTTTCAGCAAATTTTCTATTAACAATTTCATAATAATTCCATGAATCATTTTCAAATGAATTAGATTTTGGATCATTAGGTATTTTATAATGAAAAATTGGCCATAAAATTTCTTTACAAAATGAATGATAATAACCATTGAATTCTTCATCTGGTATAAAAATTGCATGTGATGAATATTTATTCGATAATTTATCCTTTATATCTTCTTTAACATTTATAGGAATTAAATCACTTGGCATAGAGATTGTCCCAATCCATTTAACTTGTTCTGATTTGAAAATATTAGTTTCCTTTGCTGTATTTACAGCTTTAATTAAACTAACATTCCCTTTACTAAATGGTACAATAGACCATTCAGCTGATGAAAAAATATTTGATTCTCTATTTAATAATTCCCTTCGAGGTTTGGAAAATCCTCCAAATGGTGCTACTTTTCTTTCAACGTGACTAATGTCAAAACTTGATGTACTAGAAACTTCATCCTTGTCATCATTTTGATGGTGATGGTAATGATATAATGGGGTATTGTTAATTGTGTTTTGTTGTTGTTGTTGTTGTTGTTGTTGTTCATGTGATAAGACTTTATTCAATATCAACCCATGGCCTTGAATATCCCTTCTATGTGAAGGTCTACTAATTCTTATACTACTCAATTGAAGTTCTTCAGTATTTGTTGATTTTTTAGAATTAATTGTAGATAATAATGTATTGTTGTTGTTCCTAGCAACTGATTTTGGTTTGATAACTGTAGTTGATGATGGATTATTAAATGATAAATTAGATGTTAAACTAGTTAAACTGTTATTAGCATTTTCATAAAATGGATGTTGACGTTCAAAATCTTCTAATGATTCATTAGATTGATGTCTATTCTTATATGGATTATTAAAAAAGAAATCTTGAACTGATAAATTTTGTGGCGTTGATAATTTACTATGTGAATTAACACTATGATGTTCATGACTATTGATAGAATGGACTTTATGTGCTGTTAACTCAAATTCACTTGAACTTACACTTGACAGATCATCATCAACATTATCACTTTCTTCTTGGTCATTATGATGATTGTGGACATGATGATGATGATGATGAGATTGAATTAATAGTGTTTGGTCATCTCCATCTGTTTCTTGAGCCAGAAACGTAGAACAATCCAATTCATTAATGGAATTTTCCTGATGAATGCTACTTAAACTTTCGATGATACTGATATCCTCATCAGTTTGATAAATTTGTTTAACGGCATCTGATGTTTTAACGATAAGTGAATTAGACCGATCATCGGTCCCAACCAACATCGGAGCTGGTCCTGCAATATTGCTCACGGGGTTAACATTGTTCAAACTCGTTGAAGAAGTCCCGAGAGTGTTATCAGTGGAAGCTGTATTTTGTGATGTCATATTAGCATTTGTATTTGATAAGTTCATTGAAGTTGAAGCCAAAGCAGGTGGTACAATCTCCAAAAGGTCACTTATTGATTGCTTATCCTCAATATCGCTCATACATTTGTCATCAACTTGGAATTGGACGTTATAGGGTAAAAACCTGTAGTGTTATATGTTAGTATAAGAACATGGTGGGGAATGACGCGTTTGAACATACAATGAAGCAACAAAAACAGTCATGGTGGTGTGTCAATGTTTATCTAATAGTTTAAAGTGTATTGAATCTAAAAGCCTAGCCAATGATCCTATAACTAGAACTCGGAAAGTTTATTTGTTTATTAAAAGAAAGAATTATCATTAAAATGAATTTGGGTATATAAAAAGAAGAAAAAAGTGCTCATGAACCGAATATCCCTAACCTAGCCATAACATATGTAAATAACACTTATTTGAAACCTTAGATCAATAAAGCAAGACCACCAGCAAGGGCACCAACAATCCCAGAGGCAATCAAGGAGTTAGAACCAGAATCGTAATCATCAGTATCTTCCCAAGATGAATTAGAAAAAGTACCATTTCCAGGAAGTTTGTATTCAAATGTTTCCTCGGCAATTGGGGCCAACTCATCAGAATCAACAAGAGGTTCGGTATCATCTTTAACAGGAGCAACAGTTTCTTCTAACTCTTCTGACTCTTCTAATTTTTCTGGGGCAACCCATTCATCTTCAGAAAAGGAATGATATTCATCTCTAGAAAGCTTAGCCTTTCTAACCATGTTGATGTTACCACAAGAAATCTCATTATTCTTTTGATCAAAGATAACAACAGAGTTACCACCAACAAAAGCTGGATTTTTCTTGTTTAAAGAAAGGAATTCATCTTGATATTGGGTTTCAAAACAAGTGGTATTAATGAACCCATGTTTCCCTGATAAATCACCAACGGCACATTCAGCATCATTACCAAATTCATCACAGACAGAATAATAAGATTCATATGGGTTGAGCATAGTGTTACCCCTGCCACATCTACCCTTGTTAATGTGGTAGAAAAAAGGCCCAGCACCATCTGGTAAACCAGTAGTGTCTAAATGAACGTGAACCTTTTCATCTTTAGTGGTGAATTCAATAATACCCTTGGCTAAACCCTTATCTAAATGGGCTCTGGCTACCGATTTTTTGGAAGAGTCAGTGTTGACTGGAGCTGGACCTGCATTGACAAGAGTTAAAAGAGCAGAGACGAGAACAAACTGGGACATATTAAAGGAAACCATTATAAGCAAAGACTGGTGTTGGGAAAAAAAAAGGCTTTAATTATATTAATGGGGAAAAGTGGCGATTAGACTCCTTTTAAAGCATTTTTAGTCAACTTGCCCCTTTTTCATTAATATGCGACAGTGTAATTGTCATGCTGAGCAGATGAGTAAATGAGCGTGTTTTGTAAAACACGCTTCAAATAAGGTATAAATTGTGTTTCTGAAAGTCATCTTTACTTTATCTGATACCTTCAATTTTTCTCTTTCCAATGATATTTATAATACTATCAATTATAGGTTAGATAAGAAAATGCAAAAATTTGGTGGTTTTAAATTCAAATTTAACGGTTGTTTTGACAATACAGAGCATCAGCATATTTCCATAGTCAAATAAAAGCCTTCCTTCGTCCATTCGCTCTCTTTTCGGGGTTTTCCGAGGCCATTTATAAGAGAAAACGCGTTTTTTCACCAGCCGATAGGCAATGATAAACGCCAATCGATTTTCCCAAATCTCTCTCAACACAAAAAAAAAATTTTTCACTCATGATGGACAATTCTTATCTCAACGTCTTCTTCCTTATCAAATCGGCGATAGTGCCAACTTATTTGCTATCCAAACTGTTCTAAAGACTACGTGTACCTTTAGCCCTTGTTTAGATTTGCTATTATATTGATTACACGTCTCTTAAGATAAACCGACACCGCAACAAGTGCTAATCTATCGATCCGTTCACTTATCAAATAATCGTTGATCAATCTTACTAAAACTCAACTTTGCAAACATAATGGAAAACCCTCAACAACCTGTCGTGGCTCAGCAGCCCCTTGTCTTGGATCAAAAACAGCAACAACCTTTACTTCAACAACAACCCTTGATCCAGCAAAATGCCTCTCAACAAACTTCCGTTTCTCATGATCAACAAATGGAAAATTCATCAAATGTTCCAGATTTCTCCTCTGTTCCAGAACAACGTCCGTTATCTGCCGAAGTCATCGATGCTGTTACTGGGAACTCAAGTAACACTGATGTTAGTGATAGTTCTTCCGCTGCGGCGGCTGCATCAAAATTGATTCAACCAAATGCTCAAACTAGAACAACTACTCAATCAAATGGTGCAACTACAACTAAGCAAAACATTTCTACTCCAACTTGTAAGAATTGTAAAACTCAAACTACCCCATTATGGAGAAGAGATGAAACTGGTCAAGTTTTATGTAATGCGTGTGGTTTATTTTTAAAATTACATGGTAGAGCTAGACCAATTTCATTAAAATCTGATGTTATTAAATCAAGAAATAGAGTTAAGAACAATAATAAGGGGGGTAATTCAAACTCAAAGGATAAAGATTCTTCAATTTCACCAAATGGTAAAAGTAAATTTTTACCAAAGCAATATAAGCCAACTAATTCATCAAATTCAAAATCTAATGGTGAAAAGAAATCTAAAAAGAAAGAATTAAATGATATGGATTTATTATCCACTTCTTCAATTCCTCAACAACAACAACCTTTACAACCAAGTGGTGGTAGTATAACAAATATGAATTCCCCATCATTTTTACCATCACTTTTACCAAGAAATGGTTCAAATGGTGGTTCAACAACTCCTTATGGTTACCCACCTAATAATAGTTGGTTAAATAAAGCCAATCAATTAGTTGGTCATGGTAGTTCAACTAATATTCAATCAATTCATTACCCATCTTCAACCCCAACTCAATTTGTTTCTAATTTGAATAGAATTACTTCACCATTGTTATTATCAACAACTAACCCAACTAAATTAAATCCAACACCGTCTCAATCTCAATCATCAGAAAGATCATCTTCAATGAATAATTTGAAAAAGGAAGCTGTTTTAAATGCCGCTGGTGCTTTAGAAACAATGTCTCAACAACAAGATAATAGTACTCAAGGTGGTATTAGATTAAGTGCACCAATCCCAATGAAACAATCTCCAATTTCAAATTTGGAAAAGTTACCACCCTTTTCATACATTTCAAGACCATCATCAGTTGAACCAACTCAACTTCATAACATTTTGACCCCAGTTCAACAACAACAACAGCAACAACAACAACAACAACAAATACAACAGCAACAGCAACAGCAACAGCAACAGCAACAGCAACAGCAACAGCAACAAGGTTCTGTTTTGCCTCCATTGAAGAATTTATCACCTTCTCCTCCACCACCACCAACATCTCAACAACAACAACAACAACAACAGGGTCAACATTTACCTCCATTATCTTCAATGATGTATGCATCTAACAACAATAGTAGTAGCAGTCAATTTGTCCGTCGTTCAGATTCTAATCTTTCAACAATGACAAATACAATGGTTTCCGCTACTGAAGAGGAAAATCTTAAATTAAGAACACGAATTAATGAATTAGAATTAGTTAATGAATTATATCAATCTAGAATTAATGATTTAGAAAGGGAATTGACTAATTTGAAAACTTCAAGTAAACGTTCAAAAGAGGAAGAAAATAATGATGGTGGTTCACCTGAAAAGAAAATCAAGATTGAAAATGGACCTAATCCTTCAACTTGAAGATATTGAATTAAATTAAATTAAATTAAATTAAATTGTAATGTTTTGTGTGTGTATATATATATGATAATAAATCCCTTTTAGATATTTTTTGAAAGTTTGCTGCCATTAATGAGCATATTTCAGTCAAGTTTAATATGGTGATGAAAAAATTAAATATGATTTTTCTCACTTTTTAATTTATCTTATTAATTCAACTACTAATAATAATGACCAGTATAGCGGAATTATACAATGAACTTATTGTAAGAGAAATAAGTGTTTCTAATAAGGAGGATTTTCAAAAATATCAAAAGAAATATATTGAATTGACGCGATTAATTTTACAAACTGATTTAATCTCCTCAAATGAAACTATTAATGAAATGGATTTATCCGGTTTAAAATATCTCCCTGTTAATTATTTTTATGCTAAATTTATTGATTCTAATGGGATGGTAATGTTTGATTTAAAAGATCAACCTGAAAGGAGGAATAAATTTAGATTAATTATGTTGAAAATTATTGAAGATTTATTAAATAAATTCTTTAAACAAATTATTTATTCTGAGGTATTCAATGATTCAAATGGTGATATTAGACAAGATTACAAACATCTGAATAAGTTTATCAAGAAATTTTTAGAATTAAAGCAAAATACAACATCATCTTTTGTTAGCTTGGATCAATTAGAAAAGGAAGTTTATGCTGGATCTGGTCCTATAGGTAGAAGAGAGGCCAAGATTGAAAAATGGCAATTAGAAAAGAATTTAAAAGAAGATGTGAAGAAGTTAGATCAAATAGAAATTGAAGAAAGTGGTAATAAGGTTGATGATGATGATGATATTGAAAACGAAGAAGAGTTAAGAGATTTATGGGTTAAGAAGATCCAATTATCTATTGTTGAAGGTGTTTCCTTATTAGAATCCATTTTAATGGAAAGGGAAATGTTAGAAAGGGTTGTTAAAATTCATGAATTAAGTGATGATAATGATGAGGATATTTTTAATTTTGCTGGGTTATCAATTGATGAGGAAACTGATGATAGAACTAAAAAGGATAAATCATTTGATAAAGGTTACACTGATAAAGTTGAAACTTTAGAAAGTGATAAACCATTTTTAAGTAAAGAGGGTAAAGTTTTAAAACCTTTTACTATTGTTTCATCAAATGATCAAAGGAGTAAATTACAATCTAAAGTTTTTGGTACTGGTCAAGTTTTACCAACAATGACTGTAGAAGAATTGGTAGATTATGAAATTGCCAATGGTGGGATGGTTAAACCACAAGAAACTGAACCTGAAATTGATGAAGATGATAATGAATATCAAGATAGCGAAACTTATAGATTAAGAAAATGGGATGAATTTACTGATGTTAATAAAAAGGGTTCAGGTAATAAAATGGGTAATTTAGGTTAAATAATGTGTATATACATAATACTATATAAAATAATGTCAATACTTTATTCGTTTTTAATTTTAAAAAGATTTTTTAAATGTTAAAGTTGTAAAAAATTATTTGTTTATTGTGTGTATTTGTGCATTTCAAAAAAGCAGAAAAGTTTTCGCTGTTTGAAAAACAATAAATAACTATTTAATGATGTGGAAATTAAACTTTGAAAAATTAATAAAAAAAGAAGTTAACATAAATCACTTAATATTGGTCTAAATGAGTTCAAAATTAGGCAGTGGATAATTTCGGTAATTTCAATAATTGAAATATGCTTTTTTATTCAGGAAAATATGGATAAACATGGATATTTTTAATATACGCCGAACACTAACAAAAGTCCCTCAAAGATACTCTTGAAAGAATGCACCAGTGTATTAAACTGTTAAAATTAACGGTCAATAAAGCCTGGTTAGCTCAATCGGTAGAGCGTTTGACTCTTAATCAAAAGGCTGCGGGTTCGACCCCCGCATCGGGCTTTTATTTTTTATATTTTTTGTGAGTATAATAATAAGCACGAGGTTATAGTCGCGCTCAGTACACACACACAACATTTGTTAGGAGTAAAAACATTAAAGAAAAAATAATACAAAGAAAAATATTTGAATGATGATGAATCAATCATTCACTAATGTAGTGTAGTTTATATATAAAATTTTGAAAAAGAACAACCTAAAAACCCTAAACTGAAAATGTACAGATGTTATGCTAATTAATTAATGAAAAATATAATTTGTTACCATTATTATAATTCATCCCTAGCAGCAGAATGAGCAGCTTTAGCCTTTTCGATGATCTTTCTATCATGAGCTTCTAATTCAAGACCTTTTTCAGTTAATAATTCTCTTGATTTTGTCTTAAATAATGATGGTGAAATACCATGACCAGTTTCAGATTTCCAATTTCTAGCATTTTCAAAACCATTTTCACCAGATTGGTAATCTTCAATAGCTTTATAAATACCTTCCTTTGTTGTTGAAACAAAGGGACCATATTGGAAAATACCTTGATCCATAACTTTACCAGCAACGATAATAAAATCAGTCTTTTCAGAACCTTCAGGAACAGAACCACTAACACCTTCACCATCTCTGTTAAAGAAGATATTTTGGTATTGATTAAAAGTTCTACCATTGATCTTTACTGAACCATTAAGAATGTACAGGAAGGCATTATAATCAGTAGGTAATTCTTGAGTGAATTCACCACCAGCTTGAACTGTATACCAATAGAAATCAATTGGGACATGAGCTAATGTCTTCTGTGATTTGACACCATAAGATTCACCAGAGATAACTTTAACTTCAACTTTTTCATCAGGTCTAACAATTGGGATTTCTTCAGCTCTTAAATCCCTATATTCAGGTTCACAATAATTGTCCTCTTCAGGTAAAGTGACCCATAATTGCATACCTTCAACATCAGAACCATCTTCAGAGAATGGCATTTCAGAATGGACGATACCCTTACCAGCAGTCATGAATTGTAAATCACCAGGTCTTAATACACCAGCGGCACCAGTGAAATCTTCATGGATAATATAATTCTTCATGACCAAAGTAACAGTGGACATGTTTCTATGTGGATGATCTGGGAAACCAGCAGTAGGAGAGACTCTAAAATGATCAAGCATCAAAAATGGAGTGAAATTTCTCATACTCATTGTACCAATTGATCTTCTAACTCTGGCACCAACACCTTCAGCTTGTTCTTGGGCATAACCTGACTTTAAAATGGATCTAACAGTAACCATAATTTTTTCTAACATCAATGATAAAAAAAAGAGACAAGGTTATTCAAACAAAGTTTGATTTCAGTTGCTTTTATACCCAGTTAATTTGACATGAATAAGCTTAGTAAAAAAAGATGCTCATATTATGTAATCCCGCATGCGCCGCAATTGGAAAGTTCAGGAAGAAAAAAAAAAAATTAATTAATTACTGCGCCGCATTTGCACGTGACTTTAACGCGGTGTTGTGTTTTAATGAAATGAAATTGCCATTTGAAAGCCATTTAAGCTTAATTTGGTGCTGAGCATGTTCCAATGGCATATTTAAGACATTTAAACCGCTTTAAACACCCTTTATAAACTGGATGAATATTACCGGGTAAAGTTACCTAAAATTGCAAATGCCAATGTGGTGTATTTAAACAATTTGGAAAAATTTTCCACTTTCCATTGAACACTTTCTTTACTCATCTATTTAAATAGAAAATGTCTGAAGAAATCACCCACCCAATGATCAAGAACGGCTGGTTCGCTGAAATTTCTGACACTATGTGGCCTGGTCAAGCCATGTCTTTGAAAGTTAAAAAAGTTTTAACAGCTGAAAAGACTAAATACCAAGATTTATTGGTTTTCGAATCTACCAATTATGGTAATGTTATGGTTTTAGATGGTGCTATTCAATCCACTGAAAGAGACGAATTCTCCTATCAGGAAATGATCACTCATTTAGCTATGAACTCCCATCCAAACCCAAAGAAAGTCTTAGTCATTGGTGGTGGTGATGGTGGGGTTTTAAGAGAAATCGTTAAACACGAATCCGTTGAAGAAGCTGTCTTGTGTGATATTGATGAGGGGGTTATTATTAACTCTAAGAAGTTTTTACCTCATTTAGCTGTTGGATTTGAACACCCAAAGGCTAAAGTTCACATTGGTGATGGTTTCCAATTCTTAAAGGATTATCAAAACACTTTTGATGTTATTATTACTGATTCTTCTGATCCAGAAGGTCCTGCTGCTGCTCTTTTTGAAAAGCCTTATTTCCAATTATTATCTGATGCTTTAACTGAAAATGGGGTTATTACAACTCAAGGTGAATCTTTCTGGGTTCATTTAGATATTATTAAGAAAGTTAAGCAAGATTGTGCTCAGGTTTTCCCAGTTGCTGAATACGCTTATTGTTCCATCCCAACTTACCCAACAGGTCAAATTGGTTTCATGGTTTGCTCTAAAAACCCAGATGTTAACGTTAAGAAACCATTAAGATCTTTACCAGAGGAAAAGGAAGATGAACTTTACAGATACTACTCTAAGGAAATTCACGAAGCTTCCTTCGTTTTACCAAATTTCGTTAAGAAGGTTTTGAAATAAGTTAGCTTTTTAATATATATATATATAATATAGTATTATACACTGTGTGTATATATCATCATAGATAGTATTATTATTAGTTTAATTTAAAACTTCGTTTAAAACTGATTCGAATTCTTCAACTAATTTTTCATTTTCTTCCTTAACACCAATTGTAACTCTTAAACAACCATTACATCCTAATTCTTTACCTCTAAATCTAACAACAACGTTTCTTTCACTGGCTAATTTCATATAAACTGCATGTGCAATTTCATTATTTGGTTTACCTTCCTTATCTAAAATTTCCAAAAGGATGAAATTAGAATCTAATCCACCAATGTTTCTACCAACGTGTTTTAAACTTGTTAATTTTTCTAAAACAAAAGCACGTTGTTCAATAATACTTTGAACTTTGGATTCCATTTCTTTTAAAGATTCTGGAGTTGTAGCTCTTAATGCAATATCACTAGTTAAATTTGAAATATTATATGGATATTTCATTGAATTTAATAATAATGAAATTTCCTTATTTGCAAAGGTAATACCTAATCTAATACCTGCTAAACCAAATGCCTTTGATAAAGTTTGGAAAACAACTAAATTTGGATATTGATTAACTAATGTACAAACAGAAGATTCCTTTTTAGAAAAATCAATATAAGCTTCATCCATGACGATTAAACCATTCCAATTAATTTGATCAATTCCATTTAATAATTCAATTAATAAATCTTCATCAATCTTTTTCCCAGTTGGGTTACCTGGTGATGTAATATAAACTAATTTAATACCTTTATCAGCTTTTAAAACATTTAAAATTTCCTTTGGTTCAATATCAAAAGTTTCTAAATTTAATGGGACTTTAACTAATTCAACATCATTAACAACAGCACAAACACTATACATACCATAAGTTGGTGGGCAAATTATCATTTTTTCAACCCCTGGTTTAATACAACATCTCATTAAAGCATCAATTGATTCATCAGATCCAACACCTAAACAAAGATTTTCAGGTGTTAAATTCCCATTGCCTCTTTCAGAATTTCTATAATTACAAATTTGAGTCTTAAGTTCAATTTGATGTGGATCTGGGTATCTATTTAATTCCAAATCTTTTTCATAATCGGTCATCTTATCAAAAGATGGACCATGGGTATTTTCATTGGCATCTAAAAGAATCCCCACTTTAAAATCATCACGAGCACATCTGTATGGTTCTAAACTAAGCACATTGGCACGTGCAATCTTTGTAATATCGAAAACCATTTATATATAAAAGAAAGTTGATATAATAGAATTATCGAATCTCAGTTGAGTCATTATTTGGAAAGAAAATTATGCTCAGCATTTTATTTTTTCATCATTATTATTATTAATAATGAGATTTCTTTTGGTTGATCAGTTGATGTAATTTTAGTAGTAGCCCAAATAGATCAATTTAAATTATTACTATTACTACCCATCCTCTTTATCTAAATTTTCAGGATATATATACCCTTGAGAGAAAAATATTGGTTTATCAATGTTCCCGTGACAATAAGTATTAATCCAATTGAATTGAAAAGTCCTCCTTCTTGTATCTTCTAATAACCATTTGTCCATAGTAATTAATTTCCAACCATAACTTGTATATTGACATCTAACATAATGATCCTTTGTACCACAATTAATACAATCAATGGGACAATGAAGTAAAGAAATACCAACTTTAGACATTTGATTTCTTGGGAAATCAGGTAAATTATACCAATGACCCATTGATATACTTATTCTATCAGAATCTGTTACACCCCAATTTTCAATTGGGAAAGTTTTATTTGAAATATTAGGGAAATCTTTAGAATTTTCAATGTAATTTCTAGGGGATTCTTCAATGTTAAACATTGAACCTTCAACAACACTCCAACCTTTATCATGTATTTTTGAAAGTTCAATTTGATTTTCAATACATGCTAATCCTTCAGGTGTATCTGGTTTATTTGAATATTGTTTAACTAGTGGTGAATCAAAAAACACTTCATTTTTAAACCTAGCAAATTGAGGTAAAACAAAATGTACTTCTCCCAAATATTGTTCTAATTGTTCTAATTCATCACTATAATCTGTTAATTCGTTTTCTATATGTTTAAGTTTTTTAATAAATTCAGATTCTTTCATAACTCCATCCAAATAAGCCCGTTCGTATTCACGAGGCACAATAAGAAACAAATCACAAGGATTGACAGTAACATTATTACTCTCTAATAGATACCCAGGACTTGTTTTCATAGCAAAGTTTAGCAAATTATTTGAATGCTCATGAATTAGATAACTGGTAAAGGCAAAAAAAAAAGATCTAACAAATACATGTGCAGTATGGTTTAAAATTATCCGGTGGTCAATAGGTCAAAGGCAATTGAATATCACTTTAAACTATCATTCCCCTGTTTAGAATTGCATTGAGCTAAAAACCAAGTAGCCTTATTACGTATTACGTATATTGTAATATCGAGATTATCAGATTTGAGAACTACAAGTGAAAAAAAAAAAGTTGTCAAAATTCATCTTTTCTTTCAATTTAACACGTTTAAAATGTCAGACTCAGATGACGAAATGATGTATGTTGAATTGTGAATTTCAATACTGGACCATAGTGATTTACTAACACATTTTTTTTTTTTACAAAAGCACCCTTTCTTCTCATGCTTTAGCAGCTTTAGCAGAATTCAGAAATGAAGAAACTGAAAGAAATGAAAAGTTCAATAAGATGTACCAACAAGCTGAAGATGCATTTGATGAACGTTCTAAATTAACTATTGATGATTTTAAGGAAGATTGGCAATTATCTCAATTTTGGTATAGTGATTCAACTGCTGAAACTTTATTAGATGCACTTTTAGAAGGTGCAACTGAAGATACAGTTATTTGTATTGCCAGTGCACCATCTGTTTATGCTATAATTAACAAAAAGAAGCAGAATGAAACTTTACCTACAAAACACATATACCTTTTTGAATTCGATAAGAGATTTGAATTATTATCAGGACCAGAACATTTTGGTTTTTACGATTATAATGAACCATTAAATTTTAGAGATGATTTAAAGGGTAAAGTTGATAGATTACTATTAGATCCACCATTTTTAGAGTCTGAATGTCAACAAAAATCAAGTATTTCTGCCAAGGCACTTTTAAAAGATTCATCCTCTAAATTCATTACTTGTACTGGTGAAAGAATGGCTGAACAAGTCAAATCCAATTACGCTGATATCCACACAACTACTTTCTACCCTGAACATAAAAACGGGTTATCTAATGAATTTCGTTGTTATGCTAATTTTGAATGTTCTAAATGGAAATTTGAATCTTAATAACGCGCTAATCTTTATACACGGATTTGTGTAATTATCAAAGTAACATTGTATTATTTAATCCTCATAAAAGCCATTGTAAAACCAATTACATCATTAAAAGAATCTCGCTCAGGCTGCGTTTTTGCGGAACGAACAAAATAATTTTTCTAGCGCCTTTAAAAATCCATTATTGAACTTTATTTCTTATTAAGAAACTCTATTAGGTCCCTTGTCCATATAAAATCAAACCAACAAAATCCCAATCCGACCCAAAGTCAGCACTAATCCACACTTGTATAAAAAAAAAGGTACCAAAATAGTAGTCCAACACACTTCCAATTAAAACTATCGTCATAAAATGCACATAATATTATTACGACATGGGACTCGTATAGACAAACCGAAAAATGGATCCAAGACTCATTTAGTCGATACAGATGCATGGTTATCCAATTTTGATCCACCTTTAGACATTCAACAGGCTAAACAAGAAATTGAAACCTCTTTCAAAAAATTACAAAGTGACATCACTGATATACGACCTCCAAAATCAATAATGATTCATTCATCTCCCTATAATAGATGTATTCAAACTTCAGAATTGTTATTAGATAAAATAACAAAATCTAAACATTTCAAATTAGAAGACAATAAATCACCTAATATTAAATTAAGAATTGATCAAGCTTTAAGTGAATGGTTAAATGAAAATTATAATTTGAATTATTTACCCCCTAATGATGATGGCTATTCAATGATTAATAATGTTAGTGCTTATTTAAATCAACCGGAAAATTCCCCAATGGATAATGAATATTTAAATTTTCAAACTAGGAATCAATTAAAATCTAAAAAAGATGCAACTTGGTCTTATAATCAATTAGGTTCATGTGGTGATTATGGTGAATCACCTGGGAAATTTACTAAAAGATGTTTTAATTATTTAATTTATCTTTTACAATATTATTATATTAAACAAGACCCTGAAAAAGATCGTGATTCTGTTGTTTTTATTGTTTCTCATGGTGCAGTAATTTCAACGATTTTACAAATTTTATTAGGTAGATCAATTTTTAATGAAGTACCAGTTTGTACACCAATTTATTTTAAACAATCAGAAAAGAGGAGATCAATTTTTAAATTAATGGATTATGATTTTAATTTGAATAATCTTTTAAATATTAATGATCAAGAATTTTATAGGATTTTAGAAACACCAATTGATATGACTAAATTAGATCCAGATAATTTAACTAGTGAATTGACTATTGGTACAACAGGTTATACAACTATTATTCAAAGTATCCCACATACAAAAACTACAAAGAAGAAAAGGAGGAAAAATGGAAGTCTACATAGAAGAAGTAGTGAAGGATCATCAAGTAATAGAGGAAGGAGAAGAAGAAATACATTTGATTTAGCAGAGAAAAATCAACAAGATGATGAAAAGGTTACTTTAAAACAAACTAGATCTTCAAAGCAATTATATCTGTTGAATAAGGATACTAAAAATGAAAAAGTAATTGATCTGAATAAATTACATAGTTATTTCATTGATTCAGAAAGCAGTCAATCCTCAAGTTCAGAATCATCAGATGAAGAAATAGATAAGAAGGATAATATATTTAGGGGTAGAATTTCATCATTGTCATCATTTAATGAAGAGAATAAGAATAAATTTTTATTAGAAAAGAGTGATTTCCTTGCAAAGGATGAAATAACTAGGAACAATCCTTATTCTCATTTTTTCAAGAACAACAATTCATTACAGCCTGGTTCAGACCCCACAACCACCGATGATACCACTAATAAGCTGGAGTTTGATAACAGTGCTCAATTGTTTAAAAGATTTGGGACTAATGAAAGTCTGAAAGATTTAGTACCTAAAGAATGGAAAAGTTCTAGTTATAACCCTAATGAAATTACAGATGATGAAACAGAGCAAGATGGAAGTGAAAGTGAAAGTGAAAGTTGTAGTGACAGTGACAGTGACAGTGACTTTGAATACAAGGAAAACGGGATGTTAACTTTTGGAAGACGTAAGCAACTTCCAAATCTTCTACAGACAACAGATGAAGATATTGTGACTCCAATTTTACAGGGGACTTTTTCACAAAAGCCACTAGGATCCAACAACAGTTTAACGAGGTTAGGCTCTGAGAAGAAGCTGTCTCAATCGAAACAAGATTTGCACGATATTCTTCGTGGGAAAACTGCTAGAAAATCGATATTTGACAGCAGTTCTGAATCAGACTCCGAGTCGGGGTCCGAGACTGCAAATGGAAACTGGTTTGGAGGGTTTTCCCGTTAATAACTTAACTTAACTAAACTAAAAACATTTATCTTATTCTTATTTGTATTGCGTAATGAAGTGTAACGAACAAATGCTGAGCATATCGTAAAGCGTGCATAATTTTTTTTTTTTTTTTTTCTTCTCGTTTTCTTTTTGCTGCTTTTTAACTTTGTTATATCTTCAATTTGTGTATACAATGGCAGCGCTTTTCAAACGGAAACATAGCAAAACGTCACCAATTAAACCAGAACAAACTTCTATGGAAAAAGATACAGTTCCTATACAAAACATGCCAAAAGAACGCGTCGTTTCAACAAATTCTATGCCTGTCAATTCAGGGATGCAACCAAATGATCTGGGGAAAAATACAAATACCATTTTAACTCCATGGAAAAAACGTAAGTTACTTAACTCACCCTTCCCACGTTTCAGTCATGCCGCCTCTTCAATAACATCTGATTTAGGTGCAATTTATTTAATGGGTGGTTTATCACAAAATGCAGTTTATGGTGACATGTGGGTCATTGAACCTATAAAACATTCTAGAACTGCAAAAAATTATCCATATACAGCTTCACCAATTGAAAATTTTGAAAGAGTCCCCTCTCCAAGAACAGGTCATGCTTCAGTTTTAATTGGTAATGCATTCATTGTATTCGGTGGTGACACTGTTATTGATGCTAATGATCAATTTTTAGATAATAAATTATATTTTTTCAATATTTCATCTTTAAAATGGACAATTACTTCTCCTGAGGGTGAAAGACCAGTTGGTAGATATGGTCATCAAATATCAGTGTTAAATTTTGAATTACCAAATAAACCAAATCATTGGTTAAGTTATCTTTATCTTTTCGGTGGTCAAATGGATGATCAATATTTTAATGATGTTTGGAAATTCGATTTATCCAATTTTAGAAACCCAAAAACAAAATGGGAAAAAATTCAATGTAAGGGTGATATCCCTCCTCCTTTGGCTAATCATTCTTTAATTGCATATAATAACAAATTGTACATTTATGGTGGTAATAATGGTTCTTCAATAAATGATAAAATGTATTCATTTGATCCTGTTAATAACAATTGGAAAATTTTACCCTTACATGGGAAATTTAAACCACCTGCATTAACTGAGCATGCTGTTGCTATTTATCAAAATTTATTGTTCATTTTTGGTGGTAAACTTGCCAATGATAAATTATCAAATGATTTATACACAATTGATTTAAATTCTATGAACAGTTTTAAACTTTTATCTAATTTACCATTAGTCCCAAGTCCAAGATGTGGTCATTCAATTTCTGTCAATGCTAATGATCAAAAAATAATCGTAATGGGTGGTGATAAATATGATGATGATTTCACAAATTTAGAAGTTGATGAAAATGATTGTAAAATTATTGATGAAAATCAATTTAGTTATAAAAGTTCAATTATTTTTGAATTTGATATCAATAAATTGGATGAATTCATGGAAAAAGCTTCATCTTACCCAATAATTACTTCAACTCCATTATCATCAAGATCAAATCTTGATTTAAGTGAATTACCTGATACTTCTAATGTTGAACAAAAGCAAGCTCACAGGCGTAGTTTAATCACAAATGATTCTGAAAATAGAATCCCAATTGGTGCTGCTACTGCCGCTGCTACAGCTATTGCTACAGCAACAGCTTCAGCTTCTAATAATAATTTACAATCACACTCATATACATCATCTAAATCACCTCAACCATCATCACCTGATCGTATCAAATCTACTGATAGTCAATTTTTAAAGAATGAAGAATCAATTTTTAATGATTACAATGAAATGAACACTGAAGATGAAGAAATGGAGAGTAATACAGAAGACAACAACAACAACAACAACAATACAACAACATTAGATGATTCTATAATTGCCAATTCTCCAGAGCCAACTAATTATACACTAACACCAAGTTTGGATACACCAATGGATGGGATAAATTCATTAAATTCAAATAATACACCAATTACTGCATTCACTAATGTTTCTAATATATCTAGAACTGTCGATATTTCACCAGTTGATCATGTTGAATCATTGACAAAATTACCACCAAGTACACCATCTATGATTAATGGTACACCAATGGTTCCATTTTCTCCTGCTTTTATGGAAAGAGATAATGATAAGATGAAAAAATTGGTTAAAATGGTTAATGATGTTAAGAATGATTTAAATACCAAGGTTGCTCAGGCAAATGAAAGGATTAAAGCTTTAAGTTTAGAAAATGAAGAATTAAAAAAGGCCAATACTACTACTACTAAAAAAGATATTGATGATGATAACATGATTGGTAATCTTATTCAATTAAATGAATTAAAAGATTTAATTAAATCTCAACAGGATAAAATTGAAAAATTAAGTCAAAGAGTTTTATCAGATGATAAAATGAGGGAATTAGAATCAGAAAATCAAAAATTGAAAAAGGAAAATGATGATTTTAAATTAGTTAAAGAACAAATTGTTAATGATGCAAATGTTAAATTGATTACATCTCAATTAGATAATATTAATATTAACCATGAAAGTGAATCCAAGGAATTTGAATCACAGTTAAAATCAAGAGATTTGAAATTACAAGAATTTGAAAATAAACAAAAGGAAACTATCGGTTCATTAACTAAAACTTACAAGGCATTACATTTATCACAAAATGAATTAGGTAAAGTTAGAGAAGAGAATAAAATGCTCAAGAATCAAATCGAGGAATTGAAGATTTCAAAGAGAATTTATTCTAATAGCTCCACCCCATTAGTTGATAGTAAACGTAATCAAGGTTTATTTAATGAAAATGGCGAGAAGAGTGAAGAAGTCCATGATGATAATATTAATGATGATGATGATGATGATGATTTAGATCCATTAGTTATTAAATTGAAAGATTTAGAAGCTCATTTGTACATTGTTTCACAAGAACGTGATGATTTGAAGGATGAATTGTTAAATGTTAAGAAACAATTGTATACAGTCAAACAGCAATATCAACAGCAACAGCAACATTAGATTCACTATATATACAATAAAATACATTAACAACATCATACATGTTCATTTTTTAGCATATTTTTTATAATTATTTAACTATACAGATAATGTTATATATCCAGATAATCAGTTTCCCATAAATCATCGTAATCACTTTGATCACTTGATTCTTCATTGTGTTTATTATTATTATTATTATTATTATTATTATTATGATTATTATTAAGTTTATTAGTAATGCTATTATTGGTTCTCAATTCAAATGCATCATCAGTATTTGAGCTATCCGACAAAACCAAATTGTTTGTATTCTGAACCAGAGTTTTAGGCGGATCCAAATCAATTAAATTTGGAATTGTTTTAGTTTTATTCTGTGAAGATCTTTGATTTGATTTTAATGGTTTCATCCTTGGAATTGGAGGAGTTGGTTCATCTATTAACAAAGTTGATTTAATTTCATTAACAAATGACCAAAGCCCAGAACTAATTTGATGATGGGTATTATTTGTATTAGCTCCATTAGCTGTTGCTGAAATTGGATTAGATATATTCAATTTTTCAAATTCTTCTGATACTATCTTATCTAAATTTTGAATTATTTGTAATGGTTTTTCATACCAAGTTTCTTGATGTCTCTTTCCATTTTGATCAATATCATCTAGGGAATCATCATCAATATCATCTATATTTGAAAACAATGGGTCTTCATTACGTCTATTGTGTACAGGATCAACGATTGTTGAATCTGATGAAAGTAACGATATTTTTTTAATTCGTTGATTTTGATTTTCAGGTGTTTTAACTAAATGTGAAGAATCATCCTTAAGAGCTTTAGATAAATCTGTTTGTATTTCAATCTTCAATTTTTGTAAACTCAGATCCATTTCCTTTTTCTTCATAACCATTGATTTGATTTGATTCTTCAATTCTAAAATCTCTCGTTCCTTAGCTGCCAGTTTTCTAAACTTACAAGTCAGCGGATCCTCAATATTTGGTAAATAGGGTAATATATCATCATCATTAGCTGTATTGTCTATACCGTTTGCTTTGGACAAAACATTATCATCTTTTAAACCCCTTTTTCGGTCACGTGATGTCCTTCTAAAAGGTGTAATAGAATCAAAAGAATCATCATCATCGTATAAATCTGTGTTTGGTTTGCTAGGTGACAATTCAACAGAGGGGAACAGTTTCCTTCTTGGGGTATTGGTATTAAGTAAATTAAACGTACCTAAATTAGGTGTTTTTTTAACTGATTTGTTTATTATTGGTGTTGTTGTTACCAAACCTGATTTTTCCATAACGGGAGTTTTTTGAATAACTTTGGTCTCTTCCAAAATCATTTATGAATCAATTCACTGTTAAAAAGGTTAAAATAAGTTTTTTAATAATGAAAATGGGATACTTAGTTGTATTTATGTTCAATATTTACAAATTTCTACATTTGGTTCATTTTTTTTTAAAATCAATGAAATGAAATTAATTCCAATACCTCAATTCGTGATCAAAACGCGACATTTGACTCCATTATTAAGTTTAATAGAGGGTTCAAAGTTGTTTATAAACGTTTGTTGGGATGATAAACTCCCAGTGAAGGAAATATCAGGACAAAATGAAAAGGAAGATTTTCCTATCAATACTATTTTAGAATTAATAAATAGTGAAGATTGGACCCCAGTCATTGGAATTTCCCCCGGAAGGAAGACTAAGGACAAGAATGGGAATGAAAGTGTTGTTTTTGATGCTGTTTTGAATAGCATATATCTTAAATGGACGTTGTTAAGTGATGAATGGAAAAATATATTGACTTTTTTGATTTGCAATGCCATTGAAGAAAGAGAAGGTGAAGACTTGATTGATAGGGAAACTTTGAAGTTTCCTAAAAGACAATCTATTGATGATCCCGTTCCGTTTGAATTTGAATCTGACGTTGAAATCGAATCAATCGCAATCGCTCATGATGATAATGAACTTATCAAAGAAGAGCAACGTATAAAAGAAGAACCAATAGAGTTAACATTTAATAAAAATAAAATAAAGGAGATACCCTTAACACAGGAGCCAACTTCAATTAATACAATAGATGATAATATTTCTCCAATGATTGTAGTTAAGGAAACTAAAAGGAGAACACCAGCGAAACCAAATAAAAAGTCCATAACATACACAGGTGAAATATCCAAGTTACCTTCAGATACCACTAAAGAAAACCATACTCATTTATTAAAAATTATTCCCTCTTCATTACCAATAGATGACTACGATTTAAAATTCGATCAAGAGAATTGTCAATTAATTATAAATGGGAAATTTGAATATCCATTACCTAGGGGAATCGAATCATTCACAACTTTTCAAATTTCAAAAACGGGAGAATTAAATATATATATAAAATGTAAATAGATTAGTTAGGTAATTTAATAGATGAGTATACACTTTTCTAAAAATCAAAGAGCCTCTGTTGGTCTATAACATTCCAAACTTGGAATGAACTATCAATTATTTTCGTAGGCTGTTCTTCATGATCTTTGATTACATCACATACTTCTATATCTTTGTGTTCTCCATCTGAAATTTTGACATTAAGAGTGCCAATTTGTTTATCATCAGGCAATTTATACACCAATGAATGAAGGGATGACGTTATATCATATATGGAGATAAATGAGTTTTCATCAAATTGAATTGAAAAAATTCTATCAGGAATATAAAGGTAATCATTATCCAAATCCAATGTGATTAATTTTTCACTTTCAAAGCCTTCATATTGATTAGAATTTAATTTGGTTAAAGAATGAGAATCAGTATTGTATTTGAACCATCTTAAAACATAACAATCAGGTGTGGAAACAACTATAACAAAGTACGTAACTTGTGAATTATCAATTGATGAATTATTAGTAACAATTTTACCTTGAACAACTTCACCTTCCTCAATATCAATCATTTGCGTCTTATTAGTTATAGTATTTAAAACCCCAATTGAACGTCGCCCTTTTAATATCTTGATAAATTTATTGTTTTGAAATGAAAAGATATCTGTTATAATATCATTTAAATAAGGTGTATGTTCTAATAAGGCTTCATAACGCATATCCATAAAAATATCAGGAATTAAATTACATGGATATGTTAAAACTATAAGACCTTTAGTAGTATTCAGGATGATTGAATCAACTTGTGGTGAGAAAACATCTAAAACTTTTGGCAATTTCAACAATTGGGATAAATTGAAAATTTCATCATGACCTACTATCAATAAAAGTTGATTTTTATCAGCAATAGCTAAAAATGAAAAGACTTTATCATTACTAGGTAAATCTAACCCATAACTGAAAATTTTAATAAGGTTCATTGATTCTAACACTGGTGAATTCTTCTTCTCTGAATATCTCAACTTCTTTTCACCATTGACAAATATCCTTTTGTTACCAATACAAGAAAGAATAATAGAATCTTTTAAGGATACCATGTTACTCATATTGGTAACATTTCTTTCCATATTTTGGATCATATCATCCCTAATGTAAATTTTTATCAAATCGTTTAAATTCCCAATGGTAATTTCAATTGAACGATCCAATCTATAAGTAACATCCATACTAATTGGCATATTTTCATTTATAATTAAGTTGAATTCTAAGATCTTTTGATTATCTCTATAGCAAACGATGTCACCCTTGTTATAGACAACTAATATCGACCGTTGAATAGAATGATGATACAATTCATATTCAATTTTTTCATTCTTGAACAAAACAGATGATGACCCATCATTACTATAGCCCAATTGAAAGAAATTAATATAATTGTTAGTTATCACACCAAATTTGCAACAATCAATAATTTCATCATCTGAATATTCAAATTCAGTCAATTTATTAAGATTATCGTGGTATATCGCATATTCGTTGTTAGTAATATAACCAGGTAATTTAAATAGCATAAGACCTTGTTGGACAAACCCAATAAACCCACTGGGAATTTCCATCACGTCAGTTTTAAATGATGGCTTATAAACGATTTGTGAAATCGTCCCATCTGTCATTGCTAAGGTATCCTTGTTTAATTTCGAAATACCCCTTGTTATTAATTGATCAAAATCCATACGAGGTCTTTGGGATGGTAAACGACAAACATTTTCTAATGTGCCTAATGGGTATAGTTTACCATGAGATAATTCATAAATGAAAGGTCCACAACTTTTATTATAACAAATGATCCTATCCTTTGAATAAAACTCAATGTGGGTGAAAACAGTTGGTGCATAATTACTCCAGTCTCTAACGACTCTCCCAGTTTCAGTGAAAGCAACAAAACCAATTATTTTATTTGCTCTTGTATAAACAAAAGATGTATATTTATCATCTTTTTCCTTAAACCAATGTGGTAAATCTTTAATTGTGACAACATCACTACCATAATGGTGACACCCAAGAATATTTTTCAATTCAGGTTTAGACTTTGATATAAAGGTAATTTGTTTTGAGCCAACAATATACCAATCTTTAGTAGACAAGATACATGTAATTCTAGAAGGTGGATGTTTACAAGGATCTTCATAAATTGTATCAATATTTTTCCTCTTAATCAACTCTATAGTAGGAATTGAGGCTGCAGGACCTCTAGTACCTTTATTTTGATGAACAATTTTAAATTTTGTATGTGATAACATTGTAGGATTAGAAATATCGGCAGAAAGCACGTCAACTTGATGACTCTTGGATTGCAACTTTATTTGATAAGGAGCTACCCCTTTAGGAATTTGGAAAAGTAGATATGGTTCATTTTTGGCAATGTTCATACAATAAATAGTGTTGTCAATAAGAACAATTGTGAATTTATTATTGAGTTTGAATTTTTGGTCATAAACAGGACTAAGTGGACCACGGAGTTTCTTACTATCTTCTTCTCGGTTATAACCTGCACTGTAGTCCCTTGATAGAGACACTAA
The DNA here is from genome assembly GCA_030563185.1 of Saturnispora sanitii. Taxonomy (NCBI): domain Eukaryota; kingdom Fungi; phylum Ascomycota; class Pichiomycetes; order Pichiales; family Pichiaceae; genus Saturnispora; species Saturnispora sanitii. The sequence continues at coordinate 70,935 of JAKUBF010000008.1, read as the reverse complement.
CTCGTAATCTTCGTCATCTTCAGGGTATTCAAAGTCGGGATCATCATAGTCATAAACTGGAGTTTCCTTAACGGTGATTTTGTACTGCTCAAGCGATGTAGATGTGGAAACAAGAATTTTATCAGGTCTTACAATAACCCTATCTATCGCAGCATTAAAAGACAATGGCAAATCAACTTTATATGTCATGATATTATAGAAAACAGAGTGATTAAGGGATGAAAAAAGTTGTTATGTAAAATTAACTTGATCAAATGTATAGCCTGTATGCCAGTTTCCTCTTCTCAATAAGGAAAGTCTTACCAATTCATCCATCTCAATTAACTCCGGTTTATTATAAAGTGAAAAGCTTTAGCCCTTTTTATTTAACTTTTGTACTTATCTTGAATCATTTTGGGTTTATTTAACAGTTATACCTTTAAAGATATATGTATACTTCTATAAAATTTAAACATATATTACGTCTGGATCTCTTATTTTCCAACCTTGATATTTATCATCGATTAACATTGCTGGTTCACCATTTTTATCCCTTATGAAATTACTTAGCTTGATTTCACGGATAGTACCTTCTGGTGTTCTGACAAAAGCAGATTCAACAGTTTTATTTACAACTTTAGTAAGATCTCCAATAATGTTCACTTTAGGAATTGCAATATAGTCATTTTCACGAAACTGAATTTGATGAACCTTATCACCAACATAAACAAAATTTTGATTCAAATCAAGTTCGATCATCTGCTTAGTATTGAATTTTTCAAATGTATCACGTTTCTTCATAACTAATGAATGTAGTTCTTTGTTATATTCGTACCAGAACAGAATATAAGTATCTGATACACGAACAACTGATACAACATAAATTTGCTCAGTATTATCTAATGGTGATTTTTTAACAATAATTTTACTTTGATGAATTTCACCATAGCTAAAATCAATTAAACCAATTTGACATGTCATAGTGTTTAAAATCCCTAAAAACTTCTCCCCTGTAATAATTTTAATCCTATCATTGTTAGGCAATGTCTCAATATTCTTAAAAATATCATCTATAGCAAATGACTTCTTATACACTTCACCTTTATTCAACCAATATAACATATTACCAGTGCCATCAGGAGCAGTCAATAATTCAATAAGACCATCTGGAACTTTTATTGTTGTAATACAACCACGTGATGATAAAATATCCAAAACTTTAGGTAATGTAAAATGATTTGATAAATTGAAAATCTCGTCATGATCTAAAATCATCAATAATTCATTTTTATCATTAATACCCAAAAATGGAAATTGTTTCCCAAAATCATCCTCATATGCACTATCAGAACCACATGGAGCAATTTTATGAAAATTAATTGATTCTAACAATGGTGAATTTTTCTTTTCTGACTATCTAAGTTTTTTCTCACCATTAACATATAATTTTTTGTAACTTATAGATGAAAGAATCATAGATTCCTTCATTGAAACTTCATTCTGTTTATTTTTAGTATCTCTAACCATATTTCCAATTTTATCACGTTCAATACGAAATGTAACTAAATCGTTTAAATTCCCAATGGTGATTCCAACTGATTCATAACCACAATCAAATAGATTCATACTAATAGCTGCATCATGATTAAAGATCAAATCAAATTCTAATTTTTTTTCTCCTTCCCGATAAAAGGTAACGGTTCCTTTGTTATAAATTACCAAAGATGAATTTGAAACAGAATAAGCATAAACTTCATATGGAATTTTCAAATCGTTGAATTTAAATGAAGGCTCATTATCACAACCAAGTGAAAAATCATCAGGCAATCTCATGAAATCAGGTTCGCATGAGTTATTTGAAAAAAAAACGAATGTAATCTTTAGTAATTATAGCATTTTTGCAACAATCAATGATTTCATCGGATAAATATTCAAACATAGCTATTTCGAATAAAATACGACCAGGATCCTGGTAGATTTGATACCAATTTTTATCATTTGGATCATTCTGAGTACCTTTGCAAAGAATCGAATCATTTCGAACGTAACCAATTAAGTTACTAAAATGAGCACATTCACGAACTTTCAATGATGGTACATAAGCAATTTCAGAAACAGTCCCATCAGTCATTGCCATAATATTTTCCTTGACACAAGAAACACCTCTAGCAACTAATGTTTCACTTTCTTAGAGTCTTCCTCCTTCCCATGAATATTTAGACATTGATTCCAAAGCACATTTAAAATTAATTTCACCATTTGGATTTAAAGCATAAATCAAAGGATTAATATTTTCATTGTAACAAATAATTTTATCCTTTGATAAAAAGACCACATTGGTGAAAACATTTGATGTAACAAGAGCGGAAGATACTAAAGCTTCCATTTTTTTCAAATCTAAAATCAATAAACATAAATGTTTATTAGCTCTTGTATAAACTAATACCATTCTATCATCATTAGGGTCTTTCATCTTAGATGGTAATTCAGAAATGGTTAATATATCAGAGAATGGATCATGGTTAGCAACATCATATCTGTCTTGAATGTCTGATTTTTTAATTAAAAGTATGTCCTTGGAACCAATAATAAAATAATCTTTGCTAGAAGTAATACAAGTAGTGTTCGGGCGTGGGTAATTCTTATTAATACTACTGACCGAATAGGCGACTTTGATTTCTTCTGTTTTTAATAATTTCACCGTTGGGATGGAGTCAGAAGAAGTGTTAGGTTTTAATATTTCAAATCTATTATGTTTGACATTAATACCATCATTTTTTTTAGAATATAAGACTTCAAATTGATTAGACTTCGGAAATAATTTAATATGATAAATATATTCATTTTCTAATGAGTAAAGTTCATGAGCTTTCTTATTATTTTGATCAATGGCATACACGATATTATTGAAAAGTGCAACTTTGAATTTTTTATTAAAATTGTACATTTGATCATAAAAGTCACTTAATGGATCCAGGTAACTATCATGATCTAAATCAACTATTCTATTCAATTTATAAACTTCTTCATTTCCAATTTGTGAAGATGGGTTAGAAACAAATTCATAAGTATCCACACAAGTAGAGGTCCCAACTAAAATTTTCCCAGGACGAACAATGACTTTATCAATAGCCGAGTTCACCGCTTCTGGGTAAGTAACATCGTAGATCATTAGAATACGAGGATTTCACCACTAAAATGCAACCTTTTTTATTTTTTTTCTGAAAACGTTGATTTGAAACATGCTCATTGGAGCAGAGCAAGAAAAGATATGACTTGAGTGTACGTTTATTCTATAAAATTTATAAATACAAATGCAATATCACGCAGTTTTATTATAAATTACATCAAAAACTTGATATGATTTGTCGATAATTGACTTAACTTTACCATTATCATCTTTAATTAATTTTAAAACGTCCAAACATTTATTTTCCTCACCAATTTTAACATTAATTGACTTTATATCAGTTTCAAGTTCCTTTTCAAATATATCATTGCGCAATGGGACAATTTTACGGAAAAATATCATTCCATCTTCATTAAATCTATGTTGGAAAATTTGATTATTGACATAAAAGTAATCTTTAACTAAATCCAACTGGATGGGGGAGTATGATTCAAAGGATCTATAATTTGATTTTTCCAATGGGAATAGCTCTTGTTTATCCTTGTGGTATTTAAACCAATCTAAATGATATTTCCCCATATCATGAACAACAAGAACAATATAAACTTGATTAGTATGATCAACTTTTGATGTATATTTATCAATTATCATTTTACTTTGAATAATCTTACCAGACTCTTTATGAAAATGGTTGAATGTATCATCAATAATATTCAGCACATCAATTGAGTTTTCTCCAATAATTGCATTGATCAGATTATTATTCGGTAATGGGATAATTTTATTATTATAATGATTGCAACATTCAGTTGTATTAAGATTTAGATCTTCAAGACAATGGTAAGTAAAATGATATGGGGTAGTTATACGATATATATGCCCATTTTTAGCGTAAATAATGATGGATTCTATTTCAGGCGTGTAAACATTTGAAACATTCCATATATTTAGTTTTTCAGATAAATTAATAACTTCATCATGATCTAAAATTAATAAAAGTTCTCCTTGGTCAGTAATTGCTAAAAATGTAAATTTTTTATCAGCACTTGATAAGTAACACCCATAAGGTATAATCTTTTCATATTTAAATGAATCAATTATAGGTGAATTTTTCTTATTTGAATAAAGAAGTTTCTTTTCATCGTTAACGAATATTCTCAAATTACCAATTAAAGAAATGATTTTCATTGGACCCAAATCATTCTCAGTCCTATCAATGTTAATAACTTCATCATTCAAAATATTAATCTTAATAATATCATTGAAATTCCCAATGTTAATTTCCATACTATGATTTATAGGTAACATCCATAAAACTTGGTTCATCACCATCAATTTCCAATCCGAATTCTAAAACTTTATCACCATATTTATAACAAGTAATAGTCCCCTTGTTATAAACAACAAATTTTGAACTTGGTGCATAGGAATAATAAAGTTGATATTCAATTTTATCTTTTGAAACAATGGCGTTCTGTTTTTTCAACGAAGGGTCAAAACGGATAAGGTGAATATAATTCGTAGTAACAATTGCTTTTCTAAAACAAGCAATGATAGGTTCATGAAAATCAAAATCAAAAGTAGCAGTAGGTTCATCAAATGGATCATCAATAAAAATTTTACAAGGGATAGAATCATTTTCACCTTGTGGTAACCCACATTGAAGCATATGTTTATGATGAATGAATCCTTTAAAGTAAAAACAGAATTTATTTCGATGAATATCGAATGATGGTAAATAAGCAATTTGTGAAATTGTACCATCAGTTAAAGCAATTACACCTTGTTGAGTATCTGAAATACCTTTAAGTTTTAATGGATTTTTGCATTTTTCACATAAATCGCATTTTTTGGAAGGTGGTACAGTCATTTCTTTTAATGTTTAATGTACCTAGTAATTTTAACTCACCTGACTTTTCAAAACTATCTAACCCATAAACTAATGGTGTGTAATTTGAATTATAAGCGATGAATCTATCAATTGAGTAAAATTCTAAATGAGTGAAAATTGTAGGAGTTGAAATAGTGAATTCTTTGAACATATGCCCATTGTTATTTAAGACAATAAGTCCCAATTTATAATCATCAGTTGAGTATAATAAAATTGAATTGTTATGATTTTGGCCTCTAATCCAATTAGGTATATGTTTAATAGCCACTATATTAGAATTAAAATTGTATTTGTGTACTACTTCAAAATTAGATTTAGAAATAATATTCATATTCCTAGAGCCAACAAAGATAAATTTAAGGTTGAATTCAATACAATTAATTTTAGCAAAAGAACCATCTTCATTTATTCCAGGATCAATAGAAATATCTTCTGTATTCAAGAAATTTAATACAGGATAGTAACTATCAGAAACTGAAGGAATATCAAAATCACGAGTAATAGAACCCCAAATGTAAGTGATTTTAGAATCTTCGTATAAATCAGGATATGCAATTTCTACACATTGCCGCTTTATGTACAATCTAACTTTGACACACACACACATCAATATTCCTTTCATAAAACCACTGACATTCCTTAGTTTTAGAGTTTGAAAGATAGATAACATTGTTAAAAAGAACCACTCTAAAAGAATCTGGTAAATCTATTTTGATCATACAAGGGCATGAGATCAAAATGAGAATCAGAGGGGAAATTAATCTTTTCATATTTATTAAGCTCACCATACTCTTCACAAATCTCATCAGCAATTTCAGGTGCATTTTTAAGTGAAACAGCTTCATAATCAGGGTTATCTTGAGGAGATTCATAATCTGTACCAAATTTGAAAAATTCAGTATTATTGTGAACAATTCTATAAGCTTCAACACCATATGGAGTACAAACGACAATTTTATGAGAATCAACAAATACTCGTTCTATATTTGAATTAAACCACGTAGGTGGTGCAACATCGTATGCATAATTCATAATAATAAATAATGAAATGAAATGAAAGATGTTAATGGAGATAATGCTCATTTAAAAAGTTGATGAAATTTGTTTCAAAAGTTAAGATACAAAGTAATACACACACAGAGAGAGAAGCTCAAATAAAGTCCATTATACATAATAATTAATTAATTAATCAATCAATCAATCAATTAATTATATGTACAGTTCATTTGGATTTCTAGGATCTTTTCTACCGAATTTAAAATCGATACCTAATAAAGCTAAAGAATTGGACATGGCATTAAGAGCATTGGTAATAAGATACCTAACTAAATTAACACCTTTTTTAACACTTTGATTATCAGGATCAGATTGTAAATCACCAGAACTAACAGGCAATTGACCATCATTTGAAGAAATTGAAATGAAAAGTGAAAATGGGATCAACCAGATGCAAATACCGAAAAATGAAGCGACTTCAGTGAAAGATGGGTAATAAGGCATTTGATAATCTGAATTGAGTCTTTCTTCAATAGTTGGGATATAAGGATTGGAGAAATGTTGAAACCAAAGGTAATGATTTATCAATGCCAAAATACAAGATGCTAAGAATACAGGGTTTGAAAGTTGAACATTTGGGAAACGACGTAAATTAAGATAGTAAACATAATAGGATCCTAATGTAAACATGGTCAACATGAATGGGAACCCATCGAACAGCCAAAGCAACACTAAAATAACAGAAATTATTTGGATACTGATCTTGAGTGCCTTTTTAGTGAACACTGTATTTTCTTCGATGATTTCTGAGAAATAGTAAAGCCCTGCAGCGACTGAGAGAGTGATTCCAATAAAACCGGCAATGGAACCCAAAACAGCCAACAATTGAATAAACATAATGTGTTGAGGGTTTGTTAGTATAAAAGACACGAGTTAAGTCTAGATTTTTTTTCTCACTCTACTTTCACTTTTTCTTTTCATGTTATTTGGACTACACGATCGCTGATGACAGGGACTGCTTGAAGACCCTTTTAGTAGGGTGCCTGGAACATGCAGCGACGCTCCCTTAATTTTACTCCACCGCTGCTTTTTTTGACTCTCTGAGATCGTTTTTGGTTGAATAACTGCTATAATTGTAAGTAAAATAACCCTTTTAACAAAAAAAAAAACTTGATTACGTAATGTTGCTTACGTAAACAACATTGATTACATAAGCACACGGCCTTTGCGAAGTTGTTTCTTTTTTTTTGTTTCTAAAATTTTTTTTTTATTATCTTTTTTTTTATCTGTTTATCTGGCAGCCTTTTCTCTTGCCATCGATGCAATTTGACGTACAAACACCGCAACACAGTATCTGGAACACGTCCAGTATTGCCAACCCTGCCATTTCACATGAGGCAACTGCCAGTCCGCTTGGGATGGAGTTCCCCGCTGCTGAGAATGCCCCACCTGCCGTTTCAGCCCCACCAGGCCCATTTGCCTCGTTTTCACTTTCTTCCTATCCGACACCTGCCCATTCTGAGTATTCAGCAGGCCCCTCTTCTACAAGGTCTTCATTAGGAAACGTCTTTGACTCTTCAAGTGTTTCACTGGGTTCCATTTGGGCTAAACAGCCTCAGCAATTGTCAGCAATGCAAATCCCACCTCAATCCAATTCACAACTCGAATTCTCTCAACCTCTTTCCAAAACAACATCTGTTATGTCTTCTAGTTCAGTCTCATCTTTTCAGTTCCCAGTTTCACCTTCTATGGGACATGCTAGACTCTTTGAAGACTCCTCTTCGTCGTCTCAAATAGTCTCCTCTCCTAATAATACAGCCACGCCAGTTGCTAACGCCGTACCAACAGCCACATCCACAGGGAAATTACCTGTAATCTCACCATCTGCAACGCAAATCAATCTTACTAGGGGAATCCAAGAGGACCTTTCTGGGCAATTTAGAACTCAATTGATGTTATCTATTAACAAGAGACAACAACAAATGCTTCAACAAGCCTCCGGATTGGCGGCTCAGCAGCAACAACCTCAGCAACAGCAACCACTACAATTCAATCAAATGGAAATGGAATTTGAAAACATGCACATTCATCAAAAGCAACCGTCTGATATCATTTCTCAATCTTCAATAGAGAATCACCTTCAAAAGATAAATAAGACTCTTTTCAAAACTGAACTGTGTGCTAAATTCCAACAAACTGGGTCTTGTCCTTATAATAACAAATGTCAATTTGCCCATGGCTTACACGAAATCAAATCTTCATTAAAACCAAAGAATTGGAAAACTAAAATGTGTAGGTCTTGGGAAAAAAATGGGTATTGTTCTTATGGTAAAAGATGTTGTTACAAACATGGTTCGGATGATGATGGATCCACTGTCCATCTTCAAAAACCACCTCCGCAAGTTTTGAAATGTTAAACAATATTATTTATCACATTCCCAATACCCTCTTGTTATTATTAAATTTCAAATTCCAACTTTCCTATTTATCGAACAAACAAACAACTTATTTTATTTTATTTTATTTTATCTTCACTTTGACTTTTATTTTCATTTCATTCAAACATCTTATCTTATCTTATTTTATTTTATTTTATTTTCCTAGTTGATATCAAATTTATTTTATTTTATCTTATTTTATCTTATTTTATTTGTCATTCACTGGACATGCTATTCATTCATTTCATTTCTTATTTAATGCTAACTAACTTTAGCAAATTATTATTATATTATACCCAATTTTTTATTTCAATAAGGGGCCAATTTATAGAAATTGCTATCAACTAACAACACATATATAACTAACAAAAATATATATCTTTTCGTATATACAAATTGTATTTATATAGTTTTATTTAATTATTTAAATCATGGTTTTTTAAAAAATCGTGTGAGTAGTGCATGAGCAACTTTTTCCCACCTTAAATTGAATAAAAACTATGTATAATAGTACACACCATTTCTTTACAATGCCAAATTCAAATTCGAATTCAAAGGCAAAAGCAAAAGCCAATACAATTTCAAGATCATGGAATTTAACACCACCACCAATACCACAATCTAATGATGAATCAGATACAGTTTTCCCCATTAGAGATATATATATGAAAAATATACCGTTTCAAACTTATTATTCACCTCCGAAGAATTCAAATGTCGTTTTCTTTTGTATTCATGGTGCAGGGTCATCTGGTTTGACATTTACCAATTTAGCCAAATCAATTGTATCACAAAGCTCTAAATTAGAATACTCCGGTCAACCTGGGATTTTTTCTTATGATTTACGAGGACATGGGATGTCTGCTCTTTTAGATACAAATCGTGATAATAAAACTAATAAAACTACTACTACTACCACTATTAAAGAAGAGGGAGATCGTCAATGCGATTCTATGTTGAAACCACCACCATCGATGAAAGCCAATTTGTTTAAAAATGTTTTAAATAGTCATTCAGTTAATGATGATTCACCAGATATGAGTATCCAAACTTTAACATCTGATTTATCATTTATTCTTAATCATTTTATCAAATCTAAATTTCCTGATGGAAATGTGGAAATTTATCTACTTGGGCATTCACTTGGTGGATCAATAATAACAAATTTAATGAATAATCATGTTGATTTATTACAAACCCCTGATTGTATTAAGGGGTTAATAATGGTTGATATTGTTGAAGAAACAGCTGTTAAATCTTTACCATCAATGTATTCATATCTTAATACATTACCTAAATCTTTTAACACTATTGATGATTGTATAAATTGGCATATAATGAATGGGTTATTACATAATAGACTTTCTGCAAAATTGACAATTCCATCATTACTTAAATTAAATGAAATTGATGGGAAATATTATTGGATAACAGATTTACGTAAGACAAGTAAATTTTGGCCTGATTGGTTTAATGGTTTATCAACTAATTTTATTAATATACCAAATAAAATATCAAAATTATTAATTTTAGCTAATAATGATTATTTGGATAAACCTTTAATTATTGGTCAAATGCAGGGGAAATATCAATTAATTGTCTTTCATAATAATGTTCAAACAAATATAAATCCTAATTTAATAGATTCTTGTCAAGTTGGTCATTTTATTCATCAAGATATACCTGATAAAATGGCTATTTCTTTATTAGAATTCGTTCAAAGGAATAATCAAAATTTTTACAATTTAAATAACAAAGATCAACATGATTTGTTAATGGCATTGAATAAAAAATGGGGGGTTGCTAAATAACTTTATATTTCAAAAATTTGTATGTAAAATATTTTAAAAAATAGATTAACGTCCTCGTTTAATCAACTTGACTCATAGTTTCAACAGTTTCACCACTCTTCATCTTATTTAAAACTTCATCAATCTTTTTTCTACCCCAACTAAATTTAGGGTCAATTAAGAAAGGTCTTAAATCGAATCTGTTATCATCAGGTGAGTATTGTTCAGCATGGTAACTTGGAGTTGAAACAGTTTGCTTATGTCTATTAACAGCATAATACCAAAAGAAATTCTTTACTTTATCACCAATTTGTTCAGGGGTCTTTTCATTTTTCCAAATGTGTAATAATTTAATGAACATTGAATATGGTCCACATTTTTCAATTTTACGTAATCTCCCCATCATACTTAATTCATTATAAGTAAATCCCATATCTTGTTCATCACTTTGAACATAATTTTCAGTAATTGGTTCTAATTCAGCTGTTGGTGGTGCTGTAACAAATTTATTTAAAATTGGCATATCATATTCAATTTCTGACCATTTAATAAAATTAATTAAATCATTTTTAGAAATCCCACCAATTGGATTAATATCAGCAGATGAACAATCATATTTTGTTAAATAACCCCTTAATTGTTCATCAACATTTGCTGATCCTAAAACTAACAGTCCAGTCATATTTTTCTTTTGTCTAACCCATGGTAATAATTGAGCAAATAAATAAGCAATAACCATTCTTAACCTTGCTTGAATGTTTTGAAGTGATAAATTTTCAATTGTTGATCCACCAAAAAGTTTATAAATTGGTTTTTTACCTGTTGTCACTTCAAATAAGGAAATTAATGATTGAACAACTGTATCAATGTTCATATCAACATGATATGATCCAATATCACTTGCTAAATCTAATGCTCTAGTTCTAGTATCTAATGATGAATTACTAGTACCCATATAACAAGTATGGAAAATTTTATTAGCTAATTCTTGTGATGATGATGGGATATTAATATCATCTCTTAAAATCTTTTGAATATCCTTTAAAACTTGTTCATTACCCTCATTTAATTCTTTAATAACCAATTTACACATGGAATTAACAATAACAGCAGTTGCACAACTATCAATACCACCACTTAATGGTAAGAAAAACCCTGATCCATTACATCTTCTTAAATAATCCCAAAGCCAACATGCAGGACCTAATGCAATTTCTTCCTCTGGTAAATGATATTTACAATTAATTGGTTCACTTGGTTGTAATGTCATATCAAAATTTAAAGAATCAGGTGATAATTCAACATTTAAATTAACCCTTTCATAAACAGGACTTGATCTAGATTGGATCCCATGAGAAATTAATGATTTATAAGCTCTAACATCTTCTAAATCAATAGTTGCAGTTAAAACTTCAACATCCTTTAAACTGAATTGTGAACCTTGAGCTAGAATTTTCCCATTACAAACAATCATAGCACAACCATCATAATATAATCTATCACCATCACAACCTTTTTGATTAGAATAAAGATAAATCCCACCACATTTTCTAGTTGCTTCAGTAATCATGGAAACTCTAGTATTTAATTTTCTCAATTCATGATGAGAACCTGACGAATTTGTAATAATTTCAACACCATCAAGTGATAATTGAACATGAGGGGCTTGTGGAGTAAATAGTTCTTCACATGTTTCACAACCAATGACTGTATCTAAAGTATTAATAACGGCATCACCGAATTTAACAATTTTTTGATTAGTGATTCTTTGAATTAAAACAGGTAATTGAAAATCTTCAACATATTGTGATTTTAACCATGGGGTAAAAAATCTCATTTCTCTATAATTACCATCATTTGCAAGTATAAGTTTAGGTCTAATTAATAAAATTTGACCATCATATGATAAAATTCTACAATTGTATCTTCTATTTTTATGAATTATTGGAATACCAATATCTAATAAAATCCCATATGTATCCTTATTTTGTAAAATAGTTGAATAAATTTCCCATGATTGTAAATACGTATCATTTTCAAGGAAATGATCTAAACATCCATAACCAGGAATTTCTAATTCAGGGCCAACTCTAAGACTAGCACCTTGCTTTTTAGCTTCTAAAATCGATTCTAAAATACGGTCTCTGTTACCCTCAAAATCCAATGCCCATTGGTTAAGCGAGCAAGTGGCAATTGTGATATAATGTGGCATTCAGTGATTGTTGATAAAGATGAGTTAATTAAAATTTAAAGTGAACTTTTTTTTTCCTATACTAATATGTGTGTCATAGAAAAAGCTAAATTTTTATTATCCTATATAACATAACCAACCCAATATACAATGAATCTTTAATAACAACACAGTTTAATTAATTTAAAAAAGTATATAAAAAGCTATATTTGTTACCATGTTTTAGTGGTAAATTAATAGTTAGTCCTTTATTCGTGAATGGCTCATGATGAACGTTCATAGATTAACATATAGGCAGCTTTACCATCGTTCAAAACATCATTAACAGTACATTCACTAACTTTCCCATCAGAAATACGCCAGAACGGTTTCTTAACTACACTGGCGACTTTTTTATCCCTTTTCCCCGTTTTGAATTTTAACCCATTGTTATCAACAGCCGTATTGATATTAGTATTAGTTGTAACAGGTGTACAGGAAAGAGATTCTGGTGTGTTGTTATTTGCACCATTATTACCACCAATGATACTTGAAACACGTCTTCTTAATGAACCGAATCCTGAAGAAATCGAACTTGTTCTTCTCTTAGTTGGTGAATTCGTATCAATTGAACTAAACCTTGAAATTATATTATCTTCAGGACCACTAATTGGGCTCCTAGGAGGTGGAGAAATCGGAGATACATCATTGATAGAATGCACTAATTTATCCACAATGTAAATATGAGTTTCCTCCTCCTCCTTCTCATCATCATCATCTTCTTCAGAAAATGAAGTGTTTTGGGATGATTCAATTATGGCATTATTTGAATCTTCAATAATTTGAGGTTTTTCAATAATAGATGGTGAATTCTCCGTTTCTGGTGTATTGGTCATACTTAAATGCTGATTTTTAATAACGACAGCCCCATTAGGGATTTCCTTGCTCATTATTGGCATATCGTTATAATAATACCTATCTTGGTTAAATTCAGCATGTTTCTTATAGAACATTGGTTTAGCCTTATAACATTCATAATGACCGGAATTATGTGTACCTTGATGTCTGATAACTGATTTGAGTTTATATTGAACAGGAGATTCATTATCATTTGAAGTTAAATTTAAAAATTGTGGGAATTGAACAACACATGAATTTCTCATTAATTGTGAAGTTGATGTATAAATTGATCGACATAAATGAATAGGTAATATTAATGGAATATGAGTAATTTTAATTTCCCTATGTACAATAGATTTCCCAATAGTATTCAAAATTTCATTGTTATTTTTTATTGATTTATAAATAGGAGAATCTGCCAATTCATCATTGATTACTAAAGTCCTTTTAATCAATTGAGGGAAAACATCATTCTTTAAAAAATCTCGTTGATTTTCATCCAATTTAATCTTAAAATCATTCCCCTGTTTATCAATAGTATGTAATAAATATGTACATGTACAAACGAAACATGAATATCCCTCTATAACTTCACTTTGATTTAATTGTAACATTGATTCTAGACTAGCTGATGATTTATCTTGCGGGACATTTAAAGAAACAATGTTCATTGGGGATTGATTTGGTGTCGATGCCATTTGACATCTCATACATCTTAATTTTGATTCAACTTGTGATTTAAATGGGAAAGAGGGGATTTCTTCATCATAATCATCATCCGAATGTTCATTTTTTATCAATTCAATTAAATCTTTATATTCTATTTCTAATGTTTCTATTATCAACTGCATTAATTCTTGTGCATCATGTTGAATTCTATTAAATTTTGATTTATGAATACGTTCTAAAACGTGGAGAATATCCCAAACGGATAAACTATATGAATTATAGATTGGTTTTTGTAATTTTGTGAATGTTTCCATTAAAATAGAATGCAGTGGAAGGTCCGGAAATGGGACATTTGGAGGTAATTGAATATTAGCAATTGAATTTAAATATAAATTCAATGAGGGTATTGCGGATAAACTCTGTATTGTTGAATTGGCAAAACAATCAACTGATGGGTTAAAAAACCCTGTTGTATATCTATCTGGTCTTTTTCTTGAAGTCATAGAATTGTTATCGGTGGTGGTATTTGAATGGGGATTTGATGCTATTATATAAACAGAAAGTGAAAGAACAACAGTGGCAACAAGAAGGACGCGTGGGTTCTGAAAGAAAGGCAGTTGTGGCGCTGCGTTAACAGGCTTTGTGGGAAATGCCAAATCAACAAGTCTTTCCAAAGCCAACGGGACCATTTTTGTTTTTATATTTGATCCAATTCCATCGGTTGTTATACGAAAAAGGAATTCCGTTTTTGTATGTATATAAAGAACAATTTTGGAAATGCTCAGCAGAAAATTTAATTTAATTTAATTTTTCATATAATAGGTATTTTTTTTCTTAAAAAATTCATTAAAAAGAGGGATGTTTATATACTATATACTCTCAAATGAATGAGGAGATTGTTATGGACACATTTAATCAACTTCTTCCATAACAGATTCGGCTTCTTCTTCAGCAGCTGGAGCAGCAGCAACTTCTTCAACATTAGCTTCAGCATCGTCTTCAATGTTCAAACCAAGGGCAATCAAAGAGTTAACTCTCTTGGAGAAAGAGGTTGGTTCATCAAGGGAGAAACCAGAAGTTAAAAGAGCAGTATCGAATAACAAAGTGGTCAAGTTCTTAACAACTCTGTCTTCAGCACCGTTTTCTTCAATCTTTTGCTTTAAAGCCTTAATGATTGGAGAAGTTGGAGAAATTTCAAAGATCTTCTTAGAAGACATGTAAGCAGACATGGAAGTATCTCTTAAAGCTTGAGCCTTCATGATTCTTTCCATGTTAGCAGACCAACCAAATTGAGCAGTTCTAATAGCAGCTGGGGAATCAACGAGCTTGTGAGAAACAACAACCTTTTCAACTTGTTCACCAAGGATATCCTTTAAGGCCTTAGTTAATGGTTCAAATTCCTTAATTTCTTCTTCTCTCTTTTGCTTTTCTTCTTCAGTTTCTTCTAATTCGAAATCCTTAGTAATATCAACAAGCTTCTTGTCTTCGAATTCCTTCAATTGACCCATAGCGTATTCATCAATTGGGTCAACAAGGAATAAAACTTCGAAACCCTTAGCCTTTAAGGCATCTAAGAATGGAGATTTTTCAACAGCCTTTAATGATTCACCAGTAATAAAGTAAATGTTCTTTTGTTGTTCTGGCATTCTAGTAACGTAATCAGAAAGGGAAGTTAATTCATCAACTGATTTGGTGGAGTTGTATCTTAAAAGCTTAGCTAAAGCAATTCTGTTTTGAGCATCTTCATGAATACCTAATTTCAAGTTCTTGGAGAAAGCTTGGTAGAAAGTATCAAATTGTTCCTTATCTTCAGCAATTTCATTAAAAGTTTCAATACATTTCTTAACAATGTTCTTTCTAATAACCTTTAAGATCTTGTTTTGTTGTAACATTTCTCTAGATAAGTTCAATGGTAAATCTTCAGAATCAACAACACCTCTAACAAATGAAAGCCATTCTGGGATTAATTCTTCAGCTTCATCAGTAATGAAAACTCTTCTAACGTATAACTTGATGTTATTCTTCTTCTTCTTAGATTCGAATAAATCAAATGGAGCTCTCTTTGGAACAAAAAGGATAGCCTTGAATTCTAATTGACCTTCAACTGAGAAATGCTTAACAGCTAATGGATCTTCCCAATCGTTAGAAATAGACTTGTAGAAAGCATTGTATTCATCTTGAGTAATTTCAGATGGGTTTCTAGTCCATAATGGCTTAGTCTTGTTTAATTCTTCAGTTTCGGTAACTAATTCCTTAATGGTTTTCTTTTCAGCAGGGGTTTCATCTTCATCTTTGATTTCTTCAACCTTAGCTTCCTTAGTTTCATCAGCTTCTTCAATCTTAGCTTCTTCTTCAACTTCCTTTTCAACTTCCTTAGTAACAACTAATTGAATTGGGTAAGCAACAAATTCAGAATGTCTCTTAACAACATCCTTAATTCTCTTTTCTTCAAGGTATTCTAATTGATCTTCCTTTAAGAAAATTCTAATGATAGAACCTCTACCGATTCTTTCATTAGTTTCATCTAAGGTAACAGTGAATTTACCACCGGCATTAGATTCCCAAATGTATTGTTCGTCATCATTAGATTTGGAGATAACTTGGACCTTATCAGCAACTAAGAAAACAGAATAGAAACCAACACCGAATTGACCAATCATGGAAACATCGGCACCAGCAGTTAAAGCTTCCATGAATGCCTTAGTACCAGACTTGGCAATAGTACCTAAATTCTTGACTAATTCAGCCTTGGTCATACCAATACCTGAATCTCTAATTTCCAAGATCTTTTCTTCTGGCTTTGGGGTTAATCTGATGAATAATTCTGGTTCAGATTCTAAAACGGAAGGATCGGAAAGAGCTTGGTATCTAATCTTATCAAGGGAATCAGAAGCGTTAGAAATCAATTCTCTAAGGAAGATTTCCTTGTTAGAATAGACAGTGTTAATGAAAAGAGACATCAACTGAGAAATCTCAGCTTGGAACTCAAATGATTCAGTCTTGGACATTTTAACTAACTTGTTTGGATGTTAAAGTTGTAACTCACAATTGGACGTTTTTCATTCTTTCCATCTCCTTTTATACTTCATTTCTTTAAAATTTCTAGAAGATTCCAGTTGTTCAATCGATGTGCTCAGCATTGTTTGTTGAAAAAAATAAAAAATTAGTTCTAGTTCTTCTTAAATGGTAATACTTAACAACTATTTAACGCAAACTATC
Organism: Saturnispora sanitii; assembly: GCA_030563185.1. Taxonomy (NCBI): domain Eukaryota; kingdom Fungi; phylum Ascomycota; class Pichiomycetes; order Pichiales; family Pichiaceae; genus Saturnispora; species Saturnispora sanitii. The sequence goes on along the minus strand of JAKUBF010000008.1, from coordinate 53,753 downwards.
ATCAATCAATAATAAACACATGATATACTTCAATACTAATTTTAAAAAATCAAATTGAAGACTGTTCACCTAAAATTTAAATTTCCAACTCTAAATAATGACTTTAAACTTGCTTGAAACACACAACAATATTAAAAACATTAAATATATTGCTATAGTATAATATAAGCTGATAAACACTATAAATAAACCTTTTTATATTCATTTTAAATTTAAAGGTCACGTGACCTGATCTAATTAAAAGAAGAAAAAAAATGTTTATGTTTGAAATCTCAATGTTTACATTTCCAAGCTGAAATTCAAAGTTCACTAATAAAGGTTTTGCAAGTTTCCAATTAGTTCTCAATTGATTAGAATGACTAAGAAACCAACGTTAGCAGAGACTTATCTTTCAAAGATTGCAGCTTTGGATGAAGAAATACCTACTTTTGGAATGGGGAATAATGATGGATCAATATCACCATTTCCATCACCAAAAAGGGCAGGAGGTGGATTTGCTAAATTAACCCCCATTGGTAGTCAAAATTTGGAAATTCCTGATTTAAAACCTTTGAAATTAAATGAGAAACCAATATCTTCTGTTAGATCATTAATTAAAGCAAAGGAAAATGAAACTCTTGAGAATAATGCCATGGATTTTACTCCAATGCCAGACAAGACTATTTCTAATAATCAAAAAAGTGTTTTCATTTCTAAACCTTCTGTTAAATTGAATAACAATTTTATGCCAAAGATTGATCCACCTACACCTGATGAAAAATTATCCAGATCAGAAATGGGTAGAATGGGGAAAATTAACACTGTTATGTCCGCTTCACCAAGTATGAAAACATTGTTAGTTGCAAAAGTTCAACCTACTGGTCCTAATAGTTCGGCATTGAAATCTTGGATTGATTCTAATAGGGATAATTTAAAATTAGCTTCTTTTGTTTGCCGTATGTTAGAAATTAAAAGATGGTGTGAAACTGTTTTAGGTGAATCAATTGGTTTGAAAGATTATGAAATTGATAAATTTCCAGATTATTTAAGTAATGGTGTGTTAATTTGTAGAATTGCACAAAAATTTGATCCTAATTCAATTAAGAAAATTTGGACTTGTGATGGTAATAACAAATTTGACAATATCCCAAATATTTACCTTTTAAATAAGAGAGATTTTAAATATATTCAAAACATTGGTCAATTCTTAGCATTTACTCATCAAATTAAATTACCAATTTTATTCAGTTTTGAAACTAATGACTTATACGAAACAAATGATATCCCTAAAGTCATTGGTTGTTTACATGCTTTAGCATGTATGATGGCTATTTCTAGTGGTGCACCAACTATAACTAAGATTGAAAAAATGGATCTTTGTTCATTATCTGAAGATTCATTTAATATTGATAAGATGAAATCAATTAATTATAAAATTGGTAGAAATTTACCAGGTAAATACCTAAGCGGATTTGATGAAGCTGTTAGAGTTAATTTAGGGGATGATATTAGAAATTTGAAATTAATTACTATTGATTCAACTAAAGAAAAGGAAGAACGGGGAGAAATTATTAAACCATTAGTTACACCTAAGAAAATTTCTAGTACATTCATTGACAATAACATTATTGAACCAGTTACACCACCACCAATTTCTAAAACCATTTCAAGGACTTCTATTATTTCCAATGATTCAACTTATTCATTAGTCGACAACAATGAACCAATTACTCCACCACCATCTAATCTTCAAGTTGAAGAAGCAAGAAAAGCCCGAGCATTTTTCAATACACCAATTCCAAGATCGGCAACTTTACCCAAGTTGGATTCAATGACATCCATTCACAACAAATATAAATATTTATTGAATGAAGATGAAGAAGCATTATTAAAGGGTATGCATATTTCTAAATTTAAACCAGTTGAAGAATTGGATGAAATTGATGATGATACAATTATTAAATTTCAAGCATTATCAAGGGGGAAATTAATTAGATTTGAATTATTCGTTAATAAATTCATGTTAAAGAATAATACTCAAGATATTATCCAATTTCAATCTTTATGTAGGGGGGGATTAACAAGGACAAATTTAAACCTATCAAATGCTAATGCTAATGCAAATGCAAAATCAAATTTAGTTAATAGTACATCATTTTATTCATCCTCTCAAATGATGAAAACTTTATACAGGAATAAGACTAAATATGCCAAATCTTTAGATACCCAAATTCAATTAAAGCAAAATCAATTTAATATTATTCAATTACAATCAATAGCAAGGGGTAAATTAATCAGGGAGAAACTTTGGTCAATTAGAAAATCATTAATGAAAAATACCAATATTATTACTGACACTCAAGCTAGGACAAGGGGTAAATTAGTTCGTGATTTTATTCATGAAGAATATTCTATTAAACCACCAATGATTATTAATAAGTCGAAATTTACTACCAATCCTAAAAATGAATTTGATGAAGATGGTGGATTATTCGAATCCTTTGATAAGGGGATCAATGAAACAGTTAAGGCATTAGACCATCCTTTAACCCCACCTAGAACATCATCATCAAGTCATATAATCCCAAGATCAGAAATGAAAAAGATAAACGCTAAATTACAACCTAATTTACCCCTAAGTGATTTAGAAATTGTTGATTTACGATCTAGATCAAGATCAAGATCAATTTCACCTAAACCGAGAGCTGTTTCTAGATTACATCATTCACCTACAAAGAGGGGGAAATTGAATACATTATTACCACCCCCAGGACCCGTTGATTCAAGAATAAGTTCAACTGAAACAACATTAATTTTCAAACCTAGGGCATTATCTAATTTTATTGATGAAGATAAGAAACGAGAATTAGCCATATATGTTAAAGATGTTGTTAAATTACAAGCATTGGCTCGTGGTGTTAATACTAGATTTGCAATTAAATACGTTCATAAACATATTAAGAGATATTCAACAAGATTGGATAAATTAATGGCTATTTATCGAGGGATTGAGATTAGATTTGAAGTTGATTCTATTAATTTAGATTTAAGGGATGAAGAAGAAAAGATCATTTTATTACAATCACTTAGTAGGAAATTTTTAATAAAAAGGCGAATCAAAGATCGTGAAGATTGGTATTTAAAACCTGAAAATTTGAAAAAAATCATTAAATTACAAGCTTTCATTCGTGGGTTCAGGGATCAAAAGAATTATAAATTATTAATTGAAGAGAATAACCCACCATTTAATGCAATTGAAAAATTTGCTAATTTATTAGGTGGGATTGAAGGTGAAAGAGTTATTGAAAATAGTTTAAATTTTATGACAAAGAAGGAAGATTGTAAATCACAAAGGATTAAATTAAATCAAGCAGTTCATCAATTGAAAAATGTTAAATTAAAATATGAAATTTTGAAATCTAATGGATTAAAAATTCATGATATTAATATAATAAAATTTGATGAACGAGGAGGAGGGGATGGTGAAGAAAATAGTATTGGTGAAGAAATTTTAAGAATAGCAAAGGAGGAAGAACGGAAACTTTTGAATGATGTTGAAACTGGTGGGGTTTTAATTCAAAAAAAGGAAAGGGAATTGGTTGATTTATATGGTAAATTATTTTGGACTTTACAAACTCAATTAGGGTATTGGTCAAAAGTTGTTATGGAATTAATGCAAAATGATATTGATGTACAATTTAGTCATGGTCATTTAGAAGATTGGATTTTAAAATGTTTTAATTTTAATGAATTCGATCAAGAAATTGATATTTCAAGAGAAGAGGGTCAATTAATGAAATTAATTTATCAAATTTTAAATGAATTTTCAATGAATTTATCAGGGAATGATTTTAAATTGATTGTCAAAGATAGGAGAAATTTATCATATGATAATGTTAAATTATGGGAATTAATTTTAATGGCTTATACTAATTTATCTCAACAAAGAGAATTAACAAAGAAGAGGTTTAGTGATTTACTTTTTTTAATTACTGGTGATGATGAAGCATATTTTGAATGTGATCCTGATATTATTTTAGTTGATTTGGATTTACAGGAGGAAGATAATGGTGGTGGTGATTCAATTGATATCCCACAAGTTAAGGAACAATACATTAAAAATTTAACAAATCTGAAATCCACTACTTTGGATATCTTAAATCAATTAGAATCCCATGTTAATTATTTACCAACATTTATTAGATGTTTATTAAGAGATATTTTTCAATTAATTAAACAAAAATATCCAAATGTTTCAGATACGTATTGGTATGGATTTATTGGATCAATATTAATGAGGGATTATCTTTTGCCAATGTTCCTCACTCCAGGGAATTATTCAATTGATATTTATTTATTAAGTGAAGATTATCAAGAAATTGAAAAAATTCAAAGGAATTTGAATTTGGTTTCAACGATGTTATTACAAAGTGTTTTAATGAAACCATTTAGTGTAAGTCAATGCCCATTTTTAATCCCATTAAATTCATTCATTACTGGGAATTCATCCAATGTTAAAAATCTCCTTGATAAAATAATGGATGTTTCAAATTTGGAAAGGACATATGAAAAAGTTTCAATGACACAAATGGGGCCTGAATTAAAAATTAAAGTTGATGATTTAGTTGAATTAACTAATATTTGGGGTCAATTTTTAGAACAATTTTTCCCTGATGATAATGATAATAAGGGGGAATTATTCAAATCATTAAGTGGGTTAGCTCAATATGATAATGTTAATAGGAGACCCAAGCAAACTGATGATTATGGGTTTATTGAATTTCCATTATTAGAAGAAGAACAAGTTTTAAAAAATGATCTTAGTAATGATGTTCAAATTAAGGCAATTTGGCTTGAATTAAAAAGGTATTTAACATTTATTTTACAAATTCAACATGGTGATAATTTAATTGATGTTTTATTAAAAAATATTGAACCAGCTGATGAAATTAAATTTTTACAATTGATTAAATCTGAGAGGACAATTTTAAAAGATCGAGGAGTTAAAGTTATGAATGAAATTTATAGATTACCATTCCCATTAGTTAAAGAAAGGGCCATTTCACTTATTAATGAATTAGAAGATTTAGGGTTAGTTGATTACCGTGATGGGTATCAAGTTATTTTAAATGAATTAGCTAGGGATATTAAATCAAGGAAGAATCAAAGATTAGAAATTGAAAAGGAAACTAAGAATATAATTGAAATTTTAACTGATTTAAAGAGGAAGACTGCTACATATGAAAAGAGATCATTGGAATATACTAAGGAGATTAATGAACAATTGGATAAAATTGTTAAAACTGGTTCGTCGTCAACTGACTCGACAACAAAACAGGTTAATAACGATGATAAGAAATCATTTTTTAAGAAACTTTTTAGATCTTCCATTGGTGGGGGAAAATCTAGTAAACCAAGGGATACTATTAAATTTAGTATGAAACAGTTACAAGATAATGGTGTTATTAGGGATAAGACAGCTTATAAGGGTAATTTGAATGTTAAATATGATTACCGTGGGCATAAATTTATTTTTGAATTAAATGATGGGATGTTACCATACAGTGTTAATTTGGATGTGTTAATCATGTGGCAATATTACAAGGGTCAAGTGGAAATTTTGGGAATGAAGGTGGACTCGATGAGATTGTCACTGTTAGTTATTACTACCTTTTTCAAAAGGTAGTTTGTATGTATAGACTAGTTATATTTGCTGAGTGACTTTGTAATAAAATAAAAAAAAACTACTAATAATAACTTAACTAAACTTAACCCAATTTACAATGGGGGTTTCATTATCCATTATACCCAAAATAGCATGCACTATATTAATGCTATGGTCTATGTATGCCGTATTATTCAAAACAATCCCGGAAACTTCATGGCCAAAATGGGTTAAATGGGGGACATTTATGATAACAAGTTTTGAATTCATATTAACATTCATAAGTTATTGGATAGTTATTAACAAAGGGCCAGGTTTCGCTACCGATTTCCCTGAATTGACTTTAATTAACGATCAAGAACCTCCCCTTGTTTTAATTGAAAGAGCACAAACTGTTAAAAGATCAGGTGGGTATAGATTATGTATTAAATGTCAAGTTTGGAAACCAGATAGATGTCATCATTGTTCTAGTTGTAATAAATGTGTATTGAAAATGGATCATCATTGTCCCTGGTTCGGGGAATGTATTGGATATGGGAATTTAAGAAATTTCATTCAATTCTTAATACATTCATGTATTTATTTATTTTGGGTTGTATTATTATGTGGTATTGAGGAATATCAAACATCATTAGGTTGTTCATTACATACATTATTTGGTCTTATTTTAGGAATTATATTTGGTGGATGTGTTTTTGTCCTGTTTTGTTTAACAATGTATCAAATTTTGAATGGTAAAACAACAATTGAAAGTTATGATAGTCAAAATTATAAACATTCAGGGTATAAGAATGTATTCGATTTAGGTTATAGAATGAATTGGGATACAATTATGGGGAAATCTATTTTTCAATGGGTTTTCCCTGTAAATGGTCCATATGATCCAGGTCATGGTTTATGGTTTCCTACTAAAGATACAAATCTTATAGAAAGATTATCCAATGAAATACTAAGATATTAGTAGTAGTGTGTGTATATAGATATAGATGTATTAGCTTAGGAATAGCTATGCTTACGTAATCATATTTTTTTTTTTACCATTAAAGAAGAAGAAAAACACATACACTTACTTTCCACATTGATTTACTTCCTTTTTTTATAACAACAATTGTGTTAATGCTTTACGAAGACAAACCATTTGGTGAGATTCAAGTGCAACCAACTAATAAGAAACGTGTTGCTTATTTTTATGATAGTGATGTAGGGAATTATTCTTATGGATCTAATCATCCAATGAAACCACATAGAATTAGAATGGCCCATTCATTAATTATGAATTATGGGCTTTATCAATCAATGGAGATTTATAGAGCAAAACCTGCTACTAGACAAGAAATGACACAATTTCATACAGATGAATATGTTGATTTCCTTGCAAGAGTTACACCTGATAATTTAGAAATGTTCAATAAAGAACAAGCAAAATTTAATGTTGGTGATGATTGCCCAGTTTTTGATGGACTTTTTGAATATTGTTCAATTTCAGGTGGTGGATCAATGGAAGGTGCAGCTAGATTAAATAGGGGTAAATGTGATATTGCAATTAATTATGCAGGTGGTTTACATCATGCTAAAAAATCTGAAGCTTCGGGTTTTTGTTATGTTAATGATATTGTTTTAGGTATTATTGAATTATTAAGGTATCATCCAAGAGTTTTATATATTGATATTGATGTTCATCATGGTGATGGTGTTGAAGAAGCATTTTATTCAACTGATAGAGTTATGACAACATCATTTCATAAATATGGGGAATTTTTCCCAGGTACAGGTGAATTAAGGGATATTGGTGTTGGTAAGGGGAAAAATTATGCTGTTAATGTACCATTAAGAGATGGTATTGATGATCAAACTTATAAAAATTTATTTGAACCATTAATGAAAAGAATTGTTGATTGGTATCAACCAAGTGCAATTGTATTTCAATGTGGTGGTGATTCACTTTCTGGTGATAAATTAGGTTGTTTTAATCTTTCAATGTTAGGTCATGCAAATTGTGTTAATTATATGAAATCATTTAATATCCCAATGATGATTTTAGGTGGTGGTGGTTATACAATGAGAAATGTTGCACGTACATGGGCTTTCGAAACTGGGTTATTAAATGAAAGAATTTTAGATCATGAATTACCATTTAATGATTATTATGAATATTTTGGTCCAGAATATAAATTAGAAGTTAAACCAAGTAATATGCATAATGCGAATACACCTGAATATTTGAATAAAATTATGTCACAAATTTTTCAAAATTTAGAAGCAACTAAACATGCACCAAGTGTTCAAGTTCAAAATGTCCCATCAGATATTAAAGATTTTGATGATGATGTTGATGATGATAGTGAAAAAGCAAGAGATACAAGAGGTGGGACTCAAAAGATGATTGATGAACAAGTTTTAGCAGAAAATGAATTTTTCGATACCCCTATTAATAAAGTTGAGTAGGGTAGGAGAGGAGAAGGGGGAAAGGATGTTAAAAGGTTCACTATCGGTAGGTAGGTATGGTATTTATTCTTTGTTGTGTATTATTATTATTGTTTAATCAAGAAAAAAAAAATGAAAATAAAATGAAATGAAATGAAAATAAAATAAAGTAAGGTTCAGAAGAAGTTATTTGGACTTTCCTAAACTTTGAAGTCTCGTTTCCCTGTTAATTTACTTTTAATGAAGATTTAAAAATGATTATTTACGAAATTGACAAGATTTGCATTTTTCATCATTATGATTATTTGGATATTCTTTTAGGCAAAGCAAGGTAAGGAGAAGGTGTTAAAAGCAGAAAAGCAAATTCCAACAACCGGCTTTTTATATGATAATATATATATGTATCTTTTATCTATGTAAATGTAAATGTAATAAGATTATAACCCTGTTTTACTACTCCTAAATCCTAAATTAAAACCAAGCATTGAATTAATTCCATTAACCCAATCCCCCTTTGATTGAACAACACACCAAATACCTCTATCATCAGCAGTAATATTAGTATTATTAGTATTATTATTATTTTCTTGATTAACCCAAGTTTCACTAACAATATGAATTTCATCACCTGGAATTAATTTCATTTGAGGTATACCATCAACTGACATTTTTGCATTACATTTTGTATAATCTATATTACCATGAGGTTTACCAATAACTTTAATTAAAATATGAGAACTAAATGGTAAAATTAAAGGTCTAAATGATAAAGATCTTGGGCAAATTGGTGTTAATAAAATACATTTAACAATTGGATGAACAATTGAACCACCAGAACTTAATGAATAAGCAGTTGAACCAGTTGGAGTTGCAAAAATTAAACCATCAGCAGTTGTCCTTGTTAAAAAATAACCATTTATATAAATATCCAAATTTAATAAACCTGGTAATGAACCCCTATGTAAAACAATATCATTCATTGCATGAACTTTAAATTTTTTACTTTGTTTTGAATGAATTGAAGATGAATTAATTGGTAAATCCATTATTGATGAAAGTTCCTTTAATCTTTCACGTTCGTAATCGAAACCGAAACCAAAAGCACCTTCAGTTTGTTCATCAATTGAATGAGCTAATTCATTTCTTGCTAATTGAGTTAATTTTTTATCCTTTGGTAAAACTTGACCTTGAACAACATGACATTCTATCCTTTCTCTTTTAATAACAATTGATTTTGATTCATACATATTTTTAAAAGTTTTAGCATAATTTTTAAAATCAAATGGTAATAAAAATCCTAAAGTACCTAATGAAAATGATAAAACTGGTGGTACAGTTGTATTTGAGAAGATTGATACCCCCCTTAAAATAGTCCCATCCCCACCTAATGAAACAATTAAATCTGTTTTTTCTATTATTTCATCATTTGATCCAGTATATATATCTCTAAATCTAACATCATGAGGTGATGATAAATCTGTTATTTTATTATTAATTGTATTGTTTGTATTATTTGTATTTGTATTCAACAGTTCTTCAGCAACTTCAGGTGTTACTATTATATTAACTTTTGGATAAAATTGATGTAAATGATTAATGAATTCAATAGTTGTCTTTAAAACCCCATCATGCCATGGTTTTTTAACAATTAAAACATTTCTCATGGGTTCATCCCATACTAATTTTCTAGTAGGACCTGATATATGTCCTTGATAAATTGGTTTAGTCCTTGGTAAGAGATTAGCCAAAGCTTTGGCTCTGAACATTGTACTATTTTATATAAAATAAAAAAAGCTTACCAAGTGGCGTTAGGAAATTGTCACTAACACAGCAAAAATTGAGAAAGGCCGGATTACGTAAGCACAGTAACAATAAATAGATAAATAAAAACGGCTTTATTTACTACAACTACAAGTAAGTACAATTACTACTCTACTATACTACTATTTGAATGTAACCCAACTCCTTGCACAAGAGGTCATTAAAAGCCACGAAGGACTGGGGACCAATTCTGCACCCAAGAGTTAGTTTTTTTTTTAAAAAAAAATTTGATCTACCTTTTATGAACCACTATGGCATGGGGCCCCCCATTATGTCCTGGAGCACCTCTTAAGGGCCTCGGAATGGGATTGTATGGCCGTTCATTAAGGGGTTTTTGCGTTAAAAAGAAGAAAAAAGAAGTTGAAAAAAAGTTTTTTTAAAAAAAAAATTTTGCTTTTTATACGAAAATTGTATAAAATTTACTATTTAAGAGGGTTTTGCAAATGGCTCAGCAGCAGATAAGTGAAGTGAAGTCAAGTTATCAGCATTGAAAGACTTCCCAGTGATTCTAGTAAGTTTAATAGGCAATTGGGATAAGTCTTCTTTTGAGATGGGTATTTCCCCCTCTTCAAGTACAACAACTTCATCTAAATATAAACCTACTTTTCGCTTTAATTCATCTAATGTTATATCCATACAATTGATTCTTGAACCTGTTTTCGAATATTCCAAAGACCCTAAAATAACTCGTATAATATCAATAACATTTAACCCATCTATCTCTCTATCCCATTCACTATTAATTAATAAGATTCTCCTTTTTATTTTCCTAACAGCTTGTGACATTCCATAACAAATTAAAATTGGAACTAAACTAGTCCAAAGTGATCCAATTGAATAAACTAAAGTATCACAAGATTCTAAATTTTCAATTAATTGAGGGTTCGCCTCTTTAATAGCTTCATTACCCTGATCGTTAAGATAATAGAGACTAGCTCCACGAAATGGTAATGGTAAATCAATTTCCCCAGTTGTATGTTTATTAGGATGAGAAATAGCATTTTGACCAATAATTTGATCTCCATTAATTAATTCAATCCCAATTGTTTGTAATTCATCCCAATTACAATTAATACAGGGTAAAACTTTAAAATTATTTGGTAATTCACATATTTTGGATAATTCTAAAGTGGCCTGAGTCATATCTAAACCATTTAATAATAACCCAACTAGGAAGAAATTCCCTAATGATGCCTTTTTGAAATTAAAATTGAATTCAATTTCCTTTAATTTAATATCAACAAGTTTTAATAACATTAAAAGTCTCTTCTTTGTTGAATCTTTTAAACCACCATTTTTTACCCAGACATTATTATCACTATTACCTTTAATTATATTCTCCCATTCTTCACGTGTATTCAATCTAGTGTTCATTAAATCCTGTATTAGTTTATTCCCAGCTAATTTAACAACACGTGCTCTAACATCACCAACGGCTGGACCACCTAAAGATCTAACGATTTCACCCGTTGAAGCCCCATCATCTGAAATTGGCAATGCAAAAAGAGTGTTCATGGTATTAAAAACATCAATTATCCCATTAGTTGCTGTCCCACCAGATAAAACACACACCTTCCTCGTCATTTAATAATGGTTACTTCGTTAGTTATCAATAAACGGCTTTTCGGAAAATTTTATTTACTTACTTACACACGCAATCTCACTCTCTTTTTTATTAGCTTAAAATGACTACTACTAATAGTACTACACCAAGGGGTATTTTATTTTCTGATTTTGATGGGACTATTACTTTACAAGATTCAAATGATTATATAACTGATAATTTAGGTCATGGTTCATCAAAGAGATTATCACTTAATAAATTAATGAAAAGTCAAGAAATGACATTTTCTAAAGGATTTTATGAAATGTTAGTATCAATTGCTCATAATGGTTATACTTTAGATCAATGTATTGATTTATTATTGAAAGATATTAAATTAGATAATGGTTTTAAAGAAACTGTTGAATATTGTGTTTTAAATAATATTGATATTGTCGTTGTTAGTTCAGGTATGGAAAAGATTATTAAATCTTTATTACATAAATTAGTTGGTGATGAATTATCAAAATATATTACAATTTATGCTAATTTACATACTGAATCAATAAATGAAATAAATGATTTAAAAGATGATAATGATGGTGGTTGGAGAATTAAATGGAGGGATCAATCTTCATTCGGTCATGATAAAAATGAATCAATTAAACATTATGTTAAAAAAGTTTATGGTGAAGACAACAGTAGCAGCAGGGGACCACTTTTTTATTCTGGTGATGGTGTAAGTGATATTTCGGCAAGTAGATCTTGTGATTATCTTTATGCAAAGAGGGGGATGGATTTAGTTGATATTTGTAAACAAGATGGAATTCCATTTGTTGAATTCGATTCTTTCAAGGATATTCTAGATGATATGAAATTGAAGATGAATGAAATTTAGTTCGTATAATAATTATATAGTAGTTAATTCGATTTATTGTCAATTTTAAAACTGTAAATTACAAATGCATATACGTAAATCCATCCATTCACGTTACCTTTTGTATCTAAACTCTAATGAACCCCTTTGGTACTTTCTCCCATAAAATTTCCCTTTCTTCATAAAATCCATTAACAACAGGTTGTTCAATTTCATGAAAATGATGTAATAATTCATGTTCAACATCTTCCTTATGCCAATTAAGTATATCAGGATCATTATTTGAATGATATTCATTCCAATGATGTTTTTCATATTCTTCCTCAAATTCAAATTCATGACCTGGTCCTAAACCTAAATTTGGTAATTCCCCACCTTTTTCCTTAAAAATTAACCAATCTTCTAAACTAATACCTTCAAATCTTTCATATCCATCATTTAATGTTTCATCAATTAATTTATAAATTTTTAATAAATATTCCCTTTTCATTTCTGGTGAAATCGATTCAGTTTCATCATGATCTCCCATACCATTACCAAGACCAACAACTTCATCTCTATTAAGTCCATACATACGTAAAATATCATTAGATGTTAACATTTCTGAATCTGTAGTCGTATGTAATTGGAAAAATACTTGTGATGTAAATGATTCTGGGTCTAATTGATGTTCAACGGACATATGCCATTGTTCCCAATTGGTAAATTCTGTTGGCATTTGTTCATTTAATTCATTTTGTGTATTGAACCCAGATGAAAGGGCTGAGGTTATTAATAACGACGTTGTTATGATTGTTCGTATTTGCATAATTAACTACTTTGAAAAGAAATTGAAAGTAATAGTGGTAATTGAAATTCGATAATCAATATTTTTTTTTTTAAACTTTTTATATGAGAGAAGAAGAGACATAATTAAAGTTTTTTACTTACTTACTCGCTAACTCGCTAGCTCGTTAGATAGTTAACGCTCGTAATTTTTTGTTAATAAGATAATAATTAATATTGATGATAATTTGTTATAAAATACTAAAAATCAAGATAATAATAATAATAATAATGATAATGATAAATTTGAATTAAAAGCTACGCTAACGCTAACGCTACGCTTCACTTTTTTTTATTTAAAATTCATCATCAGAAGAAACGTAAGCATCACCCATTTCCTTCTTCTTCTTCATTCTTTCCTTCTTCTTCTTTCTTAATTCAGCACTAGATAACTTAGCCTTCTTCTTAGTAGCAGCAATCTTGTTACCCATAGCATCGAATTTATCTTCTTCATCATCCTTCTTGGATAATCTTGGACCTGAACCTTGACCGGAAACCCAGTTATGACCAGATGGGACCATAGAACCATCTTGAACAGCCCAAACTTCTTCAGTTAAATCTTTAGTGAATTCAGCAGAGTGAGTAATAATAATAACACCACCTTCGAAAGCCTTCAAAGCCTTTGAAAGAGCACCTAAAGAATCTCTATCCAAATAATTGGTTGGTTCATCCAAGACAATTAAATGAGGTCTTTGCCAGGTACAAGCAGCTAAGACTAACTTAACCTTTTGACCACCTGATAAACCTCTAATTCTAGAGTGGGAAACAAGTTCAGTTTCTAAACCTAACATAGCACAATGTTCTTCAATTTCCTTTCTAGTAAGTGGTCTGAATTGACCAGAAGCTAAAGCTTCCTTCATATCAACTTCAGCAACTAATTTAGAGTGAGTTTCAACTAATTCACCTCTTGGTAACCAAGCATTATCAGCTGATGACATTGGAACCCATCTTTCAGATTTCATACCAATGTTTTCACCTAAGAAGAAAGAACATTCATATTCATAAGTATTCTTGAACTTTCTTCTAGCAGTAATTTCATTAATTCTTCTTGGGGAACCTTCAATCTTGAAAATCTTCTTCATACCTTCGGCATCAGATTCATTAATTTGTCTGTTAGCTCTATCCATAGTTTCTCTATCTTCACCAGTTTGGAATCTCCATTGAATATATTCAGATGGGGTCTTATCTAAATGGGAATCAATATGGGCAAAAGCATGTTGCTTAATGTAAGCAATACGACAGTTTTCATGAACGTAAACTTCACCAGTAGTTGGTAATAATTCACCAGTTAAAACATTAATTAAAGTAGATTTACCAGCACCATTTGGACCAATAACAGCAATTCTTGAAGAAAGGGAACATTGGAAATTAACATCCTTAACTTGTGGTTTAGTAGTACCTGGGTATTGGAAGGACATATCAGAAACCTTAACAATAGCCTTTTGCTTAGTCTTAACACCTTCTAAGAAACCTGGTTCTGGGAACTTGAATTCCAGAGCAGAATTCCCAATTTCTTCATAAGAAGCAGCAGCTGGGACCTTCTTAATGAAATCAGAAAGGTTACCCTTGTACTTTCTTAACTTGTAACCTTCATAATGGATAATGTATTGAGTAGTTCTATCTAAGAAACCAGAATCGTGAGAAACGGTAATAGAAGTAATACCACAAGTGTTCAAGTAGTTGACTAACCAATCAACATTAACAACATCCAAATGGTTAGTTGGTTCATCCAATAATAAAATATCGGCATTCTTTAAAACAGCCTTAGCTAAAGCTAATTTCATCTTCCAACCACCAGAAAGAGCAGAAATTGGTCTATCTAACATTTCAGGAGCGAAACCGAATTCTAAAAGTTTAGCTCTAACTTGTTCTCTGTCACCAGTATCACCATCAGATAAAACGTAATCAACAGTTGGAGTTTCAGCATGAGTACCATCAATATCATGTTCAACATAAATAGTTCTACATTCTTCTTGAGTTGGGAAACCTTCAACTTGACCGTTGGCGATAGCTCTCATTAAAGTAGATTTACCAGCACCATTTGGACCACATAAACCATATCTTCTACCTCTCTTTAATCTTAATTGAGTCTTGTTCAATAAAATCTTGGCACCATAAGCAAGAGAGAATTCACAATTACATAAATCTTCACCTTCATCATCTTCATCTTCCCAAACAGGTGGTTGAGGAATGTTATCAACAGAAGATTTTCTGAATTCTTCAATGATTTCCTTAGATTCCTTTTCATGAAGGAAAATAGTTAAGAATGGAGTTAAAGATTGAGACCAAGCTAATGGATCAATCTTTCTTTCATCAATTAAGTTACCGGCAATAGCAGCAACGTAAAGCTTAACAACTTCGAATCTAACTGGGGTATCCTTAGTTAAAGAATTCAAGATATCCAAATTGACCTTAACATCACCAGCATGGGAGATTTCTGGAATGGAATCATCAGCTGGAACAGCACCAACTCTTCTTAAAGTGTTAGTGGCTCTTTCAGTAACAGATCTAGCTTCAGGATCAGCAATGGTTTGTAAGTTAGCCTTTAAAGCTGGGAAAAGGTTACCTAAGAAAGGAGCAATAACTTGTGGATCATCGACTAATTTACACATGTTATCGATAATAACAGCAGCCTTTCTCTTAATGGTGGTATCTCTTTCAGCTAAACCTCTAGTTAATAATGGAGCCATGATGGAAAGAGCAGCAGTGGTAACTTCAGAAACGAAAGTAGTAGCACCTAAAGCATGAACAGTTTCTGGGACTTCCTTAGGGTTAGAAATAGAGGAAATTAACTTTGGAATGAAAGGTTCAATATCCTTGTTTTCAACAGTGGCAGTACAAGTAGTCATGGATTTAGTAGCAGCAACCTTAACTTCGGCCTTAGTATCCCACATAGCTTCAGATAAAGCTGGAATTAATTCAGTCATTCTTAAAGCTAATTGATCCTTAGCGGTTTCAACGAAAATTTCAATAGCTTCTAAGATGGAAACCTTTTCTTGCCATTTAGAAGTTGAAGAAAGTCTTTCAACTAATCTTGGTAAGATATCCTTAAGAGCAACAGGGGTCATAGCAGTGACAATGGCCTTAAGAGCTTTATCAGCGGTTTCTCTAATAACAGCGTCCTTTTCACCAGCCTTTTCAGCAACGGAAGCGGTCAGGGCAACAAGGTAAGGTTCGACTGATGGGGAAAGATCGTTAGAAGCGATGTGAGCAACAGCTTCTAAAGAGTTAACAGCGGTCTTCTTATCCTTAATGGATTTTTCCAATTGTTGGAAGAATTCAACAGGGACATCGTGTTCGATGATTTCACCGTTAAGGAAGGAAGCGACGTTTGTGGCAGCAGCGTGGACGGTTTCTGGGGTGGCGACGGCCAACTTACCGAACAACTCTGAGAGAACCTCGACGGACTGTTTGGATTCAGCAGCAGCGGACATTTAAACGGGGGGAAAGAAAAGGGGAAAAAGGAAAAAAAGGATGAAAAAAAAAAAATTTTTCAATAAGAAAAAAAAAAAAAAAAAAAAAGGAAAGTGGCAGTTGCCTATTTGGGAAGTGGAGGGGTTACCCGGATAATAAAAATAAGTGCTGAGCAGATGAGCAGATGAGCCGTTGCTGAGCATTCGTTTAATTATCTGATTATTGGCCGTTTAAATTGAAAAGATAGCTTACAATAAGACTGTAACTGTATAGCAAAGTATGGGATATAGCAACACGCTCCGCGGGCCCGTGTTCCCCTTGGAGGCGCTGTCCCCCGAGACGTTTGTGAAGCTGCCCCCTAGGCCACACGCGCAATCGGGGTCTTGTCAGGTGTACATTGTCGTCGCAGAACCACATGTATATCTCCTGGACAACTCACACAGTGTTCTTAGGGGGGCACTGGTTCTGAGAATGGTTAAACCTTTGAGGGTCAAGAGGATCGGGCTAACCTTTCAGGGAGTGACGCGTACCGAATGGCCAGAGGGGATCCCCCCAAAGAGGGAACAACATCATGAACAAACACAGGTTTTGAATCATTATTGGGGGTTTTTCAATAGTGAACATGGGGATACTGCCAATGGAAATGGTGGGGCTCAATTGTTTATCCCACAATTACAACACGAAGCTCATTCTCATTCACTTAATTTAACACCTAGTAATTCACAAAGTGGTAGTGGTGCATCTCCTAATAAATTCCTTCCCGGGGATTACATTTACCCATTTGAACTCACACTTGAATCCTCATTACCAGAATCAACAAATGTACCTTATGGATCAACTAAATACACTTTAGAAGCCCGTGTTGAAAAACATGGGAAATTCAAAACTGATTTACTAGCTAAACGTCAAATTCAATTAGTACGTGCACCTGCTGAAGATTCCGTTGAGGAAAATCAACCTATTGTTATAAATAGGGAATGGGAATCAAAATTACAATATGATATAGTTATTTATTCAAAACAAGTTGTTCTTAATTCTTATCTACCCATATCATTTAGAATGATCCCCCTTGATAAAATTAAAGTTCATCGTCTACGTGTTTATGTTACTGAGCATTTGGATTATTATTGTCATAATAAAAAAGTACATAGGACTGAACCACAAAAGAAAATCCTCCTTCTTGAACATAAACCTTCAACTAATAATAATACTGACAATGATAATTTATTAGCACTTAATGAAGATGAAATTGGTGGAATTGAATTAGATTTTCAAATGTTCATACCTGAAACTTATTCACAGGGGAAAAAACTTAACCCTGAATCAGATTCTACTAATATAAAATGTCATCATTGGATTAAAATTTGTATTAGAATTTCAAAATCTGAACCAACAAGGGAAAACCCAAATAAAAGGAAACAATATGAATTAACAATAGATTCACCAATTCATTTACTTTCACCACTTTGTGCTCATGCTAATACATTATTACCATCATATCAAGATCAAATTAATGTTGATAATTCATTACAATTACCAACAACTTTAGATAAATCAATGACCCCAGTTTCAGGTTCAATTGTTAAATCTAATATTTATAAGCCAAGTGATAGTATCCCAAGGGAAATGCTTACACCACAAGCTAAACCATTTTCACCAATTGCAAGTCCTGAACTTAATGCAATTAACCCTGAATTAAGAGAAAATATTGGAAATAATAGTGTTTTAGATATGTTAGAATTATTATCACCACAAGTTAGTGTTAATAGTAATTCAAGTCAAACTGATTTAAGACCTTCATTGTTAAAAAGGGGTTCATCATATTTAGCTTCATCTGTTGGGTTCAGATCAATTAGTCCAACTCCACTATCTCATTCTCATTCTCAACAGTTACAACTACAACAGCCACTATCTCAACCCCCTCCACCATTTATTGAACATCCACCAACATATGAAGAGGCGACAATGACGACGTCGGCGTCGGTGATGACGAGGACATCATCATCATCATCCTCATCAGCAAATACAACAACGATGGCTCAATCGAACTCTAATTACCATCTTTCCGGTTTAGCAGGTCTCGCCGGGAAAATCAAACGACCACCAAGTGTTCTTAACAATTCAACTATCATGAACCCAACAACAGCAACTACTACTACTAGTACTATTACTCAACGTGGGCGTACCCAAGAACGTGATCTTGCTAGTTATGACAATGAAAATGATGAGGATACAGGTTTACAACTTCATATAAGACCAATTAGATCAATGGATGTTTCACCTTGTCATTCCCCTATTAGACCTTTGTCTAAATTAGTAAATGAATCATTTATGCCCGTATTCGATTATGAACGTGAACATCAACAAAGTGGTTTAAGTGAGAATTCAGGAATGACTCAAAGGTTATTAGATGATGATGAAACTAACAGTGATAATGACAACGATGATGATCATGTTAATGATTCATTAGTGGGGAATTCAAGTTCTTTAACTATTGATACATTATCCACTCAATTACCAATTTCTACTCGTGTTAATGGTAGGAGGACTAGTGTTGATTTATTGAAATTGTTAAGAACGAAAACTGGTGGGGAATCAATGGATTTGGTTGATATGTAACAACAATTTCATAAAGAGAAATACATTATAATTTACTATACATATACACTTAAATATATACTATACTATATGCATTTTACAAGTTTTAAACTTTTAAAAATTTAACTTAATAGTCTACTGGTATCACTTTTTCAATTGCCCAATTTTTTCCTTAACTTCAGCCAAAGTCATTAAATGTTTAGTATTTGATGGGACTTTAGCTAAGAACATTGAATAAACGGGGAATAATGTTGTTTCAATTTCTCTTAATAAACTTTGTCTACATTGACCAGTTGCAGGATTCGATTTAAAACTTTCACATAAATCATTTAAAGTAAAATTGAACTTTTCAACAAAATTTTTAGCTTGAGTTTTACTCATACTCATACTACCATCACCTGTAACTGTTGAAGCTTTCATTGTTTCAGTTACTAAATTTGACCATGATGAAGTTGCCTTATCTAAACCTTTCTTTTGTAATTTAATTATTCTATCAATACCATTTTGACCTAAAATTTGTTTTAATTTCCCATTTTGAACAAATGAAATTACAGTATCATAATTTAATAATAACATAATACCAATTTTTTGAGAATCTTCATTTTTATATTTATCATCTAATAAATGAAATGACCAAATTATAACATCAGAATAAAATGTTGATAACATTAATTGAGGATCATTTGTTTGATCAGATGGTAATAAAATAAAAGATTTAGGGAACCCCATTGGTAACCATTCTTGAAATTTAAATTCAATAATAAAATGTAATTCTTCAATATTTAATAATTGAAAATTCTTTAATCTATTAAGAATCATATTAAATTCACTTGATAATGACGGATTAGAAGATTTAATTGATGTTTGAAAAAGATTTGTTGCATACTGAAAAAAATCAATAAAAACAGATTTTGATTCATTAATTGTCATTTTATAAAGTGATTTTAAATTTTCAGGGATTTCAATTGAATGTTTTTTCAACCATTGAATTATATGTGAAGTATTTAATGATAATTCAAAATACATTGTACAATAAGAATTTTTCCTCCTACTTATTTGACCAATAATTGAATTAATACTTGATTGGAACCCATTTAAATAAATATCTAAAATTGAACTGGCCATTTGAATATTTTTAAAAATAATCATAATAAAATTTGTTTCTTGAATCATAAATTGTAATAATAAATTTGTATAATTTTCAAATGGTTTACCATCTTTACCTGTATAAATATCATTTTGATCTCTACCAATATCAGGTATTGTTGAAAATTGGAAATTTTCAACATTTTGAATTGCATTTGATAATCTTTCTTGAATAATTAATTCATTAATATTCATTTTCCTAACATTTGTTAAATATTGTTGAATAAATACAATTTGATTAATTAATAATTTCATTTCATTTTCTTGATTTTGTCCATTAACAATTTCCCTTTGTAATTGTGCAATTTTATTTAATTTCAAGTTCAATTGTTTCTTTAATTCAATTTCCCCCCTTTCATAACTATTATTCAATGTATCTCTTAAACCTTTAAAAAGTTTAACATTATTCCTTTTCATTTCATGTTGAATTAAATCTAATTGATCAATACAATCAGTATAAACTTTAATATCTTGGACTTTCCCCATTTGTTTAACCCCATCCATTTTCCTTGTAATTTCAAAAACTTTATCGTTATAATCTTGCATATGACCAATTTTAGCATAGACACTTGTTAAATCTTGTTCTAGTTTCTTAGATCTATTGATTTGTGTTAATAATGGTATTAATGAATGAATTGCATGTGAATTTTTCCTATAAACTTGATCAATCTGTGTAGAACATTTAATAGAAAGAGTGTTTAAAGAGTTCATGTTCTCCTGTAACATTTCTAAGGCAATATCATCAGAATTCATTTTCCAATTGATTAATTTAAAGAGTATAAATAAACCCTCATTTTGATTTTTTTGCAAGTAAATTTTTCAACAGTTACTTTTTCTTCTTCTTCAACCGCTTAATGGGGGATTCTGATACTGTTTGAAACGAACCCGGTGACGTTTTTGTTACTGTTTGGTGATGTTCAGTGGCAGCGTCAGTTACTCATATTTTAAAGGCAGGTCCTAGATCGATTTTTTGAAGAAATACCTTATTTCGCTAACACTACGTTCACGAACATAATGTAGAGTTTGATAGTAGAAAGGTGTACAATTTAAATAGAAAAGAAAAGATATACATGTAGTTGTAGTAGTATGTGTGTGACAATCTTGTTATGTTATGTTATGTTATGCTATGCTATGCTGTGTTTTGTAATCAATCTTGTAAAAAGTGCTTAACTGATGTTGGGAAAAGACCCATTTCAACTAACTTTTGTAATGACCATTCAATGGCATTTTCAGTCTTCCAAGTCCAAAAGAAAAACCCATTTAATTGTGAATATTGATTTAATTGATGTTGAATAATTTCAATAGTTTTCCGTTTATCATCATCTGTCATCTTTGTATAATCATTTGAATAAGTACAATGACCAATTAATTGGCCATCACCCTCAAATTTATTTTCATAACGTGAAAGTCTACCAACCCCATTAAGCCAATGAGCACAATCTGTTAAGGCAGCAGACCATTCCCCAACAATTTGAAACTTTGAATTGGCATTCTTCCATTGATCAACTAAATTTTTTATACTATTCATATGACCTTCTAAACTTTCTCTTAATTGCCCAGTTGTAAAAACTTCATATCTATGATGATCTATAACTGTATTTGGGTACATCATTCTTTCATTCCAATAAGTATCAACAAATGCATCAGAATAAACAAAATTATTATTGGAATATTTTCTCATCATTTTATAAGAATCAATATCGAATTGTTCAACTAAATTAATTGGGTAATGAGTCCCCATTGGTTCATTTAAATTTTCAATACCAATTATAACATCATGATATTCAGATCCACCATAAGTTTTAAAAATATAATCTAAAACTTTCATACCTAATTTATAATTTTCTTCATAACCAATCCATTGAAGTATATTCCTTTGACCAGAATTATCAAACCCATTTTGTGAACCTGGGATCCCATGTAAATCAATCCACATTTTCATTCCATGATTTCTACACCATTGAATACATCTAATAAGATATTCTTCTTGACCTGTAACGTATGGATCATTGGGTAATAACCCAAAGGCCCAATACCCAATTGGTAATCTAACAGCATTGAACCCTAAATTTTTAATTTCAATAATATCTTGTTCAGTAATCCAAGTTTCCCAATGTTGTCTTAATCTAGATTCAGCTAAAGAATAACCTAATTTTTTACAAAAATTATATTCATCAATGGGGACATTAGCTTCTGTTCCATCAGGTGAAGCATTTTGATAAAGTGATGGGGAAATAAAAGGTTCAGTAACGAGCCAACCACCTAAATTAACCCCAACAATCTTTTGACTTGAATAGTCAAACACTGGTGAGTGAAACGTATACGTATATTGATCGTTGTTGTCCAGGTTGTATTCCCGTATATAATCGAATTCCTCGTCATCGTTGTCGTTGTCGTTATCAAAATCGAAATCAAAATCATATGCGTCAATTTCTTCATCGAAATCTCCCCCGTAAACCATCGCATTTTGATCGCTGTTCGCAAAGGACAGAGTAAACCCCCATGAAATCCCAGCAAATATAAAAACAACTAAACTCGAACTCAATTTCATCTGTTTCTGTTCAATTCAATTCGATTTTAAGAAGAAAAGAAGGCGCAAATTAAAAACGCTCATGAAATTTCAAATGGACCCTTCTTATGCCAAGAAAAAAATTTCAACTTAAACTTAAACTTAAAACTTTATCTTCATTTAATGGCCGTGCCGTCTAATATTCTCGGTGTGTTCACTCCACCAGAAAACAGCGAAAACAACAGTGTCCAACCTGCAGAACCTTGTTTAGCCTGTCAGATAACCGGGGCACTCACTTGTCTAGTTGCTGGGGGGTATTTTCTATCAGATTTACCTTTTAAAGGTGATATGGATTTTAAAAAATCTCCTGTTTGGTTTCGGAATAGTGTTAAAGTTTGTGGGGGGGTTATTATTGGTTTAGGGGTTTATAGAGGTGGTCAAGGGTTTTTATGGGATAAAAAAACTGATAATAATGAAGTCCCATTAACGAACTAGTCCCCTTTATGTGTATAAAAGTTCTTCTTGTGTATAGTTTTAACATATTTACTAAATAGTTTCAAAATTTTGATTATGAATATACTGGTTTGTGTGGCCAGTAATAGTGGTGTCTATACGACAAGAGGAAGTGTCCACCAGATACAGTTTCAAAATTATATTATTATACACATTTATTTGGTTACTTACTTTGAATATAAGAAAGTTTTACCTGAATTATTACCACCAACGATCCAATTTTCCGTTGGATGGAAAACACATGCTGATGGGACACTAGTCATTAACTCATTCTCTAAATGACAAAGCATAGTCCCCTCGTTATCATAGACATCCAATGCCTTTTTCATATTAGCAATAATGAACTTTTCTTGACCATCCTTTGGTTGTCTTTGCCACCTAGCTTTGAGAATTGTAACCCAACGACCAGATTGACAATTATGCGTCATTGTCTTATCTGGAACAAGGTTTGGAGGTTCTTCTTCTTCTTTTTCATCTTTTTCATCTTCATCTTCAAACTCATCCTTAACTTCCTTCTTCACCTTTGTTGAATAAGCCTTCAATTTTTCATTATTATAACCAAAATTGAACAGTCTAATAGTGTCATCATACCCATTAATAACCAAATCCCCCGATTTGTTCCAATCAACTGAACTAACACTCAATCTAGAATCATAATTCCCAATGAACCCAGGACACGATTCTTCCTCGAATTTTGACCAATTAGCAGGTTGACATTTTCTTAAATCCCAAACACGCATTGATCTATCTAATGACCCAGAAGCAAGTAAATTATCATCATTAGGGCAAAGAGCTGAATACCCAATTTTTTTATCATGTAATCTCCAAACATTCCTTCTGCCACTTTCACCTTCAATTCTTGGTTCTCTTAAATCGAATCTCATTCCTTCACCATCTAATGTAGTGAAAACACCAACATTTTCACTCCCCATATTAAAATGAACATCAGATATCCCACTTGCATTCCCCCAAGCATCTTGAAAATCTAAAACAGTTTTACTTTCCCCCTTAGTAAGATCTAATAATCGCATAGTCCCATCATATGAACAAGTTACAACACTAGTCCCACTAGTAAAACGTAACCTTGGGATATTTTTCGTATGTAATGATAATCTAGTAATACTAGGTTCAGCGGAATCATCATTATCATCACCCGGGGTCCAAATCCCTAAATTTCCTAATTTATCACCAGCTAATATAACTTTAGAAGTTATTTGAGGATGAAATTCAATTGTAGTCATTCTCTCTGCTGTTAATTGTATTTTATTAGGTGGGAATAAATCATAAAGATCTAAAGAATCTAAATCATCACGTATTTGTTTAACGGATTTAGAAACTGGTTTACGATCTTTTAAATCAGCGTAGAAATCCCCAGCGGAGAAATGATTACCCAATTGAGCTAATTTAGTTTCATCCTGAATAATATCAGCTAAATTAAAATCATCAGTTACTCTTTGCATTGGTTCAACTTTAACTTCTTTATTACCATTACCATAAGTTTTCGCTAAATCTTTGTCATCAACTTCTATCATCTCTGCTTTTTCCAATTTAACACCTGCAAGACGTCGTGAACGTCTCGTTGGTTCCTTTGGTCTCGAAGAAGCTTTGGTGTCCTTGTACGATGGATCAGAACGTTTGACACGTTTAGTTGGCGGAGGAGAAGGCGCTAAATCCTGGCCGATTTGTGGCAAATTGAACTGTTTCAGGAGCTTTTCATTACGTGCAATGTTCTCCAAACGCCGTCTCTCGAATTCACTCACCATGATAGCTTAACTTAAGCTTATGTTTAAGTTTAATCACTCGGTTCGATTTACTTAATTTGATTTTTCGTGTTTCGCGCGTCGCGTCGTATAAAATTCACGAAATTTTCATTTTACTATCATCATCATCATCATCTTAAATACTATACTATACTATACTATATACAAAATGGATAAGGCCACAGGTAGAAAGTTATTCATGGATGTTTTCCCAGAATTAGTCGAAGAACTTCTTGATATTTTAAAAACTTATGGGATGAGAGATGATGCACTTGCATGGTTTAAACGTAATTTAGATTATAATACCCCAGGTGGGAAATTAAACAGAGGTTTATCAGTTGTTGATACTTTTGCTTTACTTAAAGGTTATAAATCATATTCTGAAATTCCTGAAGATGAATATAAAAAAGCTGCAATTCTTGGTTGGTGTATTGAATTATTACAAGCTTATTTCTTAGTTGCTGATGATATGATGGATCAATCAATTACTAGAAGAGGTCAACCATGTTGGTATAGACATGAAGATGTTAAAGAAATTGCTATTAATGATGCTTTTATGCTGGAAGGTGCAATTTATATGTTATTAAAATCACATTTTAAAAAGGATGATTATTACGTTGATTTATTAGATTTATTCCATGAAGTTACTTTCCAAACTGAATGTGGTCAATTATTAGATTTAATTACTGCACCTGAAGATCATGTTGATTTAAATAAATTCAGTTTAGAAAAGCATTCTTTTATTGTTATTTACAAGACTGCATTTTATTCATTTTATTTACCTGTTGCTTTAGCTATGTTCATGGCAGGTGTTAAATCTGAACAAGATTTAAAACAAGCTAGAGATGTTCTTATCCCATTAGGTGAATATTTCCAAATTCAAGATGATTATTTAGATTGTTTCGGTAAACCAGAAGATATTGGTAAAATTGGTACTGATATTCAAGATAACAAATGTTCATGGGTTATTAACACTGCTTTAAAATTAGTTAATAAAGAACAAAGAGAAATGTTAGATGAAAATTATGGTAGAAAAGATTTTGAAAAGGAAGCTAAATGTAAGGAATTATTTAAAGAATTAAAAATTGATCAATTGTACCATGAATATGAAGAAAATATTGCTCAAACTTTGAAGGAAAAGATTTCTCAAATTGATGAATCTAGAGGGTTCAAGGGTGAAGTTTTAACTGTTTTCTTAAACAAAATTTATAAGAGATCAAAATAAGAGTTCTTCATCAAAGCCCGAAAGTCGTTGCCTCTTAAGACATTTTATACATGATATAGTCACCTAGTATGTATATGTATTGTTAAGAAGAATAATATATAAACGAAATTGAAATCGAAATCGAAATCGTTAATAGAAAGACAATCAATTGTGAGTGTATAACACCGTTAATTGTATATTGATAATCGTGTATGTATGTATTGACTTATATTAATCAATATAAAAAGATAAAGGAAAAAGAACATTATATAATAAAAGGGTTCACCCACCGCTCACTCTGGCTATGGCTATAATTGTAATAACAATTCATATATTTAAGCAGCACGAGGTGGATAAATAGCTAATTCGGGGTTAGTAACATTTTTGTTTTCACAAGTGCACCAGTTTTCCTTAGGAACAGATTCCATAGCTTGTTTGACGTGTTTACCACAACCAGTCCAGGTAGATTTACCACAAATAGAGCAAGAGACAACTTTACACATTATATTAGTTAATTTGAATTTGAATTTGAATTTGAATTTGAATTTGAATTTGAATTTATTTTTTTATTTTATTTGCATTTTAATGTTTTGACCAACACGTGACAAGGCTGTTTATATTGAAAAATGGACGAAAGCGAGGCCAAGAGACAGAAAGTGGAGCCAGTTAGTGTTGAAACTGGCACTACACAAGACGCTGCTGTTGCAGACGCCGTTGTTGCCGATCAAGCTTTAACACACGCTGCCACTTTGGCACAAGAAGCACAACAACAGGAAAAGCCATTTCATGGGTCACAAGAATGGCATTCAATGCGTAAACTCAACCATAAAGAAGTGGAAAGGAGAAGAAGAGAGACTATCAATGGTGCTTTAGCTGAATTGGCTTCATTAGTGCCCACGGCACATCATAACAAGGCCCAAGTTATCAGAAAAGCTGCTGATACTATTAGAAAACTGAGAGAACAAGAAGAAGCCAGTGTTAATAAATGGACACTTGAAAAGATCATTACTGATCAAGCTATTGCTGAATTGGCTAGTTCAAATGAAAAGTTGAAGCAAGAATTAGAAAAAGCTTATAGAGAATTAGAAGCTTCTAAAGCTCAATTAGCTAGATTAGTTAAAGCTGTTAAAGGTGTCGATGCCGAAGTTGATGTTGAAGATGATGCTGGTACTGCTGGTGCTAATGGGGAGGAGAATGGGAATGGAGCTGAAAAGCATGACGCTGAAGTTGAAGGTGAAGGTGAAAATGAAGGTGAAGGTGAAAAGGCGGGTGAGGTTGAGCATGAAGATGAAGATGAGGGTGAAGGTGAGGGTGAGCCTGATGATAAGGCCTAGGACTTTTTATGTTATTATTGTAAATTAAGCCATGTTAGTGTATTGAAAATTCTATCTAATGCTGTATGTTAATTATCTGCCATCTTAACGTTGTACACGGGCACAATCGTCACATAAGCGTGTTTCCCCGCATGTGTTTATGGGTACTAGTATTTGATGACGGTTGCCATTACAGTAACTTATTAATATACTGTGATGGTTGTGTATACTATTTAGATAATTATTTCCATGAGCTAAATTGCAAGTGCTACTCGAACATATAAGAGTATATTATGCCTGAGTTATGCAGCTATGTTATTACTTGCTTTAGTAAAAGGCTATTGGCTTTTAGCTGGATATTTATTCAAATAGTAATTTTAAACAATAATCTATATTTGTTAATATTAATTACAATTGCTTATACCATTGTGAATATAAACAACAAACTTTTCAACATATGCAAGGGAAATGTACACATAATTTTTTAATGGTTTGACATAACTATGATAACTTACACCCCTTTTTTCTAATTTGGTAATTCGATATCTTTTAATCTAACTTACTTTTAAACTCTTAGCGCTAAATTGTAATCTTGAGATATTTTTCTGTAACATACACAAAACATTTTAATGTTCAATGTTCATACTTTTCGTATAGCTCCAAATTGATTACCCTCACATATTCTATTCTATTCTAATCTATTCTAATCGATTTTATTCTATTCTTACTTTCATTAACTGATAGGTAAATCCCTAATTAAAACACCCTCTCTACCCATAGCCAAACTCCCTTTCAAATCAACACCACCCTTATTAAACCCAAAAATACAACTAGTACCTGCGTACATTAACTTCCCCTCCATACCACTTCGATTACAAATAACAACTCCAACATTTTCACCCCATAAAGGTCTTAATCTTAACATCCAATATCTCCCAGTTGAATAATCACTAGTACTTAACATCCACTCAACAGATTCTAAATCCATGTTTCTATTTTCCTCACTTAGAATCCTTTGATCTGATGATAATCGTGGTTTCAAATCATTTTCAATTTGCATATTTTCAAATTTCTTTCCATAATTTTGAACTTCATTATCATTCCAATCTTCCTTCCACCCACTATTCATCCAAGCAGTAACAACTATTACTAATTTACTCCCTAATTCCTTAACTTTATTGGCAAATTCATATTTTTCAAATGGTGCTTTAAATTGATATGGATTTAAATCCATACAAATCCCTAAACTAGTATCAACGACTTTCCCCAGTCTTTCAATTGGTAATTTAAATTGTGTGAACCCTGATCCTTCTGAGCACCCCCATTGGACATCTGTATCATATAAATGAGTTTTCCGATAATTATGAACAATTTCACCCTTTTTATTAACAACTAAAGCAGAATTGTAAATAGTTTCCCCTGATAATTCAGGATACCCTAAAATAGTAACACATCCATATTTCAAACTTACTTTTTTTGCAAATTCATAACTAGGTCCCTTACCAAGGGGTTCTAAAAATGGCTTTATATGGTCTTTAGATGAATAATTATAACCAGTTAATGCTAATTCTGGTAATACTATAACATCAATAGATTTGTTAATAGGAACTGCACCATTTATCACTTCCCATGCTCTTTGTACATTTCGTTCAATTTGGGCTACTTTAGGTGCTAATTGAACACAGGCAACTCTTATCGATGACATTTAACTAAGAAAGAGAAAAGTTATATGGGGGGAAATCTCTATATAAAAAAAAAATATACACTGTAACGTTCTTTGTTCGTTTGTTAGTTAATTCACACTTGCAATGTTAATAGACCCACTCTTAACAACGCATGTTTTGCTTCCAATTCTTCTACTGGCTCTTCTTTTTCATATATTATCAACTCAATTAACAAAATACCTTTCAGATCCATCAGAAGACAGACCAAAATCATTATCCCAAGTTAAACATACTCATAAACTTACACGTTTACGTTTACATGCTCAAAGACCTTCACTTCATCTTTGTCAATCAGAATGGGACCTTAAACGTGATTTATTAACGCGTACAGTTCCAGAACCACAAATTTCAAATGGTGGTAAAATGGGTTTGTCCAATTTAATAACTATGGGGATCCAATATGCATTTCAACCAATTACTTTTTGGTTTATTGCAATGTTTTTCCCTAGTTATATCTTATTCAAATTACCACTTATACCATTAACTAGTAATCTTAAACAATTATTACATAATTCTATTAATGTGGATGATTTATCCGTTCAATATATATCCAGTGTATCATGGTATTTAATCAGTATGATGTTTGTTCCACGTTGTTCCAAATTTATTTATTTAATTTGTGGTTCTTTATATAATTCAGTATTTGGGTCTTGGGTAAATGGTGATTTAGAAGCTAAGTTATTAGATGTGCAAAATTCAGATAAGATCTTAAGTGTAGGTGGGATTCAATCAATTCCTCAAATGCAAGGTCAACAACAACAACAGCAAATGATGCAGCAGATGTTAGGCATGATGGGTCAACAAACGAGTGATAAACCAATGTTGGATAAATATATTAAAGATATTAAAAATGTAAGATTTGAATCTTGTTTAGATCAGTTGGATAAGTTGGGAGTTTTCAATAGTTAAATTGATATCATTCTTTTATTGCTGTATATACACATATAGGTTTTTATATATTTATTAACTGGCATGACATCAAACAAAATTTTGCTTGAAATATTTAACTTTCTGTCTATATATCTATATTATTATTTACATAATGAAGACTCACTCACATGTTGGTTGACCATTTCTTTGCTCCCAATGGGCTACCCAATTGAGTATAAATTTCACTGATCTTTTCCTTAACGTCATTACTAGAATTTTCAGGTGTAAGCTCCATTTTAGTTAATAAACTAGTAAAAAATATGGCATCTGTTCCCTTGACTTTATCTACTTTTTTAAAAATATGTAAAGCAGCCCATTCTATAGCCTTTGAATACTCCCCTTCATTTAATTTTAAATAATTTAATAACATTGGTATTTGTTTTAAACCTGTGAATTTAACTAATTTTCTAACAATTTCTTTAGTTAAATTACCTTCAAGTGGTAAAACATATTGTAAACATTGTGTTAAATTGTAAAAAACCATTTGTTGTTTTTCAACTTCAACTGGTAATTTACTACAAATTTCACCTGATAAGAAAACATATTTATCTAAAATTTCAACTGGTGGTAACCATTTTAATTTAATTAAATTATCCAATATTAACTTCCCCTGTGTTAAATCATTTGAATTTAAACATGATTCTAAATATTTTAATTGAATTTTAATTGGTAATTTTTTGAAAAATGATAAGGAATCTTCTGATGTTGTTTTATCATATGATTCATTAATAACATTCATTAATTGTAAATATTTTTCATTAGGAACTTTTAATAAATTTTCACTTATTAAGAATAACATTTGATCATGAAATTCTAATATTCTATTACTAAAAAAATCTCTCAATTCTTCAATTGTTTCTTCATTTTCAATTATTTTCCCATTTTTACTATAAGATTCAAGGAAAATATAAACTAATTCTTCAAATGTATATCTAGAATATTCATCCCTTTGTGAACCTAATTGATTTAAAAATTCAACTAAATTTAGACCTTGATTTTCAAACATTTCATCAATTTGAATATTTTCAGGGTATTTTAATCTAAATTTTAATTCATCATTATTGTTTGATTTTTCGACTATATGATGAAAACCACCTCTTCTTCTAGCGAACCCCCTTTGGTATCTAACCATACTTTCTAAAGGTTTGGTGAATTCACCATTTCTATTGGCCAAATTGGTGATCCCATCATAAGTATTTGACCAACTGATATTCCCTTTTAAAGCAACACGAGCTAAATCATAATCATCAATCATTAAAAATGGTGAACTAATAACCCTAAATGGTAAAATTGGTCTTGAGGGTATTTCTAAATCAACCTGTTTAGAGGGTATGTGAAAATTAGGTGTATTGGAAGAGAAAAACGGCTTGGCATTTCTCGAAACACGTTTCAGCAAAGATGCATCTACTGTATCCATGCTGAAAATTCGCTTCTGAGTTGTTTGAAACGCCTTCATTATTATCTTTATAGCAGTTGAATTGAATTGAATTGAATTGGAATTTGTGAAAAATTTCATTTTTAATTGGAAAAAACAAAAAAAAGCTGATCGCTCATGAATTTGCTAACGTAAGCGAAAGTTAATTATGCCTGTTTAGCTATGATATTAATTAGTCTTTATTCCATATTGGGCTATAGTTTGATTTCTTGGTTATTTGCTTTTTTTTCTTTTTTAAATATCTTGTTTCTATTTATTTTTAAAAATATCTTACATAATAATCCATTAATTTTAACCAACAAAAGCAAATACACCAAGTAATTTAAGATCAAAATAGTATGCTTTCAAAAGAGTTTGTATATTGTGCCCATATTTCCTATTAAATATAACACACTTTTTTTTTAGATAAGTTAAAAACGATTAATAGATTCTTACATTGATATTTTTTATACTACACATGTTTCATTATTTTCTCGTTTATTCAAAATGAAGTTCCCCTTCAATATCCTCAAACTTGTCACTGTGTGTTTCTTTTTCTGGGCAGTATTGAGTTCAATTCACCATTACACTTTGCAAACAGGAGATAGCGATCCATTTTACGCTTTGAACAAGAAGGAAATCACATTGAATAAATTAGTCAATTCTAATGTTGTTTTGATAACAGCACATCCTGATGATGAATCGATGTTCTTTACACCAACTATTTTAGAATTGGCCAAACCTTATTATAATAATACTTTACATTTATACTGTTTATCAGATGGTGGATATGATGGATTGGGGGAAATTAGAAAATCAGAATTAAATCATGCAGCTAAATTGTTAGGTATCCCAAATGTTAAAATTGGTCAATTCCAAGATGATATTAATGTCTTTTGGGATAAATCAGATTTAGTTTCAACAATTGATGAATTTATCCAAACTGTTAAGGGTAAAAATAGAAAACCAATTAATATCATAACTTTCGATCAAGATGGGGTTTCTAATCACCCAAATCATATTTCAATTAATAAAGCTGTTAAAACATATATCAAAAAAAATAATAGAAGAATCATCGGTTGGGAATTAAAATCATGGAATTTAGGTGTTAAATATTCAAGTTTTATTCTCACTAATTGGGAATTGATTATGAAATTATTAGGTCCAAAAAATCTAAAGGTAATCGATGAAGGTTTAAAATCAATTGGAATCAATTGGAATATTATTGGTTCTTCTAATATGGTTGTTGGTAAATCATTACACATTTATTCAAATATAAATTCATGGTTTTTAGCTATGTCAACTATGACATTTGCTCATTATTCACAAATCGTTCCCTTTAGATGGGGTTGGGTCATCTTATCCAAATATATGAATTCAAATGAATTGGTTAGAATGTAAAATTTATCATCATTATCATCATTTATTATTATTTGCGAATAATATCCTGTTAAAAATCATATATACATACATAAATATACGTTGCTTTATTTTACTTTACTTTGACTTTACTTTGGCTGCGACTTAACTTTATTTTACTTTACTTCAACTTGTGTAATCTATTCTTTGTCAACTTAGCCTAGCTTAGTCTAATCATATATGGAACTTCTTTTTTTATATGTGTCATTGTCATTATATTTACCAATCATCATCATCATCCTCATCGAACCTCCTTTTACGTTCAGCGTTAACCTTTTCCATAGCGTATTTATCTTGTGCTTCCATAAGGTTATGAGTTAAAACATCTTTTAAATCTAAATCTTCATTATTTAATGAATCTTTACCACCAACGCAATTATCACCAAGGTATTTTTCTAATAATTCATCAGCTTCTTTAAATCTTCTCTCTTGAATAAAATTATTAATACAATTTGAAAGGTAACTTCTAAATAACAATTTATGACTATTATAATCAAATGCATTTTTATTAAATTTCGAATTAATTGATTTATTATGAATAATTGGTAAAATGTTTAAAATATTATCCAATGATGAGTTTTTCAAAATAATGAATAACATACCATTATTCAATTTTTCTAATCCTATTGATTTTTCAGCTAAATGTGTAATTTGATCAAATAATTTAAACCCAATAATATAATTTTCATCAGTTTCATTAGATTGAGCACATTCATTTGTGAAAGTACCTGTAATTCTTAAAACTGAATTCCAAAATTCCATTAAATTCCCCGTTTTAAAAGTTAATTCATAAGCATTTATTAATTCAAGACATTTTTCTAAACCTTGAGTTAATTCCCCATTTTGTGAATATGCTAATAATATACTAAATAAAACTTCATTATTTGGTAATATTGATGATATATTTAATTTGGCGTGCTTTTTCAATGGGAAATTTAATTGAATTAATTCATCAACTTTATTTAAATCACCAACTTTACCAAAACCTCTAATAAAAGTTGCAATTAATTCAGAAGTTGGCTTATTAATAGAATAAATATTATCTCTTGGTGATATTTGTTTCATATATCTATCATACAGTTCATAAATTGAATTACTATAATGATGAGATTTATACTTTTTTAATTTCCCAATGTACCCATAATAAACTCTATTATTACCCAATTTTGAACCTAAAATAGATGAATTGGATAAAATGTTAATTTTATAATACCATAATTTATTAGTTAATTGAATTCCTTGTTCAATTTCTATTTTTTCAATTAATTGAATTGCTAAAGTTGGTTTTTGTGAAATATAATAAAATTCCACTATATTTTCATAATCAAATAAAGTTAATTGAATCAAACGTGATTCTGCTGCATTTAATATAACAGAAATAATACTAAAAGTATGTTGTGCAGTTCTTTTTAAAATTTCCATTTGATCAAATTCTGATTTTGTTGTTTTATCATTTCTATTCTTCTTTTTAATCTTAAATTCTTCTAAAATTTCTTTATAACCTTTAATTATACGACTAATAATTAATGAAATTTCAAATGGTGTATATTTATTAAGATTTGATAATTTAATATCCCTAAAAGCTAAAGATGGTAATTTTCTCAAATGTTGAAGAAAAGTTATATTATTTGGATAATTTAATGCATTTTTAATTGATTCAACTTCTAATGATCTTTTTTTTTGAGTATTTTTAACAATATCATCTGCTGTTTTATTTTGACAAATTTTACTAATTTCTCCTAATAATTTATTAGTTAAATCTTCACCAGTGAATTTAACATCAACATTTGGAAATTCCTTTGGTGAGGGTATAGGAACATCTATTAGTTGCAACTCGTTGTAGTTAAACAAAAGGTGTTTAAAGTCCAATTTTCGTACCGCCCTGTATGTCCTAGTTGTCATTTGGCCAACGGAAAACACAATAAAAGTTCAATGCTTAAAGTGAACATTTTTTTTCACAGTTGAAAAAAAAAAATTGGAGAAAAAAAAATTCGGGTCTTTATTGGTTTAAACTTTGAAATTTAAAAGGTTTATTCTATGCATTAAATTCACTTGTAATAGTGTGTATATAATGTAAACAGTTAAATAAATAAACGTA
This sequence comes from Saturnispora sanitii, assembly GCA_030563185.1. Classification (NCBI taxonomy): domain Eukaryota; kingdom Fungi; phylum Ascomycota; class Pichiomycetes; order Pichiales; family Pichiaceae; genus Saturnispora; species Saturnispora sanitii. The sequence goes on along the minus strand of JAKUBF010000008.1, from coordinate 18,577 downwards.
TAAAACATATGTTTTTTTTTAGGAAAAAAAAAGTGTATAAATGACAAAAGAATAGGTTTGAAATAAGTGCTCAGCACCAATATACCAACTAATCCACATTTAAAAATCAACTTCAAGCCCTTTTCCTTCTGAAATTGCTTGTTCAACACAATAGGAGCCAACCCAAATGTCCATGATACATAACCCAACGATTTTACTAATCACAATCCTACCACTGCAATCTGATTCGTTTAAAGAATTGTATTCAATTAAAGAATCTTCCTTAATGTTGTTTTGAATGAACTCACCTGCTTCATGAAGACAATGTTCCTTAGAATCGACAATGATCTTACCATTTGATTCCAAAACTTCATTCAAGACTTCTCCGGAAATTTCAATCATTGTTGGTTTATAAGATCCAATAGCACCAATGAACAATCTACCCTTTCTTTCATCAACTAAATCTTTAGTAATAGTTGGTGAAGTAGCAGGAATACAAGTGAAGACAACACTACAAGATTTAAAATGATTTTTCAATTCATCTTGTTCAACACTGGCTAATGGGATAAATTGACATTCAGTTTGATAATCAGGTTGTAATTTTTCACAGAATTTAATAGCCTTTTCCTTAGTTCTATTAATACAAACAACTTTAGAAAATCTCCCAGGGTATAAAATCAATGCCAATCTAGTATGCCAAATAGCTTGATCACCAACACCAAAAACAATCAAAGTTTCATTTAAATTGGAATAATCTTCAGTTAATGGGTATGTTTGAACTAAACCTAAAGAAGTACAAAGTGCAGTTCTAAAAGCAGTTAATGTAGAACCATTAATAACAGCTTTACAAGCACCTGTTTCCCTATCTAAAATAGTTGTAATTCCAGCGAACCCATTTTTAGACCCAGTAATAGCCTTCATACCAACATTAGTACCTAAACTAGTCATGAAAAGATGGGTAGCACCATATGGTGTAGTTGTAACCACTCTAGGTGGAATAATACTTGGATCCTTTTTATATTCTTCAAGTGCCGCTTGGAGTGTCAATTGGTACTTTTGAAGTTTCCCAATTGAGAGAGATTTGAATTGTTGTGAAATAACAGCGTCACTTAGCACGAGCATAGTAAAAACAATAAGTGACTTCAGAAGAAGAAGAAGAACAACAACAACAACAACAACAAAATGAATGAAATTTCTTATCTTTTTATTATGTATATACTTTTGGGTATTCCTTAGCGAGGAATGAATAGTGTTAGTGTTTTTGATATTAAAAACTAAGCGCTAATACTTTCATTGTCCTGTATATGATTTTAAAGATTAGTTCAGCGTTAATATACACGGTATAGTATAATATATCTTTGCTAGAGTGCATGCTGTTAAATTAGAGTGTCACGTGACTTGTCTTGATTTGACTTTAATATATATTTTTCACTTTTTATTCATATTGTAAACGGCGATTTTGATGGAATTAATAAGTGAGGAAATAGTTGGGTATCTGAAGAAACAGTTTCCTGAACTGGATATAGAGCTCCACCCAGTTGAAATCATAACGGATGACAAGTTGAGTTTTTGTTTAAATTGTATTGATGAAAATTTAGGTAATTTTTACAAGGGGATGAATGGTCCAAGGTGGAAGTATGTTAAATTGAAAGAAATGAGAGAAAAAGGTTTGGTGTATTTTATATTCCCCAATTTAGGGTTCATTTCAGTGAAAATAGTTGATTATTTTCTTTACCTTTATGAAATTCAACTTTTACCTACAATTAGAGGTAAAGGTATGGGTACTCAAATGATGTTGGCTTTAGAAAAAGGTGTTGTCTTAGGAGATTTGGATGGTGTTCAATTGACTGTTTTTAGTGGTAATAAGGGTGCATTGAAATTATATAAACGTTTGGGATATCAATTAACAGAAGATTCTCCAAAGAGTAGAGTTACAAGAGGAAGGATAATAGAACCTGTATACTATTTGATGGAAAAGTTTATTGATTAGAAAATGTATTAATACAGCTATTTATAAAGTAATAAAATGTATTATAGAGATGATAGTTGTTAGTTTTCAATGGAATGAGTATATACATATTTCTATCATTGTAAATCATGAGCACTAATAATTTTCAATTCTTTTCATGTTTCTGTAACAAAGAGAAAGGCCCATTTATGTAATTGTTTAAAAATAGTTAATTCATGGAGTCCTTAATACTATGAATCAAAAGAGATTGTGTTGGAGTTGGGGGGTTTTATGAAAAACTTCCTATAATTCTTAAACTAATTTAATCTTATGAATGCATAATTCTATACAAACTTTTAATGGCAATTTAAACTTATATGTAGTAGCCTCGCTAATAAAGTAACTTCTGTATTTCCATGATAGTGTGTTAGTTGCTATTACGACATGACGGCATTGAAACATTCCAATCTTAATAAAAGCGGTGTACGGTTTTCTCTATACGCGTAAAGAAACTTTTCAGTTTGAACTCTAGTATCCATCAACTTTATAATAATAACCAAATGTCTAACAATAACAACAACAACAACGGTAATAACAACAATAATAACAACAACCAGCAAAAGAGCAATCAGCAAAAGAGCAAAAAGGGCCCACAAAGAGACCCAATCATCCAGCTTTCACAATTGATTGGCGAACGTGTGTTCATCACTTTCATTGGTAAATTGGCTATAGAGGGGACTTTGACTGGTTATGATTCACTTATGAACCTTGTTTTAACTGATGTTGAAGAAATGGACTCTTCTTCTAACGATGAACCTCTTAAAAAATACAAAAAAGTGGTGGTCAAGGGTCAAATGTTGGCTACACTTGAACCAGCTACTGGTGGTGAACCTATCCAATTTGAGCAACCAGCTGTTATATAATCAGGTGTTATTATATTGAGGGGGTGGTTTTGTATACTAATTTAATCGTCATTATGTTGTCCTTACAGTTTTTTACATTTTGTAATAGTTTTCTGTGGTTTTTAATTGGATATGTTTATATATATGTCTTTGTATGCTATGAAAAATTAATCTATACAAATATATACATACATGCGTGATTATTGTGTGTCTGTGTATTTCTGTTATTCAATTTTGAAAAATTACAGATATTCGCTCAGTATTTCTTGGTCAAGGGAGTCCTTGTCCCCTTCTCTTGGTTTATATTCGTCCCCATAGACAGATAATAACCCCTTCTTAACAACCTCCATACTTGAAACAACTTGTTCGTTGACGTTATTGATCATCCCCGTTGGACCATCGTAATTAAAACTGGCATTGTCATTTAACCATGTATCATCTAAATCACTCATTCCATCCTCTTCTTCGTCGTCTTCATCATCATCTGCATCATTATCATCGGGTGTCTTGAGCGTTTCTGAAATAAAAGAAACTTTAGATGGGTGCTCCTTGGCAAATTCCTTTTTCACAACCTTATCCAATTTCATAGATTCCTCAGAATCATCATCGACGAAACCAGTATCAGCCATTATTTCATCATCCACTTCCTCTACTTCTGCTTCATCAGCCTCGTTTGATAAAAGATCAAAATGATTTGAAACCATATGTCTAACAACTTCCCATCCATATGCATTGGCGAACCTTCTCCTAACAACCATATTATTATGAGCATCAGGTTTAAGCACAACTAAAACTTTTCTCCAACTCAACCCTCTATGCCATCTTAATGCTATCTTTTCTTCCAAAAGTCTGTGTCTTTTAGAAATGTCCAAGAGGGCGAGTTTAGAACTGGATAAACTAGTATCACGTGGGATCATACTAGGTTTGTAAACCTTGTCATGGATAATGCTCTTGTACCTCGTATGTGGGTCATTTATAAATTCATGTGATGGTAATGGAGGTAAAATGACACTACTAATAGATTTAATAACGTTGGATTTAGGTATGGCCAATAAACTACCATTTTTCCCCGAATCATCAACACCAACATTATCATCTTTACTATCATTAGCTTGAAAATATTTGTATTTCTTAGGCATATTCTTTTCAACGGCTAAATTGGGTAAACAAAACCCAACTGCTGATTGGACTTTTTCCTTAAATGAATTTATTAATCCATTTGATTTTTCAGCTTCATCGTATTGAGAATTTATATCATCAGGGATTCGACCAACAGTTTCATCATCTTCATTGTTATTTTGAATATTGACATTCTCATTATTATTTTGGTGCCCACCTTCACTAGAATGTGCTTGGTAAACTTGTGAAATACCCTTCCAGTCAAGATAAAGCAATGCACTAGTCCTAAGGGGGACAATCCCATCATTTAACACATTGGCATAAACAGTACGTTTTTTAAACATTTTTAATACTTCTCTAGTTGGTCCACTGGGTAAACATAATAACAATGGTTTATCACCTTGCAAATTCATATCTTGACCTGATTTACCAACGATACCTAAACTTAAACATAATTTAACATAAATTGGATTTTCATTAGATATACCTAACAGTGGACTAGCCATAGAAATAAAGTTTTCCGGTTTGTGTAATTGAAAAAAATCAGGGTAATTCTTATTAATATATGCAAGAGTGAAAGTCTGTACAAGACCACCTAATGAATGACCGATGAATGAAATTTTATTCACTTTTCTTGGATCAACGTTAGACATGGATTCATTAACAATAAATTCCCCCAGTCTCCTTCCTAAATATTTAACTCCACGTTCTGTTTTACAGACATTCCCTCTGAAACCTCTTATTATGATGTTTTGATTAGTTCGCTGAGCGGTGGCTTGGATCTCGTCTCTGATATAGGACATATCAGCAGTTGAGTTAGAATGAAGCCCATGGGTTAAAATAATCAAATGGATAGGTTGATCGGGATATTTAGGTGGCTTATTCCACAAATCTAAAGTATTTTGATGTTGCACTATGAGTTGACCATTTGAATAATTTCCATCTTTGATAGAATCATCAATTTCTAAATCAGAATCCCCATTCAACGTTATGGAAAGATTAAACGATACGCGGGCTGATTTGCTAAATACAATTTGAGATATCACATCTATAGTCCAATTAAACTCAGGTTGGATTTTATCCAAAGTGATTGAATGTGAAAGTGTTTGCCCCGGTGTTAAATTTGGATCGTATTTAGGTTGGTCATTAGTGCTAAAATATTGAACCAATGGATCCCAATTTGTGGGCCTAATATCTGTGTATATTATATAAGGTCCATTAAGATAAGCAGGTGCTAGTAATATATTCTCATTGTTTGTTATACGAATTGTAATCGATTGACCTAATAAAGCAGTTGGATTTGGTGGTTTAAAAGTAAGCTTAAAACGATGAATATCTCCTACACCCAGGACTTCTGTTCTTTTGTACAAAAGATGATCCATGTGGAAATTGAATTGCACTAATAGAAAGTTGGCTTTACGTCTTCATTTTTTTATACACATATAAAGCTTTAAAAAGCAAATATGCCCAGATGCGGCGCATGCAAAAAAAAACATGCGCCGCATTCCAGATTACGTAATACAATGCGTAATCATGCGGTGTTACACTTTTCAAAAAAACCGGGCCGTTGAAACCGGGCCGGTACATCACTGATGATTGAAAAAAATAAATTTTTCAAAAATTTAGTCACCCTGATTGACACAATAGCTATTACAGTTTACCAAGAAATGCTAGGAAACACCTTGAAGAGAGCCTCTTGTAGCCGTATGGCTATTAGGGCTGCAAGACCTGCTGCTAAGACTGCAAGTGCCGTTTTTTCCCACTCAAATAGTGCAAGAAGAACATTTTCTACTCCAGTTAGAGAAGCTCCATCACCAGCTTTTAATCAAGACTTAGGTGACAATAAGAGCACTAAAAACAATTCAGAAATGGATAGTTCATTTATTGGTATGACCGGTGGTGAGATCTTCCATGAAATGATGCAAAGACACGGTGTTGATACCATTTTCGGGTATCCAGGTGGTGCTATCTTACCAGTTTATGATGCCATCTATAACTCCCCACATTTCAAGTTTATTTTACCTAGACACGAACAAGGTGCTGGGCATATGGCTGAAGGTTATGCCCGTGCCAGTGGGAAACCAGGTGTTGTTTTAGTCACTTCTGGTCCAGGTGCTACCAATGTTATCACTCCTATTGCTGATGCCTTAGCTGATGGTGTTCCTTTGGTTGTTTTCACTGGTCAAGTGCCTACTAGTGCTATTGGTACTGATGCTTTCCAAGAAGCTGATGTTATTGGGATTTCCAGATCATGTACTAAATGGAACGTTATGGTTAAAAACGTTTCTGAATTACCAAGAAGAATCAATGAAGCTTTTGAAATTGCTACCAGCGGTAGACCAGGTCCTGTTTTAGTTGATTTACCTAAGGATGTTACTGCTGCCGTTCTTAGGTCTGCCATTCCAATCTCATCAACTTTACCAATGGCTACCCTTAAATCCATTTCTCAAAAATTTGCTACACAACACACCATTGAATGCATAGAAAAATCCGCTGATTTACTTAACAAGGCTAAGCGTCCTATTATCTACGCTGGTAATGGTATTCTGAACCATCCGGATGGTCCTGCAAAACTTAAGGAATTAGCTGATAAGGCATGTATTCCTGTTACCACTACTATCCAAGCTCTTGGTGCATTCGATCAAAGAGATCCTAAATCTTTGGATATGTTAGGTATGCATGGGTCTGCTGTTGCCAATTTGGCCATCCAAAACGCTGATTTAATTATTGCCTTAGGTGCTAGATTCGATGATAGAGTCACTGGTAATATTTCTAAATTCGCCCCAGTTGCTAAACAAGCAGCTTCTCAAGGTCAAGGTGGTATTATCCATTTTGAAATCTCTCCTAAGAACATCAATAAGGTTGTTGAAGCAACTGAAGCCATTGAAGGTGATGTTACTGAAAACCTTGCCATTTTCAACGATTTGATTCTCCCAGTTCAATCTAGACCTGAATGGTTTGATCTTATCAATGAATGGAAGGATAAATACCCATATGCTTACCAAACTGAAACCCCAGATTCTAAGATTAAGCCACAAACTTTGATGCAAGAAATTTCAAAGCAAGCTAATGAATTAGGTGACAAATTGGGTAAACCTGTTGTTGTTACCACTGGTGTTGGTCAACATCAAATGTGGGCCGCCCAACATTTCACTTGGACTAAGCCAAGATCTTTCATTACTTCTGGTGGGTTAGGTACTATGGGTTACGGTTTACCATCAGCTATTGGTGCTCAAATTGCCTTACCTGAAGCTATTGTTATTGACATTGATGGTGATGCTTCATTTAACATGACTTTAATGGAATTATCATCTGCCGTTCAAGCTAATGCCCCAGTTAAGATTTGTGTCTTAAACAACGAAGAACAAGGTATGGTTACTCAATGGCAATCCCTCTTCTATGAACATAGATACTCTCATACACATCAATCTAATCCAGATTTCATGAAATTAGCTGAAGCCATGCACTTAAAGGGTATTAGAGTTGAAACCCAAGGACAAATGGAACAAGGTGTTAAGGAATTCTTAGAATATGACCAAGGTCCTGTTTTATTAGAAGTTATGGTGGAGAAGAAGGTTCCTGTTTTACCAATGGTCCCAGCTGGTAAAGGTTTGGATGAATTCATTGCCTTTGATCCAAAAATCGAAAAGGCTCAAAATGAACTGAGACATGAAAGAACAGGTGGTAAGCACTAATCTTTTCTGCATGAATGATGTGATTATTTAGATACATAATCCTGTTAACTTAAAAGCTTGTTTACCTGTTTGTTTGATTTTACTATTCTTGTTTTATAGATGACACTTTTAATCGCAAATATATATATAAGTATGTATTTGACTTGTGTAAGTGTTTGAAAATAACTTGTTTACATTTTTAATATTCTATTATTAAATTATAGCATCAATTGTGGTTTCTGCAGAAGCACAGTTCAACGTTAGTCTATTAATTGATTATATATATATATATTTCATACACTTAATCTATGTAATTAAACAGGTTACTCCCCCCTCTTGAAAAACCTCTTAAACCCTTCACCTGATCTATCACTAAATGCTTTAAAATTCTTTTCCAAATTATCCTTTGTACTTAATAAACTATTAGCATCTAACTTTGGCCCTTGAAAGAACCCAAATGGTGGTTTTGGAGATGCCGTACCAGATAATGCAGTATCTGAATCGTCAAATGAATCTTCAACGAATGAATCGTTAGTACCAGTTCCTGATCCACTTAACCAAGTTGAAAGTCCGACAGCTGAGCCTGTACCTGTACCTGTACCTGTACCTGTACTAGTTGTCCCTACTACATTAATCGTAGGAACCGGACTGTTCAACTGCGGTGATTGCGATGGTAAAAAGGACCTTGATCTACCATGGCCATTGATTGTTGAATTGTGTAATTTTAAATTGGTTAAAAATTCATTAGAATCACTTAATTCAATTTCATTAGCTTCAGAAATGTTTTTCAATCCAATTTTGAACTCTTCCATAAATTTAAACTTTTCCTTATCTGGATTTATCCCCTCTTGCTTTAAAACGCCCTTCAATGTAACCAATTTAAAAAAATTGGCAAAATTAGAATCACCAATTATTTTAAAATATGAATCAATAAATTGATCATGCGGGTTAATTGGTACCATTAACATCTTTAAAAATTTATCAATTTTATCAAATTCTGAGTTAATATGTTTTTGATAAATATTAGAATTTGATATTTTTGATTTCCCGATTTTAGTTATACTTGGTAATTCTAGGAAAAACTTCTTGATTGATTGTAAATCATATTTAAATTGTTCAGCTATTATTATAGTAACTGGATCAAATTTAATTAACGAATTAACAACAATTGACTTCAAAACTGACTCTAATAATTTATCAATTAAATTTCTGACATACGAAATTTTCCCAATTTTTTTAAAAATTAAATTACAGTCTTGATTGACAATCCCTTGAAGTGATGAAATGTACCTCGATTCACCTGTAATTTCTTTCAAACTCTTCCAATTTTGATTGTTCAATTCCCTCCATGATAATTGTAAATCATTTTCCATCTTGAACAATAACAAATTAATACAATAATTGATCAATTTCATGAATTGATCTCTTTGATCTTGAAATAAAATCATTTCAGCTAATTCCTTTGGTGAAATTATGGATTTTAATTTGTCCTCTAATTGTACAACTGTTAATGAACAGTAATTACAAGTGTTTAAAACTAAACAAATGATATCAATACCCTCTTCTTGGTCTTTCATTTCCGCCTGGGTTAATGATCTAGAATCAGGTAATAAAACTTCTAAAACTTTACTTTGATAATGGTTAATATATTTCCCAAAAATTTTAGAAAGTCGTATCAATGGTTTACCTGTTGTAAGTTTAGTCAATTGAGTCAAAACTGTTCTAAATAATCTAAACAATTCAGCAGATGATTCTAAGATACTTGTGTCCTCAGATTCATCTTCATTGTCATCTTGGGCATCGTTGTTCGCTGTGTTGCTAGCAGCAGCTGTCTTTTTAAACATCATATCCGGTTTAATAAAATTTTGAATAGAATTTTCAATCATTTTACCCTGATAATCGATCCAATAGTTCAAATATGGTTCAAAAACATCAGAAATTGATTTATCAAATGTTAAAATTTTAGCTCCCGCTTGAGTTTCTTCAAATGTATTATAATATTTAAACTTGGTGTTTAAATAAGATTCAAACTCTAATGTTTTACTTAATGAATCTAATAATAAATTAACATCTAATTGATTATTTTGCTTTGAAAGAACATTTTTTAAATCTTGTTTTGTCATTTCACAGAATTTGTTAACAACTTTTAATTTCATATGCCATTGTTCTGGAAATAAATCCAAATGCCTAGTTTCAAAATCAGTTATAATATTTTGGAAATAAATAAATCTTCTCTTTAAATTATCCAATGAACCAGCTTCTTCAGTTGATTTGAAAATGTTACTAATGTCTCTTAAAACCATAGAAATGTACCAATTAATCAACTTAGATTTGTATTGTTCTCCCAGTAATTCTAGAATTTTGCATGCATCCATCATGGTAGAATTTTGTAAGTTACCTTCAAATTCTCTTTCGAAATCATCAAAAATGTCATCAATTATTTTCTTCTTAATGGCATTGATTTGCCTATGAAGAGAACTAATCTCTTCAATTGACTTATAATCTTTAAAATATTCATTAAAATCTAAAACTGCTCCAGTCATTTGTTTAATTGTGGTATAGTCTTTGATGTTGTTAGATGTTAATTTTACATGTTTTTCTAATTCTCCAAATGCCATATTGTACATTTGGACCATTTGAAATGTCTTCATAGTGTATGTCAAATTCTTTTTACCAATGTCTAAATGTCTAATTTTTTCCATCGTTAAATCAACACTGGAGTTAGTCTCATTAGATTCAACAATGAGCTGGTCGTATTTTTTAACGAATTCATCAATATTCAATTGGATTTGTCTCAATTCTTGTCTATTAATATCCAACTGCTGATGATATTCTTTAGAAACCCTCTTTATATCCTCATCTAGCTCTAATCTGTAATTGGTGGTCAACTGAAACAGCATTTCCATATCTTCCAACGCGTCGGGTTGGTTTAAAATGTGGGCCAAATCCTGCATGGGGCTGTAATGCACGCTTTCAATGGAGTTTGTCATTGATTTAGCGTTGGTATTTGACCCATTTGCCGCTTCACTCGCTTCAAGAATCTGCTGCTTCAATGAGTCCATATGAATAGGAAAAGAGTATGGATTCAATAACATTCAAAAAACCTATTACACTTGTGATTACGTAATGAATTGATGTTTTCAGTATAAAGATCAATAATATATGCAATATGTGGAATATTTGGATGAACTAAAAGAAGAAATATATAAATTAATAGTTCGAACTAATAACAATTATAACACATATTAACCCCAACTTCCCACTTTCACCCAATTAATACAAACGTTAAAAAAACACATCTTCAAAAAATACATCTTTAAATTTTTCACTTTATTCTTGACAAATCTTCTCCTAAACATGTCACTCAAACTTCCAGGGAACCCTCGTGGTGGTCTTTTCAAGCAAGGCTACCAGACTCAAAGCAACGCTGATGGTGCCTTGGGCCGTAATATTCAGGCCTGCCGTGAAATGGCAGCCCTTATTGCGTCTTCTATTGGGCCTTGTGGGAAAAACAAGATCGTCGTCAACGACATGGGACGTATTTTTATCACCAATGATGCCGCTACTATGATCCGCGAGTTAAATGTTGTCCATCCTGCTGTGAAAGTACTTGTGATGCACGCCCAGCAACAAGAAGAGGAAATGGGGGATAACACGAATTACGTTCTTGTTTTAGCTGGGGAATTGCTCCATTTATCTGAAAAATTAGTTGTTTTAGGTCTTACCCCTACTGAAATTATTCAAGGGTTTAAAATGGCTAGTAAATTTGCCCAGTGTGAATTAGACAATTTGGTTGTTGACAAAGTTGAAGATTTCCATGAGTACGCTCAGCTTATGAAGATTGTCAAGCCAGTCATTTCTGCTAAACAATACGGTCAAGAAACCATTATTAGTGATTTAGTTGTTCAAGCTATCCAGCAAGTCATTCCTGCAAACGCATCTTCCTTTAATGTGGATTCTATCAGAGTTGTCAAAATTATGGGTGGTGCTTTACCCAACTCCTTCGTTATTAAGGGTATGGTTTTCCCAAGAGAACCAGAATCTCAATTAAAGAAAATCACTGAAACTTCAAAAGTTGCCGTTTTTAATTGCCCAGTTGATATCTCTGCTTCTGAAACTAAGGGGACTGTTTTATTACACAATGCTCAAGAAATGATGGATTTCACTCAAGGTGAAGAAGATGAATTACACACTGTTATTAAATCCATTGCCGATTCTGGTGTTAAAGTTGTCGTTGCTGGTCAAGGTGTTGGTGAACTGGCTCTTCATTTCCTTAACAAATACGATTTGTTAGTTTTGAAGGTTCCATCTAAATTCGATTTGAGACGTATATGCCGTGTTTGTGGTGCCACTCCTTTGGTTAGATTGGGTGCACCATTACCTGAAGAAATGGGTTCCATTGATATTGTTGAAGCTCAAGAAATTGGGTCTGATAGAGTTACCGTTTTCAAGCAAAACGATGAAGTTTCTCTTACTTCTACTATCATCCTCAGAGGTGCTACTATTAATTCTATGGATGATATTGAAAGAGCTATTGATGATGGTGTTGCTTCCATAAAGGCTATTATTAAAGATTCAAGGTTATTGGCAGGTGCTGGTTCTACCGAATCCGAATTAGTCAAGAGAATCACAAGTTATGGTGAACGTACACCTGGTCTTTTACAATTGGCTATTAAGAAGTTTGCAGAAGCTTTTGAATTTTTACCAAGGTTAATCTGTGAAACCAGTGGTTTAGATCCAAACGAAGTTTTACCAAGATTGTACGCATCTCATGATGAATCCAATGCTGAAAGTTTACGTTATGGTATTGACATCGAATCTGATGATTTGAACGAATGTTTGTTAGATGTAGTTGATGAATCCATCTTTGACTCATTTGTTTCAAAGAGAAACGCCATCAAATTAGCTACCGAGGCTGTCTGTACTGTTTTATCGGTTGATCAAATCATCGTCGCTAAGAGAGCTGGTGGTCCTGTCATGCCTAAGGGTCCAAAACCAGGTAACTGGGATCAAGAAGATTAATAGAGGTGCTAAATATGTATGTACGTATATGTGTGTGTAGAATTCCAACAATGCTAATAAGAAAGTAAAGAAACCCCACTTCTAATATAAAATCAAAGTTATTGGAGAAGCAAAACTAAAGCAAAAAAAACAGCGAATGTTGAATACATTACTCCAGCATCAAATCTAAAATGCTGTGCATCGTTATGAATAACTAACGCGTTTTTCCCAGTAAAATTAGAACCTAATGCAGTGGTAGTTTGAATTTGTGAAGTAGAATAAGCCTGTCTAGTTTGCATTTGACACGTTCTTGTACTTGAGACACATTTTAAAAGTAAAAGAAACGAGTAATAGTTAACTCTCATTTACTCTCGTCACTAAATTATTAATTAAGCTATTAAAACCTAAAGCACATATTTTTTTAAAATGCTGAGCGGTTTTTTTTGTAAGCGCTTGTATTCTTAACTCATAAAGAATTAACCTACTTATATAACACTAATAATATTTCAACAACTGTTAATAATTATAAAAATATTTGTATAAAAATGCCCGAATGTTAAAGTAACACACCTTCCTATTAATTAATATCATAAAATCTTTTATTTTGGTTGGTAAAGTTATCCTGTGAAAGTGATAAAACGGAGGGTGAGTTCTCATAAATCTTCAAAATATTACTATTGCTATCACTGCGTAAGCTTCGCACACTTTCAAAGCTACCCTCTTGAGTTGTAGAAGCACTGGAAATTTTGCTCATGACACTTACACTTCTTGGCTCTAGTTTCTTTTCAGATTCTGCAATTCGCCTTTCAATAAATGGTTGAATTCCATCGGCTATAATAGAAGCACCTATGGCATCCCCACCCCTTGGAAGAATCACATCAGCGTGTTCCTTTGTTGGTTCAACATATAATTTCATTTCAATACGGGCATGGTCAAGATAGACATCCATAACTTGTTGTAGCTTAGCGCTCTGTTCATTCACTGGCAAAGACAATACATCACGTTTGATCCATCTTCCTAGACGGACATCTGAATCACAGTCAATGAAAAGAGAAACGGTTGCTAAATCTCTAATACGACGGTCGTAAAGTGAGTAAAGACCAAAAACAATGACCACATCTTCTTGTTTCTTGTGGGTTAAGTCATCGAAGAGTCTATCAAAGTCAAACTGAGTTGGTAATTGTGATTCATCCTGTTTAGTGAAATAATCCAGCATGTTAATTTCTAAAACACTGAGGCGAGGAAAACGCGCAAGAAGATCTTTTTTAAGTAACCTAGTAGCAGTAGTCTTTCCTGATGAATGTGCACCAGAAATGAGAATCACTAATGGCCCCTCCATTTAATGATTTCTATTATCTTTCAAATAAAGAAGAATAAAAAAATATTGAATTTTTTTTTTTTTACTTTTTTAAGTGTAGATCTATCTCTTACTCAGGGTAAAGATGGAGTTTGATAGAGAAGCAGACAAGGAACTAAAGTTTCAAAATGATAAGAAAGTCACTGTTGTGCCCACTTTTGAAAAAATGAAATTAAAAGAACCTCTTTTGAGAGGGGTCTACGGTTATGGTTTTACTGCACCATCTGCTATTCAATCTCGTGCAATTACTCAAATCATTACAGGTAGAGATACAATCGCTCAAGCACAGTCCGGTACAGGTAAAACCGCTACTTTTTCTATTGGTATGCTTCAAATTATAGAGACTGGTAATAAATCAACTCAGGGGATCATTTTATCACCTACAAGAGAATTAGCTACACAAATTCAAGATGTTATTAAATCATTAGGAAACTTCATTAATGTCCGTGTACATGCATGTGTTGGTGGTAAATCTGTTGGCGAAGATGTTAAAGCTTTAACTGCTGGTCAACATATTGTTTCTGGTTCTCCTGGTAGAGTTCTAGATATGATAAAGAGAAGATCAATGGCAACTAGACATGTTAAGATGCTTGTCTTAGATGAAGCTGATGAACTTCTTAGTAAAGGTTTCAAGGAACAAATTTATGATATTTATAAATTGTTACCTGCCTCCTGTCAAGTTGTTGTCGTTTCAGCTACTTTACCAAAAGATGTCTTAGTGATGACTAAAAAATTCATGAATGATCCTGTTAAAATCCTTGTTAAGAGAGATGAAATCACATTGGAGGGGATTAAACAATACCAAGTTAAATTAGAAAAGGAAGAATGGAAATTTGATACATTATGTGATTTGTATGACAATTTGACCATCACTCAAGCTGTTATCTTTTGTAATACTAAGAGGAAAGTCGATTGGCTTACAGTTCAACTTCGTAAGGCCAATTTCACCGTTGTTTCCATGCATGGTGATATGAAACAAGATGAAAGAGATAAAATTATGAATGATTTCCGTTTGGGTAATTCCCGTGTTCTTATTTCAACTGATGTTTGGGCAAGGGGTATTGATGTTCAACAAGTTAGTTTAGTCATCAATTATGATTTACCACTTGATAAGGAGAATTATGTTCATAGAATTGGTAGATCAGGGAGATTTGGTAGAAAGGGTACTGCTATTAATTTTGTCACTGATGAAGATGAAGAAATGTTGGAAGAATTAGAAAAGTATTATTCCATTAAAATTAGTGAAATGCCTAGTAATTTAAGTGATATTATGTAGATTATGTATTTGATAATAAGGACAATAAATCGGCAGTTTGTTTTTTTAATATCGATAATGCTTCATTTGTTGATTTAGGTGATGGTAATTTGTTTGATATTCCTGAAATTGTTATTTCTAGCACTTTGTCTGTCTCCTCAAAATCTTCGAATTCCCATTGAGTTGTTTGACATTCTGTTGATTGCCACTTTGTTGAAATACACGTAAATCCTTCTACTTTCGCTAAATCTTCATTGATATAAATGAATAAATCATTTGCCCTCTCTTCTAAATGGTCAGCCTCTGTAAGTGGGACCATTGTTTGTTTTTCTGGTTTGTGTTTTGTATCTGTCGTTAAATCCTTAAGTGTCACTGAATGCAAAATCATCCTTTTCGTTGTTTATCAATTGTGATAAAAAACAAATTACAATAATTTCCATGCTTAAAATCAGTTTTATTTTATTGATTTTTATAACATATACTTGAAGCTTATAGAGAGAATTATATAAGGTTAAGAACTTATTTCTTCTTGTTAGAAGTGGAGTTCTTTGGTAATTCCTTGGCAAATGGAATGAATTCTGGTTCACCTGGAATGTACTTTCTTAAAACTTCAGGAACCTTCAAACCATCTTCGGTTTGGTAGTTTTCCAATATACAACACATGGCTCTTTCAGTAGCACATAAGGTGGAGTTAAGACAGTGGACGTACTTCTTTTCCTTTTGGTTCATGGACTTAATACCACATCTGATTTCCAAGTTTCTTGATTGGTAATCAGTACAATTAGAACAGGAAACTAATTCCTTGAATTCCTTTTGGAATGGGAACCAAGCTTCTAAATCGTACTTCTTAGCAGCAGCATTGTTTAATTCACCAGAGACAATACCAACAACTCTGTATGGTAAACCTAAGGATTGGTAGAATTCTTCTGAAGCACCAATCATTCTGTCAAATTCAGCCCATGACTTTTCTGGTTCAGTAATACAGAATTGTTCAATCTTTTCAAAAGCATGGACTCTGAAAATACCCCAAGCATCCTTACCGTGAGAACCAGCTTCTCTTCTAAAACAAGAAGAGTAACCGGCGTATCTGACTGGTAATTGTTCAGCTGGAGATTCGAACCATTCGTTAGAGTGGTAAGCAGAGATTGGTTGTTCAGAGGTGGCAATAAGGTACTTTTCATCATCACCATCGGTAACCTTGTATAATTCTTCATCGAATTCAGATAATTGAGCAGTCTTAGCCATAACATCCTTGTTCATCATAACTGGAGCTTGCATTGGACAGTAACCCTTGGAAGAAAGGAAGGATAAACCGTAGTTAATCAAAGCTTGGTTAAGGAAGACACCACAATTTCTCAAGAAGTAACCTCTGTGACCAACAATCTTGACACCTCTTTCTGGGTCGTAACCATCTAATCTTAATAAAACTTCATGGTGAGAAAGAGCAGCTTTAGCACCAGTGGCAGTAGCAATATCAGATAAATTTTCAACGGTGTAACCTTCTGGGGCAAAAGTTCTAACTAATTCGTTGTTATCTTCGTCATTGGAAACAACAACGGATTCGTGGACAATATTACCAACTTGGTTAACCTTCCATCTTAATTGTTTGTCTGCATCGAGTTCTTTTTGGATGGCTTGCTTCTTTTCTTCGATAATTTCATCCTTTTCCTTAAGAAGTTCGGAGGCATCTTCCTTTGCCTTGAACTTAAGACCAATAGCCTTTTGGACAGCGTTTTGCTTCTTGTTAAGTTCATCGACGACGAATCTTAACTTGGTCCATTCCTTGTATTCTTCAATAATTTCATCAACAAGCTCAACAGAAGCACCTCTCTTTTTTTGGGATTCTCTGATGATTTGTGGGTTACCACCCTTTTCTTCGATAAATTGTAAGATATCTAACATTTCAGATGGTCAAAGGAAGAGTAAAAGTACAAAAAGATGGTGAGAGAAAAAGTTTTTTTTCACCAATGCGTTTGCTCAGCAGCTTTTAAATTTAAAAATAAAAATTAAAATAGTCTGAACAAAGATGCAGATGATTGTGCTCAGAGTGTTCCTTTTCTTTTTGTTTATTAATTAGAGTGCACTAATGAAATATTAGAATGAATATTAATAGAATTCTAATATACTTTATAAATAAGATGTATTATTATTTAATAAATCATATAAATAGTTCAAAAAAAAGAATTTTATTCTTTTCTTTTATGTAACACTTTCTCTTTAGGTGTTTAACTTATAATTTGTTTAACTTATAATTGTCTTATTTTATTATGCACTGTTCTTATTTTTTCTGCGATTATGCTAATTTTGTTTGAGTTATATGACAAAATAATATAAAGGAAAAGACAACTTGTTATTAGTTTATTGCATAAAAACGGTTTTAATACATTCAGAAGCTTAGATAATCATATTAAACAGTATAAGGCATAAGAATTGTTGATGGAATAAGAAAACAATTGACTTAAATAAAATTACAACAAAAAAAAATACCATATTTTGAAATCTGATTAAAAAAAGTTGTTGAATAATTACAAGTTATAGTTATAAATGGTTAGTACGTACAAAATACTGCTTAAAATGTTAACACTCTTTACTTCCTATTACTGAATATTTAAAAAAAATTCTTTGATAAAAAATTCAATCCAAAAAAAAGCATTTTGTAAAGGTCAAAAGAATCATTCATACATACTAATAGCAAATATTAGTGTAAATATAGGCTTCGAGTATGTTGCTTCAAAGAAATAAAATCTTTTTACCGCTTTTTACAAAATTATAAAAATGTTTTTAACGAATTTGCCATTCAATATTGTTTAACCTAGCTAGAAACATTATTCAATGTGGTTAATAATATCAAATCTAACCTTTTTGAGTCTTTTTATCTATCAGAACACCTTGCAACAACAGAAAAACCACTTTTCATGAGCACAACGTATGTTAGGCTAATAGATTAACACCAAATGTATTAGCGCATTTTTTTCTGGGCACACAAGGGTTGTATAGTGTAGTGGTTATCACCTTCGGTTTTGATCCGGATAACCCCGGTTCGAATCCGGGTACGACCTTTCTTTAAGCCTGGTTAGCTCAATCGGTAGAGCGTTTGACTCTTAATCAAAAGGCTGCGGGTTCGACCCCCGCATCGGGCTTATTTTTTTTCTATTCATTCAACCTATTTTACTTGCTTCTATGTGAACATTTTCAAAAGTAGAGAAACTAGTTGTCTTGATCATTGTATAGCTTTTATAGAAGAACCCCCAACCCAACATTTAAAACCGGAAAAACACCCTTAAGAAAAAAAAATATTGACCAAAACAAGATCAACAGCAAAAAATAATGCTCCGGGACCGG
>JAKUBF010000007.1:0-330168 GCA_030563185.1 Saturnispora sanitii | reverse complement strand
GCCGCACACGCACCCGCCGTGCGCGCTTTTCTCGCCTTCCCGCCCTCAGCTGGTCGCTGCTGCTCGCGTGGCCCTCATATCCAGTGTCTGAAAAGTCCTTGTGGAACAACACTCCAATCTCCATTCTTTTTTTTATTTTTTCTTCTTTTTACTATCGCATTTTGAAAAAAAGTATTGTTACGTATTTGCCTCATGAAAAAACATGATAAAGTGTTCGAATAAGGTATCAAAATGTGCGGAAAGTTTTAGACTTGAAGATGGTAATTTCAAAAAATGCGCCCACCCCCCGGAACGCGCAACAAACGCAGTTTTTTAAAAATGCTCATTTGCTCAGCAATTATTATAATAAGTTTTTTGAATATTTTTTGTATATTTAATTTTTTTTGGTATACAAAAATGTACAGAGAATGTACAAAATGTTGATGATGTTTGAAAAAATTAATACGCTACAAAGTTCCAATTATTTACAATTAGGTTGCGTTTAATATTGAGGCAGTTATTTTTGGATGTATTACATTATATAATATATTATAGTTTTTAATAAACAGCTTAAATTTATGGATGTTAACACTATACCTCCCAAGTTAAGCCACTAATATTGGTTGTGTAAAATTTGGTATTTTTGTCATCATAAACAGCACTAGAATTAGCAACAGCACGTTATAGATTTTCTTTAGTAGGATATGAAGGTTTGCAAATACTTTATGTGGGTTCCTTTAAAGCTACATCTGTTCATGCATTCTTAGGTTACTTAAACTATCAGTAAGAAGTGCATTGAACGACGATTTAATGGGGCGTCGGTTTTGTTCAGAATCTCTGAACTCCTAAACAACAGTGATATCGGCATCTCTTTTTTAAAAAAAACACATGGGGGGTATATGAGGCCTTCATTAAAACAAAGACACCATGATCAATACCTTCATTTAGATTTTTACCCTGCTAGCTATAGGTAGCTAGTTCTATCTTGTAATTTTTGGGTGTGATGTGCTGTCATCATGTTTGGGGTGACGCTTAAAGCAAACATCACCTTGTTAAGTGCCCATTATTTAACACCACAGTCACTGTCCTTTACTGCCATAACAGTTAACATGCCCCTTTTTAATCGCACTTATAAAAATTTGGTACCATATATCCTGCTGAGCTAAAAAAACACGCTTGACCGCGTTTTTATTGACATTAAACACGCTCATTTAATTTTATATATATATGACAATAATAGTTTCCCCTTCAAAGGGATAATGAGAAAATCCAATATAAGCTGACGCTGTCGCTCGTGTAATCACTTTCGAGGAATTAGTTTGCATCAAATCCAACTTCAAAGTCACTCATTTACATGAACCTATCCAAACTCGTCATTACACTTTTCGTCACAAGCGTATACGGTGCAGCTCTCAGTCAAGCCCCAGATGTTCCTATCGATGCTGCTTTGAACGCTGTTGTTACTCCCACCGTTGCAACCACAGCTGAGGCTCCGACTACTACAGCTACCCCTGATGCTGCTCTTCCTACCACTACTGCTGATTCAATCCCAGTAACTGTTGCTCCAGCTAATACTACAACTGACGCTGCTGACATTGCTGCAGATGATGTTGCAACAGAAACCACCAGTGGAATTACAACTTCTCTTACTGCTGCCCCAGTTGCTGCCCCAGTTGCTGATTTAACTACCAGTTCGACTAGTGTTGAAGCTACTACTGAAACTACTATTGGTACCACTTCCATTGCAGCTGTTCCAACTACAGCTACTACAGAAACTCCAGCTGACACCACCACTTCAGCTGAAGCTACTACTCCAGCGGCTGAAACTACTAGTCCAGCAGCTGAAACTTTAGATGCTACAGTTGCTACTACTGCCACATCAGCAGATGCTGCTCCAATTCCAACTGTCGCTGCTGAGGATATCATTTCAACCAATGATCAAACTACTACTGCTGCTGCTGCTTACAATGCTGCTACAGATGCTGCTCAAACTACCTCAATTGCTGCTGATGGTACCACTCAAGCTACTACCTCAATTGCTGCTGCTAACACATTTGATGAACCTACCACTACATCTACACTAACATCTACTATTTATATCACCATTGACACAGATGCAAGTACAGTCATTACTACATCCACTGGTGATAACATCGCCACTTCAAGTAAGGAAGTCATTGCCAAACCAGTTGATCCAAATGACATTGCCGATGCTGATTTAGATGGTGTCAATGGTAAGGCTGTTGCTACCGCTGCTTCTGCTGCTTCTGCTGCTACCCCAGTTCCTACCTGTACCCCAGTTACCGTTACTGCAATCCCAACAAACTTCTCCGTTGTCCAAATCACAAGTTTAACTTCACAAGTTACCACATCAACAATTACAGTTCCATTAGATGTCACAATGACATTTACTGAAGCAAGTGATATTTACCACGTTACTTTAACAAGTGATATCATAACCGAAATGGAAATCACCCAATTAACAACTTATTTAAGTGATTTAACTGTTTGGGATACTACTCTATCATCAACCCCAAAGAGTGCCTACACGACAACTATTAACTCCCAAAGAGATTTGGTCTACTCAACAGGTAGATCTTCTCATTATGAAGCTGTCGTTTTATCAAATTTGTCAACTTTAAGTACAGTTACTAGATCTAACTAAATTAGCTAGGCTAATTGGTTGTTCGTTATTTGCATATTTCTCTTTTGTATCATTTCATCTTTCCCCTTTCTTTGTATATCATGATTTAAAAATCCACAGCTAAAAATGACATCTCCAATGGTACACATTCAAGTTGTACCCTACTTTAAAACCGTGTATATTTATAACATTTACCAAGCGTTTTTACTTTTCATTTACTGTATGTATTGTGTCTCTTGTTGTAAGATGTTAAACTATGGAATTGGAAACTTTTCGAACCTAGAAAAAAAAAGGACATCAATTAAAGCTTCGAACCTACAACATCTAGGATGTTAAAGGCTTGATAGTTCTGAAATTTATTTGGAATAATAAAAACTGTTTTTGATTTACGGTTAAAGAACGTCACACCTTAGTAAATATAACTATGGGTATAATTTATATTATTTCTTTTATATTGAATATGAAAGATGCGAAGGATTGGTGGATTTGTATTGAAATATCATTCATGTATTATTTTTTAATAATACATGAATGATATTTGATATCAATGAAGGGGTAATTCAATGTTAATTATTATTTTATCCTTTGATGGGATACAAAGTACAGTCGTAAAACGGAACATTCAATTACAATACATCTAAACCAAACGAAACAATTATAAATGAATGACACAGTAAGGAACTTCAGGTTCTTCACCGCTTTCTTCTTCAACGACGATTTCTAAAATCAACGTCTTTTCAGTCTCAGGAACTGGTTTCTTGGTAACGGTTTCAATGATATCCTTTATTGTCATGGATAACCTTGGGGTCATCTTAGAAGCTGGGAAGAAATTGGCATATAACAGTGAAACGTCATAAGAAACCATACTTAAAATTAACTTTTCTTCTTTTTCGAAATGATCGATTAATTCTTGTAAGGTGACATTACCATAAATATCAAATCTAGACCAAATCTTATCAAATTCCTTGTCACCGTATTTCCCCTTAGTAGAAGCAACAGGTTCAGAAAACCCGAAGAATGGAATCGCAAGATTGACGTAACCATTTCTGTATTGCTCAATGTCAGTTTTCCCATCGGCAACCTTGTATAATTCTAAGCAAACTAAACCAGTGACTAAGGCAGTAGTAGTGGCAATAGCAGGAATAATTCTCCCAGCGATGAATTTAGTCTTTGATTTATCCACAGTTTCAATAGCGTAATTTTCTGCACGACAATTAGAAGCAGCGGTGATAAATTCAATGTGATGATTAGAATCATCATCCTTTTCAAATTCAACAGCGTTTAATCTGTAGCCTGCCAAAGTAGAAGGTTCTGGTAATGAAGCTGATAATTTTTGAATAACTGAATTATCAGCAACTAAGCCTTCATTTGGATCAGGTTCATTATCATTAGCTTGGATTTTAACATCTGATTTTGGGGACCATTCAGGAATTTCAATTTTTTCCAAAACTGATTTGTAGTATTGTTTATCAGGTTCACCAGAGTCACCCTTCAAACCATAAACAAATGCTAATAAATTTGCACCACCAACAACAAAATCAAAATGGTTTTGATTATCAATGTTAAATTCCAAAGCATCAGGAGCTCTCTTTGGAGAAGCCCAGAATGGTTCACCCTTAGATGTAACTGCATCCTTTGGGAAATTGTACAACAATTGGTTGATATCATTGGAGAATTTTTCTTGGAATTGTAATCTAGCCCATTTGATACAATCTTCAAAAGTGTAAGGTTTATCCGTAGTCAAATATTTGTTAATGGTTTCTAAAATCCCCTTGATATCACCTGATTGTTTCAAAGTTGATTCCACAAAATTTGGTTGGGTCAGGTATAAATTAACATTTTCAGGGGATTCATTGAAAAACCCTTGGAAAGTAGATTTAGCCCATGCAATGGTATGATCGATTTTATTTGGGAATGATCTCAAAGTACACAGTGGGATGGACTTTTCAGGTGGATCTCTTGAAGAAGAATACGACTCGGTAACTAATGGAATGACAACTTGAGTGTTACCCTTTGTCCCCAAAGTCCCTGATTCTAAAAGTGGCTTTTGGAAAAAGACACACCTTTTATCAACGTAAGTTCTAGCCTCGACGTTATCCAATGCATTGGTAACAATATCCAAATTTTCCCAAAATTCATTGTTGAAAATGTGTTCAGTTTCCTGGCCAACTTTATCAATTCTAGATTCAATTTTCCCGGTTAACTCTGGGTTCATGGCATAGATAGCTTGAGCAGCAACTTCGGATTTGTTTCCACCGACATCCTTAGATCTGAACAAGAATTGTCTATTCAAATTAGATTTTTCAATAGAATCATTATCAGTAATAAAGATTTTCCCCTCAGGGCCAGTTGCAATACCCATCATTGCCCAATTTTTCAGCATTTCACAACCAATGGCACCAGACCCAACAAGAAACAATTTCAAATTAGCCAATTTCTTTTGGAAATCCAACCCAAAAACGGCAATTTGATTATCATATCTAGACCCAATTGGTTTGCAAGTTTCCTCTGATCTTTCGAATTCCTTTGAGTCAGGTAATGATTCTAAAGAATCAAAATAAAGCCATTGTTTAATTGGACAGAATTTCCCGGAACATGCTTTTAAAACTTCTTGAGCAAGCAAACCACCATAGAAGGCGACCATGCCAGGTAAATCACCTCTGGAACCAAATGCGAATTCCTTTAATAAATCTTCCTTGATATCATCAACTTGGCAAATGTTTGGGAACTTTGCTGCTAATTCCTTAGTTAAGGCAACAATTTCCACTGCATCTTGTTCATTATGAGGTCTTGGTAATTCTCCTTGATGAAGCTCTTGGAATCTTTGTAAAGCTTGGAAGGCTAAATGAAGTTGACCTGGTCTATCGAATTTGGCAAAATCGGTAACGACAAATTCAGGGGACTCCAATTGATCCTTTAGAGATTGATAAGATTCTTTAAATGGGACTTTAACTTGAGTGTAAATCCCACCCTTTTGATAATCACCCCAAGTAGGATCGAAGTCAAGCAGTTTAAAAGCATAAGGACCTAAAACTTCAATTTTAAAAATAGAACCATCATTTAACTTTGGTACGCCCTCAACTTCGGTGAATTTAACATAATCACCATCTTCCATACCATGTCTTTCATCACCTATGGTGGTGACATGACCGTTATTTTCAATGTCACTAACGATACCAGTATGTGGTTCTTCACCGTTTTTATCAAAGATGGTAAAATCCGTACCAAAATCAACAAAAGCTTGAGCAAATAACCCTCTAACATCAGCAGAAATGAATTTGATGTTGTTTTGATGTGTCAATTCGTTCAATTCTATCTGTTTAACCAGAGGTAAATTAGTGGCAACTACAACTTGATATTGAGTAACAGTTTCTGGGGTTAAATCTTCCAAAACTGAAATTGGAACATATTGGTTTAATTCAGATAATTTGTTTAAAGTAGCATGAGCTCTTGGTTTCCCCACATCAGCCTCACTAAGGAAAAATTGAGAGGATAAATCTTCTAATTGAACTAAATCTTGATCATAAATAGCTAAAGATTTAACCCCTGCTAAAGCGACGTTCTTGGCAACTTCCAGACCCAAACCTTTGAGCCCAATGATGAGCACATTAGATGAGGCCATCTTCAGCATGGCTTCCTTACCAAGCACGTACAATTGACGAGAGTAGAGCCCCTCATCGATATTCTGGGCGTCAACTTGAATGTCCTAAAAAGATTGTTAGTATATATGTTATAAGGGGCGTATTTGTATGCGTATAAACACGTTGTGATTCATTTATACATACTGTCATAATTTGATATAAGGAAGAAGTGTAGTTCATATGGTGGCGGGAAATATTTAAGTTACGCGATTAAGTTTGTCATCAAAAAAAAATCTCTACAATGTGAGATTCAATTTTAAAAAAAGACATTACAAAACCCAGATTTAATAATGTAGCGATTATATAATTGGATTGTTGCTCTTTAAAATGATACTAAACATGCTTAAATCTTTATTTTAGAAATTTGAACGAGCAATTTTTTGCAATTTTAGTGTATAAGATATGTTTTTGATAAAACATTACAATTTTTAAAGTTTAACTCCGTTAAATTGCTGCAATTTACGTGAAATACTGAAAAACGACCATCAATAATATTATCACACTTGATCTATACGATGGTTTTTTGTAGCGGAATGAGATAATACAAAATTTCACCAAACAAAAAATAAAAAAAAAAATAGATCTTCCATTTATTCTTCTTTTTCGTATACATTCACCGATGAACATTAACAAGGCAATTAAGAACTTGCTCCTTGGGCTCTTAGTGTTTTACACTATGGCCAAGTTATACCAGACGTGGTTACCAAAACATTTTATTTTCAACCACGAAGAATTGCAACAAATTGTCAAACGTACTCTTTCAGAAACCTCATCGGATGCCCCAGCTGAAGTTTTATTTGAGAATTTAACCGATAAACTCATTGATAGATATGGGTCTAAGTACATCAACAAGTTCAACACAGATGATTGGGTTTTCAATAACGCTGGTGGGGCAATGGGTCAAATGATTATCCTTCACGCTTCAATTTCTGAATATCTTATTATTTTTGGTACAGCAGTTGGTACAGAGGGTCATACAGGGATTCATTTTGCAGATGATTATTTCACCATTTTGAAGGGTGTCCAAACAGCAGCCAAGGCTAATCAATTCACCCAATCTGTTTATTTACCAGGTGATCAACATTTCCATGGTTGTGGGGATGTTAAGCAATATTCAATGGAAGCTGGATCATTTGCCTTGGAATTAGCTCAAGGTTGGATCCCTGCTATGTTACCTTTTGGGTTCTTAGATACTATTTCATCAACCCTGGATGTTATTTCATTTGCTAGAACCGTGTACTTAACTGGGTATGATATGATAAAGAATTTGCTCAATGGGAAGTTTTAGTTGATTGATCTTAATGTAGCATAAAGTTTATTAGATTCATGGTTTATCATGCTAGTTTATAACCTATTTATACGTCAATTAAATGACATTGTAATAATTCAAAAGTGGCAAACTGAGCGTACATGACTCAAATTAGAGTCGTCGCCAGTCATGCAAACGATATTTACCTGATAGGAGTGTTAACTATACCCTGTATTTTATTTATATAAATATTAATGATAAAATAGTAAAGAAGAAATAGTGGCGCATCTAGTTATAATCTTGACCAAGTTATTATTGACCAAGTCCTGGGCCTAACCTTGGTCCCATTAATTGATGCCCTTGATGCTGAACAGGTTGTAAAATCGGCTGTAAAATCGGCTGTAAAATCGGCTGTTGGAGAGCCATTGGTATATGTTGAAATTGAATTGGTTGCCCATGCAAGGCTGGAGGGTTCATTTGGTAATGCATTGGTGGTAACATAGGAGGTAAAACTAGTCTATTTTGTTGTTGCTGCTGCTGTTGTTGCTGCTGCTGCTGCTGTTGTTGTTGTTGTTGAACTTGTTGTTGTTGAACTTGTTGTTGTTGAACTTGTTGTGCGTGTACTTGTGCCTGTGCATGTGCAACTTGTGCAGCCTGTGCATGTGCTTGCGCATAAAAGTACTGTTCCCTTCTGATATCTTCCAACTGGTTACTAGTTTGGAGCGTAGGAGCTGTTGGTGGATTGCGCTCAAACATTTCAAAGTTCTTAAGTTGTTGATTTTGTTTTTGTCGGAACTCATAATCGCAAACGGCATATTGTACCCTTTGGTCTTCACTCAATCTGAAAAAATCATTCATTGTAATTTTAGATGTATCAGCAGAAGCGTGGAATATGGCTGGTTTGAACGTCATTAAATGTGCATGTACTTCTTCGTTTTCTTTACAATTAAGCAACAATTTGTTAAATTGTTCCTGAAAGAATGGTAATGCAAGTTTTGTCTCACATTTATTAAGTGCAATTTGAAGACAGTCAAACATAATATCGTATTGTTGTGTGTACATGTAACATTCAGTAATTAAAAGCCAGGGGAAAAAATCACCATTAGGAGAGTTGAGATAATCGAGTAAATTCAAACTTGATTTATAATATGGATCAAGTTTAAAGACTTTAACAAGTAATCTCCTAGCACTAGTCATGTCATGATATGGAGTATTATCCTTTAATAAGAGGAATGCATGAGTTAAGATGATAAAATAATCATCAGTTACACGAGTTAAAGATTCACATACCCAAATTGAATCTAAGGTATTCCCTAATTGAAGGAAGTAAACCACAAGTGATTTCCCCAATGAAACACATTGTTCAACGACACGTGGATCATTTGATTTAGGAAAATTAGTAACTATCCCAAATTCTAATTTGCAAGCTTCAACGTCACCATCACCAAAGGCTAAAAGTGCCATTTCTAAATGGGCATTTCTGGCCACGTCAACATTATCATTTGTATTTAACTCTTTTGGTAATAGGTATAAGGCATTAGTAAGTGCATGAATAGCTTCTCTGCGGTGATTCATTCTACTAAGACATTTCCCAAATGAAACCCAAAGTAAGGAATTATCATTAGCGAATTCCAATGCGGTTGTCAAAACATTATGTGATTTCCCTAATTCTCCATTCAACAGATAACAATCAGCTAATCGGCTCCATAAAATAATATCATTCCTGAACTGGGGATAGGTATTCATATTAGAGTTAAGAAGATCGATGGCTTGATCAATGTCCGTGGGTGACCCAAGGGCAACCAAAGATTCGACGAGACCATAAAAAGCCTGTTTACATTCAGGTTGCCCCTTCAAAGCAGCTTGGAAACACCTTACGGCTACTCCCAGTTGTGACATGTCACATGCCAGCTGTGCACATGTAAGCCATATCGTCAACGTGTCCACTTTTTCCATGAATGAAGAGAGAGGAGAAAAGGAAAGGGAACAAGAAAAAGGAAACTGCATTTGAAGCTACCATAATGGAAATTATAATACCGAACCTTTGTTAACCCACCGTGCCTGCAGGAAAACGAGGAGAGGGGGTGTCGAATTTTTTAGATGTGCATTAACTATGCATAATATCTATATGCAGGAACATCAATAGAAAAAAATATGCATTGAGAAAACTTGTGATTTAAACTGATGGCACGAGGGGAAAGTGGGCGTTCTAAAACGCTTGTGCATCTTGTTCTTGATACACATTTCGAAATGTACAAGGTTAACAGACATTATAATAAGTTAATCAGTTTGTATGTGTTAATTTATTTATATGTTGGTCGACTTAAGGTTGTCGCTAAATTACACAACGTTGTGCTTTAAGTTATTTTTATAAAAAAAAAATAATAAAAGTTAATTAAGGAACATAAGTAAAACATTCTACAGTTTTGTGCCATGAACAAAATCGAATCCAGCTTTAACATCCTTTTTAACCTTTAACCTGGACTTTTCCACCATTTCAGCTTCCTTCTCACTAACAACAGGTGGCCATTCAACTAATTCAACCCCTTCCTTACCAATTAAACAAGGTAAGGAAAAATATTCACCTTGGAGAACTGCATCAGGGATACCCCTATTAGGTAATTCGTCTACTTTGACAAATGCAACTTCCTTAACTGATGCAGCACCATTCTTGGCTTGAATAACACTACTGACAAATCTATAAGCAGCTAAAGCCATTGATAAAGTAGCTGATCCTTTCCCATCTTTTGCCTGAACAACTTCATCACCACCATATTGAACACGATGAATTAATTCTTCATAATCATCATCATTTAATGATTGCCTCCATGAATTAACTAAAGGAACAATTGAATCACCTGAATGACCACCAATTGCAATTACATCCCCCCTTAAATCTTTTGGATCAATTGATATTTTTTTACTTAAGAATTCTTCTAATCTAAGATTATCCAATGTAGTAATACCAAAAACTTTCTTTGGGTTAAAAACACCTAATCTTTTTAATTCTTCAACTGCAATTGGAACTGTTGAATTAACAGGATTAGAAATAACACATAAAATAGCATTTGGGCAAACAGTCCCCATTGAATTAACTAATGATTTAACAATCCCTGCATTAATTTTAAAAAGATCATCTCTTGTCATTCCTGGTTTTCTTGGAATACCAGCTGGGATAATAACAATATCACTATCAATTAATGCTTCTTTAATAGTTTCAGTATCTTGTTTATCCTTTGGTGAAAATCCTTTAACTATTTGCTTATTAGGGATATGTGATAAATCAGCTGCAACACCACCGGCATTAACAATATCAAACAGTGATAATTCACTAATAACTTCATTCCCCCTTAATAGAAGTGAAAGTGGTTGACCAATACCACCAGCTGCTCCTAAAACTGTAACTTTAACCATACTAATGTTGTTCTAATAAATAGAAAAATGTTAATTAATATGAAACGAACAGCCCTGAGTCATTCTGTGTAATTATCAAATAGTATTGTTACGTAAGCAGTGTTACGTAATCACGTTGTTTATAATAGTACAATATTAAAACTAAGATGGTTTCATATACTTTGAACATACCAATAGTGTAGATTTTCCCTTTGATAGTGTGAATTATTTGAAGGATTTTAAAAGTTAAGAGTAACTCATCTAATCCAAAAACTTACAAAGGTTCACTATTTATTAGTGGTGATTATTAAGTCATTATATATATTTATATATATTGTTAAACTTGTTAAACGCTGTATACATATAAAAAAGGCCACGGCCAGTACATTAAAACTAGTATATAAACACTGAGAAGAAAAAAGTTAGTTAAAGAAATTGATACTAACAACTCAACTGAGCTCATTTTTTAAGAACTGAATTTTTGAATTTTTTGAACTTTGTATAAGTCGTTCCACTCACTAAAACGTTTTAGTTTATTTAAACCATTTTCCCTTATGAAAGGTATCAAATGTTTCCCATTACCAATTAAACCAACTCATGCCCCATTAACAGCAGCACAAAGGGCTTATTTGGATAGAGTTATTCGTGTTGATCAAGCAGGTGAATTAGGTGCAAATTTAATTTATTGTGGTCAATATATTGCTTTATCACATAACACTAAATTAAAACCTATTTTAAAGCATATGTGGGATCAAGAAATTGTTCATCATGATACTTTTAATCAATTACAAACTGATTTACGTGTGCGGCCATCACTTATTACCCCATTATGGAAATTAGGTGCTATAGGTATGGGTTTAGCAACAGGTTTAATGAATAAAGAAGCAGCAATGGCATGTACAGAAGCAGTAGAAACTGTTATTGGGGCACATTATAATCAACAATTACGTGTTCTTTCAAGTCAATTCGGTGATAATAGTGTAGAATTACAACATTTGAAAGATACAATTAAATTATTCCGTGATCAAGAATTGGAACATTTAGATACTGCTATTGAACATGATTCTAAAAATGCTAGACCATATTGGTTATTAACTGAAGGGATTAAAACTATTTGTAAGACTGCCGTTTATGTAGCTGAAAGAGTTTAATGGAGGAGAATCATTGGCTAACTAGTTGATTAAACTATTCACTTAAAATCCATACCCCCCCCCCATTAAACCTATTATTTATAACCGTTTTAAACCTATGTTATGTTATGCTATAAAAGTTAAAGTTCAATTAAATTAAATTATTTTTATTATTAAAAGTTATTATGCAACGATAAGCCATGATGCTACGCTCAGCTATTGCGCTAAATTATCCCCTCGTATATATTCAAAGCTTTAATAACATCATCAGATAAATTATCAGGATCAATCCATTCTTCCTTTGTAATATATTCATTCTTTGTTAATTTATTATACATTTGAAATATTGACCATGCTTTCATTTCAGGTGTTTTAATTTCTTCATTTATATTATTATTTGATTTACTACCAACCATTTCATATATACTATCAACAACATTTACTAAATCATCAAAACTTATCTTTCCATCTTTATCCCTATCATATAATCTAAAAGTATATTCAAGTTTATCACTTACTTCCCCCCTTGAAACGATACTTAAACCACGCATGAATTCACCGAAAGTTAAATTCCCATTAGAATCAAGATCAAATGATTCAAATGTATAAGTGGCGAATTTTGTACAATCACCAAATGGGTAAAACTGATGATGTAACCCAATAAAATCTGTTTTTGTGATGAACTCGTTACCCAAATCACGAGAGAACCCCTTGTGCCACTGTTTAATTTCCTTTACGGTAAATCCCGTATCTGCCTTAATCTTTTGAATATCCACTGAAGTCAATTTACTTGGTTTACCTCCCATGTTTAAAGTGTAATAAATGTACAAATATACTGGTCGTGTATGGATTAGAAAAAAAAAATAAATAAAGCTTTGTTTGCTCATTAGTATCATTATTACTATTACTATTACTATTATTATTACTATTATACACAAATGAAATAAAACGCCCATCCGCGGCTAATTAAAACACAAAGGGTATTAACCTTTTAACACTCGTATCTTCCAACAACTCTCTTTTAATATACCATAAACGACACTCATGAGCAGAAACACCAAGGTTAACTAAAACCCACGTACAAACCAAGGCGTATCCCCAACAGGGCATGATTAACCAAAACGACAAATAAATAACCAACTCATCAAAATAATGTGCGCAAACAACCCATTTGAATAAACCTTTGTTTGGCAACGAATACTTTTTCAATTGTGATAAATGACAATGGTTTGAATATTGATCAAATGAAGCCAATGAAAAGATCAATATGGCTAAATACGTAATAGTTTTACTACTATTAAGTCTCTCTCCTTGATGGTATTCCAACTGTGGGATTAAATTCACACTTGTGTAAAAATACCATCCTGCTATATAATGGAAAATATGCATTTTCGATTGTTGACCAAACTTGGAAACCTTTAAACATTCAATCAACCTTCTAATTCCCTGTATGAGGTTACACAATAACAAAAGGAAAAATAGTGGGTGTTTATCCCAAGCCATTACAACTCCAATTAATCCTAATATACTATCTATTATATAAAAATGCACAAACCAGCTTTTAGGAACGTACATTATTGATCCGTTTTCTAAAGTTTTCCCATATTTCAATAGCAAATTAAGTTGAGGAATAAGTTTAGCTAATAAAACACAAACAGTTCCTATTATTAACCCCAACTGGATAATCACAAGTATAAATTGAGTTGCCATTGTAAACGACAACATACAATTGAATAAATGGATCTGTTTAGAATTTTTTTACTATTTTATTTTTTTCACTTTGACTTTGACTTTGACTTTGACTTTCAATTTACCCCCAACCCAACTCAACTTTCTATCAAATGGTGCCCTTATTACCATTCTACCTTGCCGCATTGGTGATACTTTCAATACTTTTTATGCCGGACGTGCTGAATACGCTTCCTGCCCCACCTCAACCAATTGCCCTCATTGCTGGGGCAATTTATCAAACAGGTTTAGAATTAAACAACCAGTTGAATACAGTTGAAGAATGCAGAGAAGGTCTGTTCGATTTGATTACCGGTACTATTTGGTCCATTGTTAGTTCATATTTGATTTCATTTGGTTTAATTTCAATCGAAGAGGATGCTGGACCAGTTTCTTCATCCTTGAAATTAATTTCAACTTCTTTCTTACCAATGATTATCATTCCTTATTTAAAACAATTTTATCAATTAGTTAAAGCTTACGGTTTACCAATTTACCAATCAATTTTAAACCAACATAAAATTATCATGGATCATCCATTAATTCAAACTAACTTGGTTCATGTTAATTCATTTTACCAAAAATATTTAGCTCAATATGTTAATATCGTTTTAGAAGAATATTATAAACACCTCCCATGTATCCAACAATATACAAAGAATATTTTAGATTATTCATTACAACTCTGGGAAGTCGTTTCAAATGAGGTAACTAACGGTGGACCAATTCAATACGCTGCCGTTGTTATTTCCCTGTTTATCTTTATCAAAATTGTTACTTGCATTTCCAAGTTTTTCCTCAAGGATATTTTCTGGATTAATCAAGGTGTCCATTCGATGTATGCTCCAAATAGACTGTTTGCTCCTGCTGAGAGAAGTGAAGTTTACGATTCTATGAAGACTAACGACTCCTTAGTCAGAGACGAAGTTGAAGAATTAGAAAGGGAGTTAAACTCACAGTCAGTTGAAATTGTCAATGTTAAAACTGAAACTGAACAACCTGCTGGTTCTAAGAAGTCTAAGAAGTCTAAGAAGTCTAAGAGGAAGAATTAACCCTCGCTTTCTCTTTTATGTATTTTACGTTAGTTAATAAAGATGCGATCACAACAAGACTTACTTGTGTATTAATAAAAAAACCACTTAAAGACCCGTCCCTGAGCGTTTATTGCTATCATCCCTCCTTTTTCTTTTAGAATAATGGGTTCAGCTAACGATTATTACCAGCAACAGCCGCAACAACAGTATCAACAACAGCCGCAATATGAACAACAGCAATACCAGCCACAGCCGCAGCAACAACAGCAATCGCGTGGGAGTGGCAGAGGAAGAGGTTTTTTGTCAAATTTCCTGAACTCTATAATTTTCGGTGCTGGTGCTACAATCGGTAACATGCTCATTCGCTCCATTTGTGGTTAACCAATTTGCTAAGAGCATACATATATTTACTTTACATTATAACATTATCATTTACAAAGTTAAATGATATATAATAGTGCCCTTATTTTTTTTTTATATTCATGTATAACGAATCTCTTTAAAACACTACACAACACATGACGATATCCTTACCATTAGGATACGGTGAGCACACGGTGTCACAATTCACCACTCAATCAGATCAATCACACGTCCAGGCCATTCAAGCAGTCAAAAGACTAACAGATCACTTATTAAAAACCTCACTTTGGTGCATTGATGAATTAGCTTACTATGATGAAATTTTATCCAAAAAAGAATACCTAGCCCTTTCTGCCGTTCAAAGGTTACCATTAATAGGTTTAAATTCAATACACGAATTAAACAAGTTTAATTGGCAATCTTTCAAATCATACACTGAAAATAGAATAACTCATGTTAAAATGGTTGGATTAGGTTCTATAACCAAGGATATTTCCCATTGCTTAACAAAATATTATGATGATAACAAAGTGTATTTAGTACAAAGGAGAAAACTTATTAGTCTCTTTCAAAGGGAAAATGTTCAATTGTTAGGTTGGTTATTGAATAATGTGCCAAAAGTTGAAAAGGGTCAAGATGGTCAACTCCATTTTGACGTTTCAATTATTGAAAAAATCAATAAGAAATTATCCCCAGATAATCCAGTAGCAGCTAATATTGACCCACTTGATGAACTTATTAATCATATTATTCCTTCATTAGAATCAACAAATGAACTTTTCCTAAATGATAACAAACGCCCAGGGGTTTTAATAAGATATTGGCCATTAATTATCCCATGTGTTCTTTCATTACCTTATACAATTAATTATATTCGAAATAATGGTACAGAATTAAAAGAAATGTTCATTTCAACACTTAAATCAACTTGGAATACACTTTTAGGGTTTTGGGATAATTGGGTTTTGCATCCATTAAGTGAAATCATTCGTACTATTCGTCATGACCCACAATCAAGATTAGCATTAATGAGTGAACGTAGTCTTGAAAGTGATATGTCATCACTTGAACGTATGGTAATTGAATATATGAGGGATAACAAAATTCCATTAAACATTAACGGTGAAAACGTCTTACTTACAGATGAATCAGCTTTAGCTTTAACTAAAACTTATGTTTCACATGGTGATTTGACCCCATTATTAAAAGATTATGAACAGGCACTCCCTCATGCAATTAGGGAACTTGTCACTGGGCAAATGTTAAGAAATCTCTTAATCCAAATTCAAAAGGGTAAAGTCGATGGTGCATTAGCCTTAGCTGGTATTGATAAGATCGTCAAAAGTCAAGAATTGGTCTTTGGTTGTATTGCAGCTATGCCAGGGGTTATTGGACTTTGGTTTGGATTCACTTGGTTAATGGGTAGAATCACTGATAAAACTGTTTTCATTACTAGACAAATGGTCAATGATAAATTAAAGGTTAAAAGGGGTATAGCAAGAGTTGCTAGAATGTCAGATGATGCATTAAATAACACTGAAAGTTTAGATTACACTAGAGGTTTACTTTATATTGAAGTGGTGGATGTGGAAAGATTAGCTAAACAAGTTATTCCTTCACTTTTATGGGAAGATTTCCTTGGTGAATTACAACGTGTTTTAAGTCAAACTGGTCTCCAATCAAAACAGGCAGTTGAAAGAATTTGTAATGTTTACATAAGTTAGAATAGCCATTAGTTGGTTAATTAATTAATAAAAAAAATAATAGAAGAAAAAAAGTAACCCCCCTTCTTTACTGATAACGCTGCTGAGCAGTTTCTACCAACGAAAATTCATGTGTAGATAAATTAACTTACATATACATGTTGTTCCCATATATTTATAAAAAGTGTCTATTCCTTCTTTGGTTTCCGAGGAAATTGAACTTCAAGAATTTCCAACCACTCAAACACCAAAATCCATGAAGTTTTCTCACTCTTTACAGTTCAACGCTGTTCCCGAATGGTCATCCAAATATCTGGCCTATTCTTCACTTAAAAAGATCGCTTATTCACTACAGCGCAAATACGCAGAAGCTCTCAGCCATGGTGATATGGAAGCTATAATATCCACCCCAGAAGACCCTCGAGTGGTATTTTCTGATGCATTGGACACAGAAATGACAAAAATTAACAAGTTCTTCCAGGTGAAGGAAACAGCTATCTTAGCAGAATGGAAAGCAATCATTGAAGAATTCGTAGAATTTTCACGTGATTACCCACAAAAGGATGGTGGGGATATGGTTGCTGTACAAGAATTGCGTACTATTTTAGCTTCTTTTGGTGAAGGTTATGTTGATGAAATTGAACATCTCCAACCACATGAAGAAATAACAGAATCAAATGATTTACATCCAGATAATGGTGATATTGCATCACCTACACCTGCTATCCTTAATTCTGAAAATTGTACAGATATTATGGGAATGTCTGACATTGATATCATTGATAGGGATTCATTAACTTTACATAAAAAGAGATCTTTACCTACACTTTTCGATGATGATGATTTTTGTATCACATTCCTCGAAGCATTGAAAGTTGAAAAGATGAAACTTCTAGTTGATGTTTTCACTCACCTTTCAGAATTGAAATCTTACATTGAATTGAATAAAATTGGGGTTGGTAAAGCTTTGAAAAAATTCGATAAGTTATTAACTACCAATTTGAAAGAATCTTACATGGCCAAATTGCCTAACTATCATATTTTCAATGATGAAACTACTGAGAAATTGAATAATACTATTGAAAAGGCTATATTATTATATTCTGTATTCACACATGGTCGTGTTGATGAAGCTAAATTAGAATTACGTGCTAATTTAAGAGAGAAGGTTGTCTTCGAAAGAAACACTGTTTGGAGAGATATGATTGGGCTTGAAAGAAAATCCCAAGCTGCTTATGCTAAAAAGGCAGAAAGTGATGATAAGTATGAATATTCACCTTATTATCAAATCTCATTGGGTGCTGGTCGCCATTTTTCAATTCCCCGCTGGTTGGTTTCTATTACAACAATTAAATTGTTTTCAATTTTCATCATTACTATCATCCTATTAAACAACGATTTGTTTTCAGATGTTCACCAAAACAATTGTTTTGCTTTAGTTGTTTGTGCTTCACTTTTATGGGCAACTGAAGCAGTTCCATTGTTTGTCACTTCATTATTTGTCCCATTTTTAATTGTCACCCTGAAAGTTTTAAAAGATCCAGAAACTGATGAAACTTTATCAGCTCCTGAAGCTTCTAAATTTATCTGTGCTGCAATGTGGTCTCCAATTATTATGCTTTTACTGGGTGGGTTCACATTAGCTGCTGCATTGTCAAAGTACAACCTTGATAAATATGCTTGTACGTTTTTACTTTCCAAAGTTTCACAAACCCCTGCAACAATTTTATTCTCAATCATGTGTGTTTCAGCTATCGTTGCCTCACTTGTTTCCAATGTTGCTGCACCTGTTTTGATGTACTCTGTTATCCAACCAATTTTAAACACTTTACCTGAAGGTTCAGGGTTTGCTCAAGCTTTGGTTTTAGGTGTAGCCTTAGCATCTGATATTGCAGGTATGGCTTCACCAATTGCATCACCACAAAATGTAGTTGCTTTACAATTTATGGATCCTCAACCAAATTGGATCGAATGGTTTGCCATTTCAATCCCTGTTTCATTTGCTTCTCTTGTTGTCATATTCATTATATTAATGATGTATTTTAAATTTAATGGTACAACTATTGTCCCAATTAAAATGCAGCACGATACTTTCAATGGGAAACAAATTTATGTAATGATCGTTACTGTCATTACTATCATCCTTTGGTGTCTCTCCTCTGTTCTTGAACCTATTTTCGGTGACATGGGGATGATTTCTGTCCTTTCAATGTTTGCCTTTTACGCCCCAGGGTTGTTATCAGGTGAAGATTTTAACAATTACCCTTGGACTATTGTTATATTAGCAATGGGTGGGATGGCATTAGGTAAGGCTGTTTCCGTTTCTGGGTTATTAACTGTTCTTGCAAGTGGGATTCAATCTAAATTAATGAATGCTGAATTATTTACTGTATTGGCAGTTTTTGGTACATTAGTTTTAACTATGGCTACATTTGTTTCACATACTGTTGCCGCTTTAATTACAGTTCCATTAGTTGCCGAAATCGGTAGATCATTACCAGATCCACACCCAAATTTATTAGTTATGGCCACTGCCATGTTATGCTCATGTGCTATGGGATTACCAACTTCAGGTTTTCCTAACGTTACAGCTATTGGTTTAACTGATAACGTTGGTAAGAAATATTTAGACGTGGGTACTTTTATCATGTTAGGTGTCCCAGCGAGTATTTTCTGTGGTGCAATTGTCATCACATTAGGGTATATCATAATGAGATTGTTACAAATGTAAAACTGTTGCATGCATTATTAACACTTCTATATAAACAATTCTTTTTTAAAAAAAATAAACGTACACTTACTTTGTTCTATGATGTCCCATAGTACCTTTCATCAATAAATCTACTAGACATCCACCAATCCGAATCTTTATCATTAATATCATATTTGAGATCTTGTGAATTATCGTCAGAAATGGCACTTTCCTTAGAATGAGGTAAATTACCCTCGAGTGAAATACACCCAGCTACTAATTGAATTTTAGGGAATGCGTTCAATAATGTATAAAATGCTTTTCTAGTACATGTATAAGTAACGACAATTATATCACTTTCTAACCAACCATGATCTAATAAAACTTTAATGGCCATAATAACACCAGCACCTGAAATCATTTGAGCATCAAATAATAAAATATTGGATTTTTCATATTGGGGTAATTTTTCAGTATGTAATTGAGGTTCACCTGTTTGTGAATCTGTTTGAATTAGTAATTTCCCAATTTTTGCCTCTGGGATGGTATTCCTCAAAGAACAAACAAAACAATCCCCCGATCTTACAATTGAAACCCCAGAAACTGGTTTCATTTGAAAAAATGCTTCACATGGGTTCAATTTAATGTTAATTGGTGTTGTTATAGTTTTAACAGGTGTCATTTTATCACCTGATGTATAATCAATATAATTCAATGCTTCGTTAATTAAAATGGATGCTAATCTATTGAAATAAAAAATAAATACATCATTTGATGAATTGGCATTAATGATGATACTTTTAATAACTTTCAATTGATTGGTTTGTGGTAATAAATGAACGTTATCTAATTTGATGTTCAACAATGGTAATTGGCCCAGCTTTCTCAAATGTTGAATATGATCCTTTGATTTTTGTGCTAATTGTCTTTTAATATGTTCTGTGAGCATGTTAACTGCAATTGTATTATCAGACCCACGGGGAATAACAACATCTGCATTGTTCATCGTTGGTAAAACATAGGAAACTGCATTGGGTTTAACAAAATTATCCCATTGTTTAATAACACCTTCGACATCTCTACCTCTATGAACAATATCTCGAAGTAAACGACGTGAATAACATAAATCCATCTCTGTATTAACGAAAACTTTACAATCAAATAAATCCAATAATTTCTTATCATAAAGCGAATAAATCCCCTCAATAATAACAACATTAGCACCGTAGATTGAAATAGTCTTATCTGTTCTGTCATGTTTAGCAAATGAATAAACTGGAATTTCTGTCTTTTTAGCAGATTTTAAACTTTTGACACATTCGTACATTAAATCCATGTCTAATGCAGCAGGTTCGTCAAAATCAAATTCGTTCTTAAAAGCCTTTTCTCTTTGTTCTTGAGTTAATGGTTTGTAAAAGTTATCCAGTGAGAGGAGAACCGTCCAAGGTTGATTAATAGAATCAATGATATGCTGTGCAACAGTGGTTTTCCCCGATCCAGAAAGCCCTGCCACGCCAATAATATAAGGCGATGACCATGGTGGAATATAATGTGACGCGTCAGCTGACAACGAAGACATACGACGACGAGTGATCACTGGTTCAGTTAAGCCCATAGTTGATCTGATAATGAAAAGATTTGAACAAAAAAGAAACTTTTTTTTTCAATCTAAAAAATAAGGGTTTGTATGTGATCAAGAGTGGTTTGTTTTCAAACGTGTTTGCCTTGTGCTATTCAAAGAGTTTATATGTATATATAATTGTTTTGTAAAAAAAGAATACACATTCCTACCTTTTTTAGTAGTGATATTATCCAAAATTTAAATATATAACTTTTCCAATTCAAATCATTCATTTCTCAAATAAAGCTCAATCAATACTTAAATATCATTTCTACACTTTAATATATTTTTCTTTACCATTACCTTTTACAATAGTGTCAAATAGATAAACATTTAAAATCCTAAAGATCTAACAAGGAAATCAAGAAAAAAAAATATTCTTGTTACTGTATCTTCTATCAACAATACTATATAGCCACTTAATTGATGGTTAATGAAGACGAAGGAGCTTATCTTTATGGAAATGCTGTTTTTCAAACGATATCAAAAACAGAAGATTGGCTCAAACCAGATGCAAACGAGGATTTCAACAAGATCCGCGAAGCTTTGAACCCACCTTGGGTTGGTAAAAACATAGATGAAATGAGTTTAGTTGAAGTGGACATTGAAGAATTTGAAAAGGATATCGAAGAAATGGGTGGGGTGGATAAACTTTCCTTTGCTGAACAAGAAGAGTACACATTTAAAAAGAAGGCATTAGAATTCGCATTTGCTCATGGGTTCAGGAAACGTAAACATGTTTCCCCTAATACTAAACCATTGACAATCAATTCTGAAATTACACAAACTGGTATGAAGATTTTTTCCAATTTAAAGAGGGATTCCAGGGTAATTGAAAAGCAATACGATTATGTTTTTGAAGATGGGATTTCATTTGTACATGGTGCTAAAGATGAGATTCAGGAAGCTGCCGATAAGGAAATATTAGAACAAATAGAATTGGAAGAGGCGTTGGATAAGGAAGAACAGAGAGTAAAATCAATAGAAGAAACTCGAAAATCATTACCAGTTTATACCCAAAGAAATGAATTGT
Source organism: Saturnispora sanitii (assembly GCA_030563185.1). Lineage (NCBI taxonomy): Eukaryota > Fungi > Ascomycota > Pichiomycetes > Pichiales > Pichiaceae > Saturnispora > Saturnispora sanitii. The sequence goes on along the minus strand of JAKUBF010000007.1, from coordinate 307,958 downwards.
TAAAAGCCGTTGCTAATAACCAAGTTTTAATTGTTGTTGGTGAAACTGGGTCAGGTAAAACGACTCAATTGCCTCAGTATTTATATGAAGCGGGGTATTGCTCAAATGGGAAAATGGTTGGGTGTACCCAACCAAGAAGAGTGGCTGCAGTTTCCGTTGCAACTCGTGTAGCTGATGAAGTTGGTTGTAAATTAGGTAACGAAGTGGGTTATACAATTAGATTTGATGATAAATCCAATGATAAAACAAGGATTAAATATATGACTGATGGTATGCTTTTAAGAGAATTTTTAACAAATGTAAATTTGGATAATTATTCTGCTTTAATGATTGATGAAGCCCATGAAAGGACACTTTCAACTGATTTAATTTTGGGGTTGCTAAAGAAAATGATGAAGGATAGACCTGAATTTAAATTGTTAATTTCTTCAGCCACAATAAATGCTGAAAGATTCTCAAATTATTTTAATGGTGCTCCTATTTTTCATGTCCCGGGTAGAAGGTTCAAAGTTGACATTTATTACACTCAACAACTAGAAGCTAATTATGTCAATGCAGCTGTTACCACAGTTATGCAAATACACATGTCACAAGGTAATGGTGATATCTTAGTTTTTTTAACAGGTCAAGAAGAAATTGAAGGAATGGCATCTACATTGGAAGAAATATCACAAAGTTTAAAGGGTGATATGCCACAGGAGTTACTTATATGTCCAATTTATGCCAATTTACCGCCAGATCAACAAAAAATGATTTTTAATCCAACACCTAAAGGTACACGTAAGGTTGTTATTGCAACTAACATTGCAGAAACTTCATTAACTATTAATGGGATTGTTTACGTTGTCGACTCTGGATTTGTTAAGGAAAATGAGTACAAACCTGTTACAGGTATTGAATCTTTAGAGGTCAAACCATGTTCACAAGCATCTGCAAATCAACGTGCGGGTAGAGCGGGGAGATTAGCACAGGGGAAATGTTTCAGGTTATATACTAAGGAAACCTTTGAAGGGTTACCATTGAATCCATCCCCTGAAATTTTAAGGGTAAATTTAACCAATGTTGTATTAATGATGTTTTCCATGGGGATAACAAACTTAGTTAAATTTGATTTCATGGACCCACCATCGACTAGATCGATGGTGAAAGCATTTGAGGAATTATATTTATTGGGTGCATTGAATGAAAAGGGTCAATTGACAACCTTAGGTAAGAAAATGTCAGATTTCCCCACTAATCCTAAATTATCCAAGGCATTAATATCTTCTATTGATTTAAGATGTTCCGGTGAAGTTTTAAGTGTCATATCGATGCTAGAAGAGGCAGGTAGTTTATGGGTGAACTCCAGAGAGAATAGGGAACGTGCAAGGCTGGCCCGTGAACAATTTTATTCTAAAATGGGTGGGGATCAAATCACATTATTAAATATTTGGCAGGGATGGAAGGAAAGTAGATGGTCTACAAAATGGTGTTTTGACAATTATGTACAAATTAGGACACTTAAAAGGGTTAAGCGAATTCGTGATCAATTGGAAAGGTTAATCATTAAGTCAGGAGCTAAAATTGAAGAAGATCAAATTGATGATATTAAATTAGTGAATACAATGAAAGCTATAACTAGTGGGTTTTTTATGAACAGCGCTCAATTAACAGGTGATCATTACAAATTGCGGAATGGTGAACCTGTTTGGATTCATCCAGGTTCAGCTCTAGCGAAATTAGACCCACCAGTTAAAATGGTTGTATTTTTTCAAGTGACCAAGACAAGTAAACAATTTATTTCACAAGCGATGCCAATTAATCCCAAATGGTTGGATGACACGCCTCTTAGTGTAACATAACCATTGTGTATAATTTTATAAAAAAGTTTACAAACTCTGCTGAGCAATGGAAGAACCGGTCCGATGGATGATGTGATAACGTAATACACAAATGAGTTTTCTCCGAAACAATTATATAAATCTATTATCTTTCACTTGCTTCTTACCGTAGAAACTATGACTACCAGTGAGAATCTAGTCAATGCTGTCTCAGCTACGACATCGGTAGTTTTTTATGCGCCTACTGTGAAACTGTACCACGAAACTGTAGCATTCTACCAAACTGTGCTCTATTTCACTGTTTTGCCCTCAAATGAACCAACAGTGGATTCATGTGTCCTTGTTTCGAGGGATCTTGAACAAAAGTCTCATATTAGAATTACTGTTGATGCTGAAAATGCAGCTTCCGAAGAAACAATTGCTTTAAACAGGCAAAATTTGATTAGACATAAATCTAAAATTGATTGGAGGACTTTACAATCTTCAGTTTCATTTAAAACCTATAAATTACCAGCATTGTTAATTCAGCTCAACCAATTATCTCATGTCCATTATCAAGTGCGTCCTGATTTATTGAACCCATTTGAAGTTTACGTTTTAGATCCATTAGGGTCCATTATTGGGTTTAGTGCACTTGAAAATCCATTAGCTTCGAATCCTACTTCACGCACGTTCCATGAAGATTTGATTAGAATTGATGATGTTATGGAAACTGGACTTATTTCATCAGAAATGAGTAGATCAACAACTTGCAATGGGAAACAAAGATCCATTGCAGTTATGACATCAGGTGGTGATGCACCTGGGATGAATGCCAATGTTAGAGCTATTGTACGTGCTTCTATTTCTAAAGGATGTAGAGCATTTGCCATTTATGAAGGTTATTCAGGGTTAGTAAAAGGTGGTGATGAATATATTAAGGAAATGACATGGAATGACGTCAAAGGTTGGTTACCATTTGGTGGTACTAAAATTGGTACCGCTAGATGTATGGAATTTAAGGAAAGATGGGGTAGACTCCAAGCTTGTAAGAATTTAATTGAAGCAGGTATTGATGGTTTGATAGTTTGTGGTGGTGATGGTTCATTAACAGGTGCTGATTTATTTAGACATGAATGGCCATCATTAATTAAGGAATTGTTAGATACGAAAAAGATCACTGAAGAACAATACAATAATTATCAACATTTGAATATTTGTGGTACTGTTGGGTCAATTGATAATGACATGTCTTCAACAGATGCAACTATTGGTGCCTATTCATCCCTAGCTAGAATTTGTCAAGCAATTGATTATATTGATGCTACTGCCAATTCACATCAAAGAGCATTTGTAGTGGAAGTTATGGGTAGACATTGTGGTTGGTTAGCCTTAATGGCAGGTATTGCCACTAGTGCAGATTACATTTTCATTCCGGAGAAACCATCCAATCGTGAAGAATGGTGTGAACATATGTGTGAAGTTGTCAGTGCTCATAGATCAAGAGGTAAGCGGAAGACCATTGTTATTGTTGCCGAAGGTGCCATTTCTTCTAATTTAGAACCAATTACAAGTGAAGATGTTAAAAAGGTTTTAGTTGATAGATTAGGATTGGATACAAGGGTAACTACATTAGGTCATGTCCAAAGAGGTGGTGATGCTGTTGCTTATGATAGAGTTTTGGCCACTTTACAAGGTGTTGCAGCAGTTGAATCTATCCTGGCTTCTTCCCCAGATGTCCCATCCCCAATGATTGGTATTTGTCAAGATAAAATTGTAAAGAGGGTTTTAATGGATGCCGTTAAATTAACTCAATCTGTTGCTAAGGCAATTGAAGCTAAAGATTTTAAAAGGGCAATTGAATTAAGAGATTCAGAATTTAAAGAATATTTAAGTTACCTCGTTTCCATGAATAGTGCAGATTTCAAAGAACCAGCTTTACCATTGGAAAAACATAAGAAATTTGCCATTGTTAATGTTGGGGCCCCAGCAGGTGGGATGAATGCTGCAACTTATGCATTTGCCAATTATTGTCTTTCAAGAGGTCATAAACCATACGCTATTCATAATGGGTTTACCGGTTTGGCTCGTCATGAATCTGTTAGATCTATCAATTGGTTAGATATTGAAAATTATACATCACTTGGTGGGTCTGAAATTGGTACTAATAGACATACACCAGAGGAAGCAGATTTAGGATTAATTGCTTATTATTTTTCCAAATATAAATTAGATGGTTTAGTAATTGTTGGTGGTTTTGAAGCATTGGAATCATTAGAACAATTGGATAGAGCTAGGGTTACTTACCCAGCTTTTAGAATTCCAATGGTTTTGATTCCTGCTACTATTTCTAATAATGTACCAGGGACTGAATATTCCTTAGGTTCAGATACATGTTTAAATTCATTAGTTGAATACTGTGACACTGTTAAGCAATCAGCTGCTGCTGTTAGAAACAGATGTTTCATTGTTGAATGTCAAGGTGGGAATTGTGGGTACATTGGAGCATGTTCACAATTATGTACTGGTGCTATGGCATCTTATGTTCCAGAAGAGGGTATTTCATTGGAACTGTTAGAAAATGATATTAAATTTATTAAGGATAATTTTAAGCAATATTCAAAGGAGGAACGTGGTGGTAGGATTGTTATTAAATCTGCCAATTCTTCAAATGTTTTAACAACTGATGTTATTTCACAAATCATGAATGATGAATCCAATGGTGTATTTGATACTAGAACAGCAATCCCAGGTCATTTTCAACAGGGTGGGATCCCATCTGCTATTGATAGGACAAGAGGTGTTAGATTTGCCATTAAGGCTATTGATTTCTTGGAGAAAAATATTGAAAAGGCTAAATTGGGTGAAACTGAATTCGGTGAATATGAACCAAGTGTTAAAACTCATGACACAGCTTGTGTTTTGGGTATTGAAAAGGGTCATGTGAAATTCAGAAACGTCAAGAATATTTGGCAATTTGAAACAAGTGAAGGTAAAAGAATGAGAAAGTCGATTTTCTGGGATGATATACTATTAGTTAGTGATATGATGGTTGGTAGAAATGTTCACGTGTAGTGTAGTTTATATGCGTATATAATATGTATGGGGTTTTTATGTTTTTTTTAAGTTATACATGGAAACTACTAGGTTAAATAACAATTTCAATAATATCATTTAATACATTTTGTTTTAAGTTAGGATTGAATTCATGTTGTAAAAAGGATACAAGGTTTTTAACTTGGTCAATTTCAACTAAGAGGAGTTTCTTAGCTTTTAGTTCTAATAAAGTAGTTAAAATATCATGATAAGTTGTCTCTGGTGATAATCTTTGAATTGTAGCAATTGAAATGGATTTGAATTTTGTAGAAAGAGATATTAAATTGAACTCAAGACATCTCAATGGTGGTAATAAATTAGAGTTGATTAATTTATTTTGAGAAATATCATTTATCAATTGGATAAGCATGATATCGAGATCATCACCATCATTATTTGGTGGTATTACTTTTAACATTGATTTGAATTTAAATTTCGAATAATCATAAGGATTCAATAGGAAAGATTGAAAAGATGCATTGATTAATTGTGAGAGTTGAGGTAAAAAATGGTTGGGTATTGGTGAACACCATAATTGAACATATGGGATTGAATTTAAGATAACTGATGGGTATTTTTTCTTATTAAATGCAGTCATGATAAAATAATGATCTATTATATATTGTGATTTCAAATTCAATTTATCAAAGTTGCAATTGTTATTATTCTGTAAATCAACAAAGGTTACTGGTTTAATAGTAATAACCTTTTTAAAAAATGGGTTAAATTTGTTGTAATCAATGTGTATTAATTTTGAATATAACCAAAGTAACAAAGAGGGGTATTTTTCCAACTGGGATATAACCTTCTCAAGGGGGAAATTTGTGTCCCCATTATAAGCTTTAATCAACGATCGATAAGACATACATGATGTATTTTCTGGGTAAAATTCAAGCAATTGATTAGCTAATTGATACCCTGGTGATTCCAAAAGTAAGACTATTGAAGCCAAAATTTGATCATTAGTTGCTTCGGATGACTTTGCAATTTCTATCCATTTATTTTGATCAACCTCTGCAAGAGAATTGAATGTCTCTGAGAACATTATTTGAATTAGACTAATAGTACTAAAAGAGTGAGTATTTAATTTTTTTTTCTTTTGTTCTCATTCTACACTCTTTAATTATTACAAATGCTAAGATTCACCCGTCGTTTAGCCACTCAGACAGCCAGGACGTCTGGGGCCCGTTTTACTGTGTTACCTAACGGTCTTACTGTTGCCACTGAGCAAGTCCCACATGCCCATACAGCCACAGTGGGTGTTTGGATTGATGCAGGGTCTAGAGCTGATGTTTCTGATAGAACTTCCGGTACTGCGCATTTTCTTGAACATTTGGCCTTTAAGGGGACCAAAGGTAGATCACAAGTTGATTTGGAACTGGAAGTGGAAAACTGTGGGGCTCATTTGAATGCTTACACTTCAAGGGAAAATACTGTTTATTATGCCAAATCATTAGCAGAGGATATCCCAAGAACTGTTGATATTTTAGCTGATATTCTTACGAGATCTAAATTGGAAAAACGTGCTATTGAGAATGAAAGACCAGTTATCATTAGAGAAAGTGAAGAAGTTGACAAGATGTACGATGAAGTTGTTTTTGATAGATTGCATGAAGTTGTTTTCAAGGATCAACCTTTAGGTCGTACTATTTTGGGTCCTCTTGATTGTATTAAAAGTATTCAACAGGAAGATTTGAAGAATTATATTACAACGAATTATAAGGGTGATAGAATGGTTTTAGTTGGTGTTGGAAGTGTAGATCATGATGAAATGGTTAGATTAGCCCTACAAAGTTTTGGTCATGTCCCACTTTCAGAAAATCCAAAACCTTTAGGGACCCCACGTACATCATTACCTGTTTTTACCCCTGGTGAAGTAAGAGTTAATGATTCTACATTACCTAATACTTATGTTGCCATTACATTGGAAGGTTGTTCATGGTCATCACCAGATTACCTTAGTGCATTAGTTGCACAAGCTATTGTTGGTAATTGGGAAAGAGCCACTAATACCATTTCCGGTCCATTAGCCAAGGCTATTTCTAATAACGGTGGTGAACCAACATGTAATTCATTCATGTCATTTTCCACATCATATGCCGATATTGGGTTATGGGGTGGTTACCTTGTTGTTGATAGAAACTCTTCATGTGAACCAGTCATTAATCAAATTGTTCAAGAATGGAAGAGATTAAAGAGGGGTGAATTCACCGAAGAAGAAGTTGAAGGTGCTAAATCTCAACTTAAAGGGTCGTTAATTCTGTCACTGGATGGTACTACTGCATTAGCTGAGGATATTGGTAGACAAGTTGTTACTACTGGTAAGAGAATCCCACCAGATCAAGTTATTGAAATGGTTGATGCTATTAAAAAGGATGATGTTGTCAAATGGTGTCAAAAGGCATTCACTAACCCACAAATAGGTGTTGCCTCCTTAGGCCCTGAAAACAAGACTGTACCAAGCTACAAGAAATTGATGGAGCAATTGAACGAATGAGCAACTTCAATGTACATAATGAATATATATAAGGTTAAAATTTAATTTATAATTGAGCGATTGCTGAGCGATTTTGAAACCCGTACACCCAAATTCAAATTTCACACGAAGAGGAAAAAGGACATCTAAAAAAAGTAAAAAGGTGTTATTATTCTTCAACAAGTGATAATGTCTGAACAAGAAGTGCTCAACTCACTCCCAAGCGCCATTGCTGCACCACCAAATGGTGTCACTGGGTATCCTGGTTATCTTACTGCTGAGCAGAAGTCTGCGCTTGAACAGCTCACATTACTGCTCGAAGCGTCTGGTTACACAAAGAGAATTGACGCCTCGACCGTGTTACGTTTTCTCAGAGCACGTAAGTTCGACGTTATGAAGGCCAAGGAGATGTACGACGCTTGTGAGAAGTGGAGAGCCGAATTCGGGACCAACACCATCCTGGAAGACTTTCAATACGATGAAAAGCCTCAAGTCCAACAATATTACCCACAATATTATCATAAGGTCGACAAAGACGGGAGACCGATTTACATCGAAGAGTTGGGCTCTGTCAACATTACTGAATTGTACAAGATCACCAATGAACATAGAATGTTGAAGAACTTGGTCTGGGAATACGAAGCCTTTGTGAAATACAGATTACCTGCTGCATCACGTGCTGCTGGCCATTTGGTCGAAACATCCTGTACAATTCTTGATTTAAAGGGGATCTCTATTTCAGCAGCTTACCAAGTCGTCAACTACGTCAAGGAAGCTTCTAATATTGGGCAAAATTACTACCCTGAAAGAATGGGGAAATTTTACCTCATTAACGCCCCATTCGGGTTCTCCACCGCTTTTAGATTGTTTAAGCCTTTCTTAGATCCTGTTACCGTTTCCAAGATCTTCATCCTTGGGTCTAGCTACAAGAAGGATTTATTAGCACAAATCCCTGCAGAAAATTTACCTGTTAAGTTTGGTGGGAAATCAGAAGTTTCTGAACAAGATGGTGGTCTTTTCCTTTCTGATTTAGGTCCTTGGAGAGACCCACAATTCATTGGCCCTGAAGGTGAAGCCCCGAAACCAATCAGATCTTAATTATAGAAGAGCTTACTTATAGGTTATTCAAAAAAAAAGAGATAAAAAAAAATTATATTAATTGATGATGATGATGGGTACATACATATATAACATCTAATAAATGCTACGTAAGGAAATTCGTTGATAATAACAATAGTAATTAATAATAATAAATAGTAATAATAAATAATTTTACAAATAGTGTACAGTGTCCGTAATTAAATGAATTTAGATTAAAATGTCCATTATGGTGAACTTAACTACCCTTTTTTGAACAGTTTACCAAAAAATGAAGGTTTTTTACCCTCGCGATCATCAACGTTCAAATCAGCTTGACTGAATTTCATCGAGATTGATTTCCTCAATGACTTAGTTGGTGAAGGGTTCGATGATTCATTAGTGCTCATATTAGATTTCCCATTAGAATTCTTCAAAATAGTATTGATCTTTTTATTCAAGTTCCCCCCATGTGAACTTGTTAAATGAACATCATACCCATTATCAATGTAAATTGATTGGAATTTATCCATTATATACGTATCGAAATCAGGAATGTCATCGGGTATTTGTGCACCGAAAAGGTCTAATTCACGTTCTTTCAATTTAGTTTGAATAAAATTAGCCTGTTGAATTAACTGTTCAAGGGAAATTTCAGATGATAATAAAAGTTGATTAAATTCATCATCGTTAAAATCCATAGCTGAATCCATGAATTCTGAATCAGATTCTAAATCAAGATCAAGATCTAATTGGTAAGAAGAACTTGGTGTAATAGATGTGTTAGCAAATGTATTGGCCGTTTTTGATTTTACCTTTGATTTTAATAACAATTCAATTAGTTTTTGATAATTCAATGATTTATTCAACATGAAAGGATTTTGTGGTAATTCATTGATAATTGATGAATTTGAATTCAAATTTAGTATTGGAGACTCATTTACTTTATTGAACTTTCTTTCATTAAAATCAATCTTTCTCATTGTTATTTTATCAAAAAATATTAATAATTCATCATGGTGTTTATTCAAAAAGTCATCATTAAGTTTCATCAACCCTGGGTCTTTAACTTCATTAAATTGCCCCCTATTGGCTAAAATAATCAATGTCTTGGCTATTAAAGTTAATGTTTTCCCCGCATTACCACCAATGTGATTCTTAGTTAAATTGAAAAGTTTAGGATTCAGAATAGGTGGGCAAATGAATCTTAAAAATACAAATGAACTCAATGCATTTAAGGCAATCTCATCATCTGATATTTTAATTGATAATTCAACATTCTTCCTTAAATTTCTCCATTGAAATTTTAATTGCTCTGGTATATCATTAGTAGTTGAAATTATATTTGACCAAATTAATTCTAAGTATTTAATCAAAGTTGAATACCCTAATTCTGTTTTAGGGTCACAATCAATGTCATCTTGAACAATTTGAGTACAAATATCTTTCAATAAATCTTTCAAATATCTTTTACCAACACGATTAGAATATTCTTCAAATGAAATAGTTAAGGAAGAATTCCCTCTAAATAATGTATTCAAAGGTGAACCTGATTTCAAATTTTTCAATTCACATTTAACCAAAGATTCTAAAAATTCTTCTTCCATGTTCAATCCCATGTAAACGTTTAATAAAACTGTTGACCATTGTCTTAAATCATCCTTTGGTAACCATTTTAACAAAGTATCAATTTTTAATTTAATAATCATCTGTTCAAATAGTTTATAATTTTTCCATGGTAACATATCACATTCATCAATTGTTATATTAATTAATAAATCCCCAATTTTTGAGCCTTTTGAAATTATTGGGACTCTCTTTAAATTTTCAGAATATGAATTATCAATTGAACAATTCCCAATAACCTTTTCATCCTTTCCCTTAATAATTAATTCAATTACCTTTGGTGAATATGAAAGGTCTAATTGAGTTGATTCCTTCCAAAAATAATGACTCATGTTATCAGGGTCAACAAATGAAGTTTTAAATTGAGGAGACCCCAATACATTAATCTGGCATAATAATGGATTTTTAAAGTGATTCTTTGAATTAAATTCACCTTGAAGAATTTCTAAAGTTGTAGTATTGGTAATCCTAATAGAATTTTCTAATGAGTTACCAATGAACCCAAATTTAGTAAGAGATTTAAGACAAATAGCCCAATCTTGAGCAATTTGTTCATTGGGTAGTTGAAATGTGAATCCCTTTGTGAAATTCTTATTATTATCATTAGCATCAATTTCATGTAAATTTAAAAAATGTCTCCATTTAGTAGATTGTGAAATTGAAACCCCATTGGAGAGGACTGAATCTTGTATTAATGTCACCTCTTGTGTGAAAAGTTGACCTACATCAATTGTAAACTCCTTCATATCGTTTTCATCACATTTGACGTGGAAAAGACCGTTGGAACTTACCGTTCCTGAACAATTACCAAATTCAGGGGAATAAAATGTACCTGAAATTAAATTTTGTGTTGATAATTCATCTTGAACGTGATTGTCAATAGCCTTCCATTTGTTGAACATCCCTGGTGGGTTTAAAGTAACCCAAACGAGCAAAGCGGCAATGAAAGATTCATATTCGTTAATATTTTCCAATTTGAAAAGTAAAAGTTTCTGATCGTTAATAGCCAAACGAACAATCAATGAATTTGCCACTAGTTGAACCCTACAACTTTGTAAAGAGTCTACAATGATTTTCCCCCCAGCTAACAGTGTCCCAGTATTAGAAATAGCCAAAGGAAGTTTTTGCCATGGTGTATCATCAAATGATTGTGAAAGACCACCCATTTTGGAGGAAGTGTTTTTCTGTACATTTTTGGATATTGCGTGGTCATAAGCCCATAAAACCGATGGTGATTCAAAACAACCACGCAAATTAATAGCACGAGTGGCCAATGAATGGTTCATAGTATTTTAAAAAGATGATAATAAACTGTATTAGTAGTATATTATGTATAAATTTAGTTCCATAATACGCGAAATCTTAAATACCAAATCTATTAAAGATAACACGTTAAGATTCGGCGTGAATTGATGGTATTTTAAAACATTTGTTGTATCTATCTATTCCCTTTTCCCCCTTAATTAAAGTGTTTCATTACGAATGAACAAATTCTTACTATATTAAATTATCGTTATATACAAAAGTTATATGTTTGTGATATGTCTATTTTATCACATCGCCATCCGGCCAATTTAACTATTAGTTGTCTTGCTTGGCAGCCTCTTCCAAGGCCTGCTGGGCCTTCTGCTGGCGGATCCTCTCTTCAGCCATCTTCCCGTTCTGGTAAAGAGTGTAGACAACCCCACCGGACATGTAAAGCGTGAACCCAACAAGGGAAACAACAGTCAATCTGTGTGCAATATCTGGGATCTTAGTGTACCATGGAACAGCCATTTGTGTTTGTTTAAATAGAAAACACGTTATTAAACCATTCAACCAAATTTTCTCCGATTGAAAAAAAAAAATCATAACCCATTCCCCGTGCTCATGTGCTCAGCACGCTGGTCATAATTGAGTGTTTCTCCCGTTTGTGAACTTTAGCACCATCTAAAAACCTTAAATTAAAAAACCACAAGTGTATATACGCTTCGAATTCGCTCTTGGGCCCACTGGATTTCCCGAATTTGGACAATTTGTCCTGCCATTTGTCTAACCCACTAGGTTCATATAACTTACTATATTCAACTGTAAACGCTTCAATTTCACCTTCATCACCAGGTAAGATCGATTGGTCATAATCCATTCTGCCATCGTCATCATCATCTGCTGGCCCATCGTAAAACACATAGGGATAGAATTTGTCTGTTAATGGATTAACTCTCAAATCTAAAAGTTTTAAACTCTCCCTAATATTTTCCGTTCCATTTAAAACATCCTCTATTCTCTTGATATCATTGTTAAGTAGTTTCAACTGCTTTAGATTAGTCATACCTTTTAACCCATTCAAATTTTTTAATCTGTTAAAATTTAAATTTAAATCTAATAACAATGGGAACATCTTATCAAACCCCTTTGGTAACTCAAATAAATTTCCATTTGTTAAATCTAAATGTGTTATACATGAAAATTTCCCCTGTGGTAATAAGGGGGGTAAACTAAACTCCCCACCTACTAGATTAACAATCTTTAAATTATCATTGTTGATTGAATGCATTAAAATATCATTTGAAACCCCATTTGATGCAAACATTGAACTTATCCTATCTATAACACTACTTAAATTATTCAATTGAGTTAATTTGTTATTTCTATCAATTCTCAATTCTTTCAATTTAGGGTAATATTTAGTTTCTAATGGACCTGATAAATTGTTATTATTTAAAACGATCTTTCTTAAATTAACATGTCTTAAATTATCACTTTCCAAATCTGTAAATGTAAATTTTTTAATATTATTCTTCTTAGCTGAAATCATAGATAAATGTGGTAATTGAATAATATTTTCTAAACTTGTTATATTATTATTATCTAAAATTAAATCTTCCAAAAACCATAATTGATAATTGGCAAAATTAATTTTACCCTTAATTCTATTATTGGATAAATTTAAATATTTAATCATATGAAATTTTTCTAATGGTTTAATATCTTCAATTGAATTATTACTAATGTTTAAATTTGTCAAATTTGTCAAACCAGTTAAAATATTCAATTTTTTAATTGAATTATTACTTAAATTTAATATTTGTAATTTGTTGAAAATAAAATTCATACTACTCATACCAAATTTATTATCATTTAATAATAAAACTTGAATACCCTTGGGTATACCTATATGTTGATCCAAGTTATTATTAGAAGCATCTAAAAGCCAAACATTAGGTACAAAATTAGAAAGACCTTGTAATCTATCTAATGAATACCCACTGAGATTCAATTCTTGGATTTCACCCCAATGTGAACTTGGGTAACTTTCAGTAATAGCAGAAACCAAGGATGAATTTGTTTGTGAAAATGAAACATCACCCTTATCAAAAGATGTATCTATATCATTTGTAGTATCAGTTTCATCATCATTTAATGTATTGGGTAAATTAAAAGAAACTTCATTTCGCTTATCGGGGGAAATTTCAGTTAAATTGAACCCCGAATCATCGAATTCAGAATAATTTTGTTCATTATGTAAATCATTGAATTCATTTTTATTCACAAATTTCTTCTGATTAGCATCCCATTTTTTACCTTTGAAATCTTCACCATTGATAAATTTCAACCCTTTATGACCTGGTGCAGGTGTTGCTTGTACCCCAGGGGGTAATTTGATTTTCACTGGTGTATCATTTATTTGATCGTTTAAACCTTCATTACCTCTTAATGTTTCCAAGGATTGAAAATTGATTAATTTAGGTTCACTAACTGGTGGAATAAACTGATCTTCATTAAACTGAACAATGTTTAATAATTTTTGTAATTCTGAAATATTTTGTGTTTTCCCCTCCTCTTGGTTATCATCTACATTCTCATCTTCAGTATAATCAGATCTAGTAGATGGGTAATCTTGAATTGGTGATAACCCCATTTTGATATTCTCAAATAAGTTTTCACCCTGGAGTAAATATTTATTAGTTGGACCTGTGCCTGTTGAATTAATAGATTCGAACTCTTCAGCATCAGATGTGTAATCCTGTGAAACATCAGGGGTATTTATCATCCCCTTACGTGAATTTGTTTTAATTTTATCCATCAATTGATCAGATTCTTCAATGACATTCTTAACATTTAAATTATGAGACATTGGTAATGATTTTTTCGCCCCTTTCTTAGATGCAAATGTATCAGCCATTGGTTGTTCATCATCATCATCATTGGCATTAAATGAAATTCTATTAATTGTACTTTCCTTAAGATACTTTCTCCAATTGGCATCTGATCTACCAAACATATCATTTTTTTGTTCAACAGTTTGAGCCATGAAAGGATCACTATCATCCCAATTAAACCCTTTGCCAAATTCTGTTTCTTGTGGTTCTTGTTCTTGTTCTTGTTCAACATGCCAACTTTCCCCCCTAAGAATAGTAGGAATCAAATTTTCCTGTTCTGATTCTAATAAGGATGATTGATCTGGTTGTTTTTCGTTGAAATTTGGGTTTAAAAGGTACTTCCCAGCCTTTGGTGTCCCCGTTAAAGTTCCTGTATAAGTTTTCGTCTTGTTTGAATCGGGTACAACTTCAGTCCCTGGGGTATTGGTCATTGTTTACTTAACTTATAATCTGAAACAAAACGGGAAAAAAAAATAATAGACATAATAATACAATACAAAGTATACAAATCATCGTAATTATAATTCAATGCAAAGTCTATTTTAATGTATATAATAGATAGGGTATAAATAGTAGAAAAGAGTTATGTAAAAAAAATCATAACTGGGGAATTATAAATTAGAACAGTATTGTCTTAATAAATTTCCTAATTCTAAATCTTCTTTCATAGCGACAGATTTAAGATAATTGTTCATGGTAGTGTTTTGGTTAAGTGAAGCTAAGGCACTGTTCAATTGTTGGTAACTCTCCTTCAAAACATTTGTTGTAGTATTTTGATTTGATGTTGAACCAATAGATGAAATAGATGATGATCTGGAATGTAATGAATAAGAAGAATCTGTTTCAGATGAAGAGTCGGATTCCATAGAAATAGATCTGGAATGTGTTGGACGTTCTTTCTTTTCAGTTGCATGAACAACTGTTTGAGTAGAACCTAATAACATACCCTTAGAAATGTTGTCCCTAATATTGACGTTATTTCTTAAATTGGATTTAATAGGATCTAAGAATCTCTTCCAAGCAGTATGTAATTCATGGTTGTCAATCTTAACATCCCATTCTAATAACATTAGCAATTGTTTTTCCATTAAATTAACATCATCCCTTCTAAATAACCCATCGGTGTATTTAGCCCAGTGTTTGTTCTTTGGGGAACAATCATTGAAATTCTTAGAGGCAATAATTAAACAAGCAAGGAAAATTCTATGTCTAGTACATGGTAAACCCTTAGCATCTTGTGGTAACTTCTTCTTTAATCTGGTCATGTAAACTAAAGTGGACATTAATGTCCCAGTGTAAACGTTAGTGTATCTAACAAGTTTAGTGATAAAGGTCATTAATGAAGGTAATGGTTTTTCTTCAATAACGTTTGGATCGTGAAGTGACACTTGTTTGATAATTTTTGAAGGTTCACAATTGAGAATTTGAAGAGTATTAGAAACGAGATGGTGGATCATATCCTGTGTCACTGGGGACTCAAGGAAGATTTGCATAGCTTGTTCAGTGGACATGGTTGTTAATGATATGTTATCTATCTATCAAGCACCCCAATACTGATCCGATGATTCGCTGATGGGAAAAGTCCACCTTTTAAACAAAGACGTGAAACACGCTTGAAACTCCTTTGTTTTCATTTTAACACGAACGTGACGCGTTTTTCCTGTCTGAAATTTTTCACCTTGAATTTATTTGAAAAGCGTGTTAAATATCTTACTAAATGGTCCTTTAGAGCGTGTTTCCGCTTCGATCTTCGACCCTTGCGTAGAGTCAAATTCGAATGTTCCCTTAGATTCACTTTTAAACGTGTTTTCCTTTTCTGAAGCCATTTCTTGACGTTCCTTAGATTTGCTCAGCTCGCGAGACACTTCCAAATACGCTTTACGTGAACCAGGGGGGGCCATCAAATTAAAACCCCTTAGTTTATCATTAAACACACGAACAGTGTTTTCCAGCTCGGTTAGATCAAAATTCCCACTGTCAAGCTGTTGGCGAAACTGGGCCACCTTTTCATCTGCCTGCTTTCCCATTAAAACCCATTCAGGAAGTGCCCCCTGTTTAATTAAAATCTTGTTTACGTGATATTCTGTACGGTCCAGGTGGCTGTTTTCCATCTGGGCGTATCCTGGCTCAAGTGGTTTCCCCCGGCCTTTCAAGTTGTCGAAATCACCGCGTCGTTTGGCCTGCATGATTTTCACATCTGCCATCGAACTGATCGAGCTGTCCATGTTCGATAAGGTATCCCCAATGAACATACTCGGGCCCAAAAGCCTCTCCTTGTACCTCTGTCTCCATCCCTCTTCTTCTTCGTCCTCCTTTTCAACGCGTTTAGTAGGCTTGACTGGTGTAATGGTCATCGTGTCTTGTGGTCCAGCTGAAGAGTCAAAATCAACAGGT
The DNA here is from genome assembly GCA_030563185.1 of Saturnispora sanitii. Lineage (NCBI taxonomy): Eukaryota > Fungi > Ascomycota > Pichiomycetes > Pichiales > Pichiaceae > Saturnispora > Saturnispora sanitii. Next base: position 291,348 of record JAKUBF010000007.1, on the reverse strand, counting down.
TTGGCCTCTTCGGCCAACTGTTCAAGCCTCTGTTTCATAGCACTTGATTGTAGTACCCTTCTGCTGTAATGTATGCCTCTTATACTCATTGATTTTTCGTTCTTTGCACACTTACTAGATCCAAAACAAAACAGAAAAAAAGGAAAGTACAACAAAATTCACTATAAAAAAAATATATATAGTGAAAAAAATTAAAGCCCGATGCGGGGGTCGAACCCGGAGCCTTTTGATTAAGAGTCAAACGCTCTACCGATTGAGCTAACCAGGCTTTATTAAAAAAACATTTTAACACTTTTTTATCATTTGCATGCCAAATGGCTACAACAAAAACTATGTCGCGATTTTTTTCATCTCAGGTGTGTTAACCTAGTGGTTAACTATGCCGGGGGATGCTACAGGGTTTTTGTGTGATAATCTACCACACGGCCCTCTAAGTCCCAGGTTCGATTCTGGGGTTTCCCATTTTCCACTCAATATGAGTCCTACTTATTTCCCTCCACTCAATACGAGTCCTACTTATTACCTAGGGGTTATGTACTTCTTTCAGAAGTGTTCCTCTTTATGAAGTAGTGATTGGGTTATTCAATGTAAAATAACGGTTAATGGAATGAAGAAAGTCATCTTTATATTTTCACCTGTGTAGTCCCATTAAATCCTAGTTGTATAGCTTATAAAATCATTACTATCTTAAAAAAAACATCTTTATACAGTAATTTTGTTTGCTCACTTTGTAATTCTGAGATTTCTTTTCTTTACTATCGTCAAAAAATAATACACGTCTTTTTTCATTAAATAAAGTCATTAAATATAAATATACATATACACATCAAGTCATGAACTAATTGAACCTCCCAAGGCAAACGCTCGCATTGGTACCGCCAAATCCAAAACTGTTACAAATGGCAACTTGGTTATCAACTTCAGACCAAACTCTCCCACCTTCGACATTTCCAACATAATCAAACCCCCAACTGCTCTGTGGGTCTTGATCACCTTCAGCTCCACCTGGGAAATCACAGTTCTTAGTAGGTGCAATGACACCCTCAGAAATACAAAGTGCTCCAATTGCTGTTTCAACTGCACCTGCTGCACCTAATAAATGACCAAAATGACCCTTGTATGCACCTATTTTAACACCTCTGTCAATACCATCCTGACCTAACAGTCTCCAAATGGAACGGTTTTCAGCTCTGTCCCCCAGAACGGTACTTGTAGCATGAGCATTGATATATCCAACATCATGAGCATTTTTCCCAGACATCTTCAAGGCCATTTCCATTGCTCTCAATGCACCACCTGCTTCTGGTTGTGGCGTAGTAATATGATGCGCATCACCACTTAAACCATAACCCAAAACTTCGGCATAAATTTTAGCACCACGGTTCAATGCGCTTTGTGCTTCTTCGAGAATTAACACACCTGAACCTTCACCAAGAACAAACCCACCTCTTGATTTATCAAATGGTCTACTAGCACCTTCAACTTCATCACCGCTATAAACACTCTTTGCTCTAGCAAACCCACCTAAAGCAATTGGGTGAACTGCTGCTTCAGTTGCACCAGCAATCATTCTATCAGCGTATCCTCCTTGGATAAATCTAAATGCATCACCAATTGCATGTGTCCCAGTAGCACAAGCAGTAGAAACTGCATGATTAGGACCACCTAACCCATAATTAATAGAAATATTTCCCCCCGCCATATTAGCCAAAATTTTGGGAATGAATAATGGTGTTAATGCAGTGTAACCTTTCCTCTTTGGATTCAAACCAGCACCAGCCCATGCTAATGTGTTATTCATAATATCTTCCCATCCGCCAATCCCACTACCCATACAAACACCAAACAAATTTCTTTCTTCTTCAGTTAAAGATTTCGGATCTAATTTTGCATCTTCCATTGCTTCTCCAGTTGCTAAAAGAGCATATTGGACACATTTAGAGTATCTTCGCAGTTCCCCTGGGGTAAATTTCTCCTTTAATAACGATTCGAATTCTTCTTGAGGAACAGGGCATACAACTTTAGATGGAATATCAGCGTAATCTTGAGCATTTGGAAGGGTTGATGTGTGGACCATTCCTGATTTCAAAGATAAAAGTGAGTCCCATACGCGTTTTTTGTTAGTCCCAATGGGTGTTATAAGGCCGATGCCTGTAATAACGACTCTTCTAGACATGTTTAATTTATCACAAACTTTTCAGTCGTGAACTGGTTGTCATCAAGTTCAAAAAAAATAAAAAAATAAAAAAATAAAAAAATAAAAAAATAAAAAAATAAAAAAATAAAAAAAAATAAAAATAAAAATAAAAATAAAAAATTTTTTTTTTTAGACTAAAAGAAGCTATCATTAACATTAACGTATGGCCGGTGGATCTCAGTTAAAAAAGCTTAAGGAGAGTTTAAAGTCTGCTGGGCTTGTGAATTCACATCAGCCTGTTAAGAAATCTAAAAAGGGGAGAAAAACTCCCGAAAAAATGACTAAAGATGACCGTCAAGCTGCCATTAAAGATATCCGTGCACAATTTAACCCATTTGATGTTAAAGTTGTTAGAAATAAAAGAGAAGATGCATTATCCAAAAAACAAACAGTTGGAAAACCTGGTATTTCTAAGCAAGCTGGTGAAGATAAGAGAAAATTGGAATGGGATGCCAAGATGGCTAGAAAGAACAAAACTGGTGGTATTGTCGATAGAAGATTTGGTGAAAACAACAAACATATGTCTGCTGAAGAAAAGATGTTGGAAAGATTCACAAAGGCCAAGTTGGCACAATCTAGTAAAAGATCAATTTACAATTTAGACGGTGATGATGATAATGAGGATGATTTGTTCAATACTTTAACTCACAAAGGTATGAGTTTAGCTGATGATTTCAATGAACAAATTGATGATATTCAATCACAAGATGATGATGATGAGGATGATGATTTCTTTTCTAAAAAAAGATCTCATGATCAAACTTCATCTGGTCCATCTGATTCAAGTGAACCTGAACGTAAAAAAACAAAGGCTGAAGTTATGAAAGAAGTTATGGCCAAATCTAAGTACTATAAACATTTACGTCAAAAGGCACATGAAGAAACTATGGATAAGGTTGGTGAATTAGATGATGAATTTGATGGGGTCATGGATGACATTTTTGAGGTCACCAAGGATCTCCCAACTAAACCTGTTGAAAAGGATATGGATTATGAAATGAAGGTTACAGAAGCAAAGCTTGACAAAAAGGCCGCTCCAGCTGATCGTACAAAGACACAGGAAGAAATTGATACTGAAGAAGCAGAAAAATTGAAGAAATTACAAGATGAAAGACAACGTAGAATGGAAGGTGAAGAAGATGAAAACGCCAAAATTGAAGACCGTGGTGGTGATGATTTAGGTGACGATTATTGGGAAGCGGGTAGTGATGGTGATGAAGCTGAAGGCTTTGCCATTATTGACAGTGACAATGAAGTTGACATTAGTGAACCTGAAGAAGAAACCAGTGATGCTGAGCCAAATGAATCAAAGCCAAATCGTGGTACTGCTAAAAATACCATTACCATCGGTGATAAGGTTTTTTATGTTAAATCATCTGCCCCTACTGTTGAATTAAAATGTCCATCTACTCTTGAAGAATTTGAAGCCCTTATTGATGAAAAACTTGATTCCAAATCTGAAACTTATTACAGTGATATTATCAAATTAATTTTACAGCTTTTCGAAAAATTCCAGCCAAAGTTAGCTGAAGGTAATAAGGAAAAGCTTGGTAAATTATCATGTTCATTAATTAAATATCAATTTGAATTATTCAACGAAGAAGAAAAGACTTCATCAGAATATATTAAATTGATGGAATTCCTTCTTCGTACAACAAAGGATCTTACAATTAAATATCCTTCAGAATTCCTTGAAGTTTACCGTGAACTTATTGATGAATCACAAGAGAGACTAATTTCAGTTCCAGAAAGTTACCCATTGGGTTCTGATCTTTTACTTCTTTCTCAAATTGGTAGAACATTTTCAACATCTGATAAGTTCCATTTAGTTGTTGTTCCAGCATTAGTTTTAGCCGCAGAATCTCTTGAAAAGATGGATGTCACATCACCACGTCATCTTGTGGCAGGTGTTTACATCTGTGATACCATGTTACAATACCAAAGAATTTCTAAAAGATTCATGCCAGAAGTTTTATCATTCTTTGAAAGAGCACTTGTGTCATTGGTTCCAAATCCTTCAAGTTTGGATATTTCTAAACTTTTAACTCAGTCATTTGATGTCGAAAATTCACCTGTTACTTTATCATCCAAAATTGAGTTACCAACTACAACTAATAGTAAACCTACATCAATTAAATCATTATTGAAAAAATCAGATGATAAATACAATTCAAAGTTTGGAAAGGACATTTTGATGATGTTATTAAGATCCATGGATTCGACAGTCTCGCAAATTTGGAAGGAAACAGATTCAATCCCTGAAATTTTGATGCCATTCATTCACATTGTTCAAAATTTAATTAAAAATTCAAAACCAATTGCTAATCCATATTTAGTCAATTTAGCAAGTAAATTGGGTAATATCAATAGAATTGCACAAGAATCACGTAAACCACTTACATTGCAATCACATCGTGCTATGGCTATTGCATCCTTTGCTCCTAAATTTGATGAATCCTTCAACCCTGATAACAAACATGCAGCTTCTAAATACGTTGACACTAATGATTCTGCTTCTGTTAACAATGAAATTGCCAAATTGAAATATCAAATTAAACAAGAAAGAAAACAAACTATGCGTGAAATCAGAAAGGATAACAAATTTGAAGCTCGTGTTAAAATTGATAAGCAAAAGAAGGATTATGCCGAATATCATTCCAAAATGGCAAGAATTGTCAATACTATTCAAGCAGAAGAAGGTACAGAGAAGAACTTACACGAGAAGGAAAAGAGGAGAAGAAAAGAACAAAAGAAATAAAGATAACTTCAGTATTAATTTTGTTAAAGCAAATATTAAAATATTTTTCTATAAACTTATCAAAAATAAGAACGGTTCAAATCATAATATAATACCAAGTATACTTTTTTGTAATCTATAAATATTAAACAAAAAAATAATTAATTAATCCTTATGCCTATAAATTTGATTTAATAATCCAATAACCCCCGTATTAGTATGTTCATTTTCTGTAGATGAAGTTGTATGGATCTTTTTATTTGTTTCAATACCATTTCCCATCATATAGCTCTCGTTTAAGTTTTGAATATACCTTTCTGATTCATTACTCATTAATCCAGCATTTGTATCTTCCATTCTTTCATGATAATGGGATCTTAAAACAGACTTCCTCATTGTTTCATTTTTAGGAAACCTCGATTTGAGTCTCTGTTGCTCAAACGATTTAGCTGGTTCCATAGATTTTGGTTGTTCTTTCTGTCGTTGCTGTTGATTACCCCCATAAGATTCAAGAAAATGGATGTATGATTTGACCATCTTATCATCATTATCGGCATAATATTCATCATTGGCGATATCTTCATCTTTAATCATTTGCTCACTTTCTTCTTCAGGGCTCACATCATGGAATCTTTCTTGTGATGTTGGTTCCTCCACCCTTTTCAATGTTTTATCAAATCTGTATCTAATAGATTGGTTTTTCTTCGCATGGTTACCTTGAACATTAATCATATCCTTAGAATGATCTTGTGCAAGGTTAAACATGGCAAATGAGCAAACATACCCCAGTCCATCAACATGAATTGAAAAATCCCTAAAAAAATCCACAATCTTTTCACTTGAAGTTGGTAAGGAAAAATACAACATCCAAGGTAAAAGAATAAGGGAACAAAGTTCCTTGCCAATCAGTACCAATTTCAAATTGTACAATTTACAAAATTCACTCTTGACTTCAATAGAATGGTATCTTCCTTCCCATGATTTTGGAAGATAATGAGTATATTTGGCAACATATTTCAATGATTCCTCTGGATCGAAAACAAAATTTGTTGAAGAAATGTTATTTTTACAAATGGTGAACAATGCCCCTAATGTTGATATATAAAAGAGAACAGTTCTCCCCTCTGATAATTCAAAATTCAAAAAATTCTCATGGTCAATAATTGTCAAAATAACAAGTACTGTTAATAAAGAACCAGAGATAAAACTAAAAAATTTCATTAAAATGTTTGTCATTTCTTTAGGAAACTGTTCAAGATATTCATCAGCTCCTTCCAGTGAAAATCTTAATCTTTCATCAAATAAATGTGGTAATTCATTGAATTCTCTCATTTTCCATTTTGCAAATGGTGAGTATTCTCTTGAGTTTAATAGCCCCGGATTTGTTTTAAAATCATAAAAGAATTTAAGGAAAAAATAAAGGACAAAGTAAACTACCAAAAATGGTGTCAAAAAAATGCTTAGCAGTCCTGCTAATTTGAACCTTTTCCGAAGTCCATTTGCCAATTTTGTCCTATTGTTTTGATTTAAAACTGATGGGTCTAATTGACCTTCCATTGTGAACATATAGTCAATGATACAAAGTTTTAAGTTCCATTCTAATGTCTTGGTGAGAAAATAGGTTTTAAAAATTGGGACAGTCAATGCTTTGTTTAAAATATTTTTATTGAATATTGCAATCATATAGTTATCTCTGCGCATTAATCTATTAGCAATGTCATGTGCGTTCAATCTATCCTTTGATTTTAAATCTTGGACAGCTTTCGAATTCACTGGGTTTTCATTTTCATCAATTAATGATACAACGGCATTTGTATGTTGATCTTTTAAGATGATGATTTTTTTAACAATTTGTGGCCAACTGATGGTTTGTAATTCATCATCACCGATATCTAATAAACAATTGTAAAATAATTTAATCTCTTTGAAATCACATAATTCTTCCCATGTATGTTTAATCCTCAAAATTAATATAATACCTAAAATTGTGAAAAATAACTTTTGGATGAAAGATGTTTTACTAATACATTTGTCAATATAAACATCGGCTAATCTGTTTTGTTCTCCACTCATCAATTTTGTATAATCAATACAATTTCCAACAAATGTCGTTAACCAAATAACAAAAACAACAACAGTCAAATCAACAAATCGTTGTAAAGCAATGCAATACCATCCATTCCCAAGGTAATAATCATAAACATCTTGAAAAAAAACATCTAAATTGGTGACATTAGCCCATATCCACATTGCCCTTTCTTTAGGTGGTAATTTACGTGCATTGAAAAACCTTTGATTAAATGCATTCATATCAATATTATTTCCATCGCCATTTTCATTTCTTTGTTGTAAAATAAATGTGGGTGGTGGTTGTAGAATCATGGAATTTTCAGGGTTTAACCTTTCCGGTATTTTCCTCATAACTTCCTTTGCTATGGATTTTGCCTTAGTACCCATTTGGGATATGCTCATTGCCAAATCCGGATCATTGAATTGACCCAGTATAGATTGTTCTAATCGCCCAAATATTTTGGCACCGGGGTTTCTGGACGAATTGTATCGACCTTCTTCTAGTAACCTAGGATCTTCGTTTCCGTTGTTATAATTGAGAAATTCATCATAATCATCATCATTATTGACTCCTAACTCACTCTCTAATTGTTGTAGTAATCTCCTTTTGTTTTCGTCAAGTCTATTACCATTAGCATTTTCATGGGTTAGTGAAGAGTCTAGTTTGATAGGATCAGCATTTGCTTCTTCATGATGAGGGTTTTCGCCAGAAAGGATATCAGACCTTGAATCCAGCCCAGACTCGTCTTCAGAGTCCTCAGATTCAGAGTGGACATTGATAGCCATTCTAGAAACACCTCCAGATGGTTTCAATGCTGCTTTTGAATTAGGCAGGTCGCGTTTGCTATGATTGCTTCCTCCCCATATATGGTCCCCTAAAACGTTGTTATTGTCGTCCGGATTAGACGCATTGACGGCCGAACTTGTGTCATCTAAAAGCAGCGGTGGTGTTTCTCTGTTAGTATCTCGACTGGCGGCAAAAACGCGTGAGAGAAACGTGTTATTATGCAAATGAGAACTATCTGTCATTAGCAAATAGTGATATCGAAAAAGATAAGAAATATTTATACAACAGGTGTTAACATATTATGAAAATGGCTTAAATTGATGTATTTAAATTGGGAAAGGGGCAAAGTAGTCATTTAAAATGAATATATAGACTGTAGAAACCTATTGTTAAGGCACAAATTTGATCGAAAGGACTTGTTTATTCAAAATGTTTACTTATTTTGTTCAAAGTTGTGAATTTCCTCCGTATAAAAATAATGTATCGACAACACGGGCTTGTGAAACTCTGTGCTCAAATTTCTTCTTCTTTTCTCAACTAAAACCCCCCATTAGTTTTACATTTTTATTAAGGTGTTGATAATTTCAATTATTTTTCTTCTACCATCGTTGGTTGTTCTTCATAGTCAAATAAAATGTCCGACTTTTTGGACGTTCTGGACATCTCCAAAGAGCAATATGCCGATGCCAAGGCAGTCCGGGCGGCTGCAGAGCAGCAGCGCAAACAAACGCCGCCAAATTCTAACAACTACAGCCCATACACGGCAGACGAGTTTGCGTCGAACAACAAACGACGCAAGATATCCGCCATGAACAGGGAGTTGTACAACTTGATGGGCCCTAATGTTCCCCCAGTTGCTCTTGTCCCTGGTGCCGCCGGTTTGGGTGCGGTATCACAGTCCAAAGTGCAAAAATTTAAAAAGAAGTTGGATTCCAAGAGAAAACCATGGGTCAGAACGGGGTTCAAAAACCAGGCAAGAGATGATGGTTTGATTCTTTATCACTGGAATAGGGCTGATGTTGAAAAGGCTTCATCAACAACAGAAATTATACAAAAGGATGACGAAACCCCAGAAAGTGAAAATTCTAATCAAGAAAACACCAATGTATTGAAAGATGGTGTCATCCTAGATGATAAAGTCTACAGATTTGCCAAGTATAACACCCATTTGGATATTCCATCATTTACAGAAGAAGAATACAATGAACAGGCTAAGGATTTGCCACAAATAGAAGGACAATCACCTTGGACTTTTGAAGAAACAAATCATTTGTTTGATTTGTGCCGTATTTATGACATGAACTGGTTTGTCATTTATGACAGATATTTGGATACATATCATGAGTTGGGTAGAGATTTAGAAGATATCAAACGTCAAATGTATAATCTTTCGCATAAGTTATTAGTGAAGTCAGGTTGTAGAGACACTTTACTCCTTTCATCACTGGCTAATTTTCCATTGGACAAAGAAAAGGAGAGAAAGGAATACCTTAATAAACTTATTCATAGAGCTCCAACTGAAATTGCTGAAGAAGAATCACTTGTTTTGGAAGCACGTAAATTTGAACTAGCTGCTAAAAAGATGTTAATGGATAGAGCCATGCTTTTACAGCTGTTGGATTCACCACAATCTGGTTCTAGTATTCAACAGTATACAACTTCTGCTGGTCTTACCCAATTGTACATGGCATTGATGAATGATAAGACAAGAAAGAGAAAACATGAAACTCCAGTCGCTCCACTTCTTGGACCTAATGCTATCCCACACACACAACAAGTTTCCAGTGCCTTGGCTACTGCAATGAAAAAGAAATCAGGTAGGGGTAACTACATGCAATCCAATGATCCAGTTCAAATGAAGTTGAATGAATTACAAGAAATTTTGTCGAAGCATTTAACTCCTGAAGAACTCGCAGTTTATGGTATTGAAATTCATGCAATCAATCGTCTACAACCTGGCGTTCATATGAGATCACAAAAGACAGCCTCATTTAAACCTAGTGTGCAAAACAAAGTTATTGAAATCCTCAACCAATTGGGTCTCACTGAGAAACCTCATATCCCAACAGCTCAAGTTGTGACCAAATGGGATGAACTTGCAAATACCATTGCAAAAATTGTTGAAATCAAGAAACAAACTGACAAGTTGAAAACCGAAGTTGAATTGATCAAACGCCAAAAGGGTCTCATTTAATTACCCACTTTTTATATTTGTATATTAGAAATCTAACTTTTTTTTGCCTTTTCAAATAACTCTTTTTAAATCAATACTAATTCTATCATCATAATATGGCTGATAAAGCGTGTAAAGAGGATTTCTATGCTTTCAAAAGCAAAACATCTAATAAGAATAAATTGGATGTTCTTGCTCAAGTTTGTCTGAGATCAAAACTAAATAATATTTCATCGTCTCCATTATCAGCAAAAAGGTCTATTGTTAAATATAATCCGCTCGAATTGCATTACGTTAGTTCAATTCCACATTATAAATCAATTAACTCCCATAAAATATTTAATATGGGCATTGGGACTGTCATCAACCAGCCATTTGATTGGAAAAATCGCACTAGAAACACAGTATTGAAAAAGAAAGTAATTTCTCACTCAAAGCTCCCCTCACCAATAAAACTGGATGGGATATACAAAGCAGGAGTAGTTTTCTCCAAGATTTCTGGGCATTTGCGTGTCTTATCCAAACCAGAAAGGTTGCATGGAGACAAGTGGATCAGAAGCCCAAGGGGAAAACCTTTACGTCCAATGTTGAATATTAGTAACGCAATAATGATAGACCATGAAGGTTTTAGGTGTGTAAAGCATTTGAAGAATTCAAAAGCACAAAAGGGTTTTTTTTTAGGAAAAGGTTTCAACTGGCACTTTCGTTGTGCTGAGCATATAAGTGCTCAGACTAGTGAATCACTACAAAACAACAGTTTAAATAAGAAAGATGATCAAAAGGTGAATATTGGTAAAGGTTTATGCTTTCTGACAATGGGGAAAGATTTATATCGTGATGAAAAATATATGCTTGTGGCTATCGGAATACCAAAGGATAACTCAAAGAATGATACATCGGGTAATGTTACATGGACTAAATCTCGGAGAACATACAATGATTCCAATATAGTTTATATTAAACAACAGATCGTTAATTCAATATACGATACATTTGCATTGGACGAAGAAACAGTCAAAATAGACACTCCATTGTATGATATGCCAAAGTTGATAGCTAATTATGGATATAATATTTTAAAAATCGGTGACCACTATGAACATGTCATTGTCAAAGTGAAAATCGAGTTTCATTCACGCCTTATAGATTTCATATCCACATTGCTGACATAGGTAAAAACGCGTTGTATAATTTTAAAATGCTCATGTATATTACTCCTTTTCTGTTCTTTGACGCTATATCAGTGGGAAAAAAATGACACGGCCATCAACTAGAGGCAGTAGCTTATCCCAATTAAACTCCAATACAGTATGCAAGGGAAGTATAAAATATTCCCTTGTTAACTTTTCAGCCTTAAATTCTTCTGCAAAGACGGGGTATATGAGATACGAGTTTGGGCATTTAGTGACTAGGGTTGCAGAAATGTGTTCAATGCTTTGTTATGGTTACATGCAAATAATGATTCTCAGAAGCATTATCAAAGGTTCAAGTAATTCCTCCAAAATGAGAAGAAATTGGGCTGATGTTCAACTTAAGGATATATCAATTAATATAAATGTAATAATTGATGTGCTTGAAAATCCTCAAGTGGTCCCATTGTTAACTAAGAAAAATTACAAAGTGTTAAGGAACTGTATATTATCTGGGGAATTTGCGGACATTAAACTCTTATGTCAAAATTATGATGATTCATCACCTCTTTCATTCTGTAGACCAAAATCAATTGCATTCGGTGAATTTTTTGAAAAGTTACTAGGTATCAAAAGAAAAATAATAAATTGGCATAACCAAAATGGTTATTATGATATAGTTGAAGTGACGAACATGCTTGATTTTTACAAAGGGAAAGCAGAAATTAATAATCTTACATTCGATAAATTCCTTTGGAAAAGACACCATTTCACTGATGAATCATTAGTTGATAAAATATCAGTTATTGTAACAGGGTATAGATATAGTAACGGGTGTGCTGGTTATGTAAGGAGTGTCAAAATGGGTCTAAACCCTCCTGATCATAAAACCTCAGAGATTATAAATGAAAGATGGGAAACCGAAAGTGGGACTACTATCCAGTCAGATGAATCAAATGTCAATAATGGAAGCATTTCCAATTTAGAAAGCTCAAGATATGATGCTAAATTAAATTTTATTATGAAAAAGCATAAAGAATTAAGAGATCAATGTTTTTCTTATCAGAATGATCAAGAAGAAAGTAAAGAAAATAGTCAAGTCATTGATAGTATACTGGAAACTCCTAAGAAGGAGTTTGTTTGGGAGGGGTAACAAATGCATTAATGAAAAAAACCAAATCTTTTGTTTTTGCATTATAAATAGTAAACTATGAGGCGTAAATATTACTATAGTGCATTGCACATTGTGTATCAGTTTTGTATAAAAGTAAATATTTCGCCAGAAAAAAACAGAATGTTTAAACTTCATTTCTTCTTTTGGCATACAGAGGGAAAGCATTTCATTATCAATAATTTAGAAAAAGCTCAGGATAAAGTACTAATTAATGGAAGGGTATAATATTGGATTAAAAAGCACACATTCAATTTTTTTTTTCTCTTTATTCATCCATCATATCTATATAAAGGAATTTCCTCCATAGTTCACCAGCTTCAATAAGTACATTTTCAATATCCCTAACACTTTTCTTAACTTCTCCAATTGCACTTTCCATACCATTAGATGTAATTTCAAAATCAACCATACTATTCAAATGACCATCATTGTGTAATTCACGATCTGATGATAACGGGCCTGGAGACCCTGATGAAGAACCTGATGAATGTAAATTTGGCATGAAACTGTCATCATCTGTGCTAGTGGTAATATCAGATCTTGTCAAAGTTGACCATCTTTCAAGCATACTAAGAATTTCAGATCTATCAAGCTCCATAATGGCGAATTCCTTTGATTTCAAAAAGGCCAAACATGTAAAGATAACTTCAACATGAGGATGGATATGTGAGAATGGTAGACTGGTCAATGGTTCAATTTCTTCCAACGAAGATAATTTAGGAGATGTTTTTAATTCTTCAGCGGCACTTGTTCCACTTGTTCCACTTGTGATGGTCGCAGTTGGTGTTAACACTACTGAATCTGGTGAGCGAACATAAAGATGAGAAGATGAACCTAATGAAGCTAACAAAGGTGGTGATGTCAATGTTGATGGTAATAACGTTGGAGTTTTTTCCAGTGATTGAGAAATCGAGTGGGTACGTGAAAGGATAGTTAAAACAGATTGTGATCTACCTGGTTTAACAATATGAGTAACATCATCATCATCAGTATCATCAAATACTTGAGAGCATACACTATTTTTTCTCTCGTCGTTTGAACTTATATCCCGTGGATTACAAAAGATATCCTCACCAAGTAATGAAAGAGTATGATCATCGAGTGAATTCAAAGATTTTAATTCAGATTCAAACCCCCGACAATCGGGCCTCCATCCAATGAGTAAATCCCAAGTTCTTCCTCTGTCATATCTGGACCATAATTTAGTACCATCGTATTTTAACCACCAATTCATCCAATTCCCATCAAGACAGGCTTCTTCTGTGAAATGACGATGAAGTTGAGGCATTAATTTTCTTAAACAATGAAGAAAGAATGAAACTCTATCTTCTATTGGACCACCAAATTTAATAAGTGAAGAATATTTCATTTGATCATCCCCGGATTTCATTTCTGGTGGGATCATATCTGGGTTAGGGGTGTTCAAGATAACTAAAACCAATCTTTCAAAAATTTCAGCAAATGACATTGGTTTAAACCCTAATGGGGGGGTACTTGGTGGACTTGCCGTTGGTGTTGAGCCCGGTGGTGATAAAACATCCGAAGGAGTTTCAAAAAGAGAATTTGATTCACTTGAATACGTATTATTTAACCTTTCAAAATATGATTCATTGACGTTTCTTAATTTAGTACCATTTTTAGCAACATCATCACGACCACAAAGTACAAAATGAGAATCTTGAATTGGAGGGACCCATTCAGCCAAATTTAAAACCATCCATGAGATTGATGAATGGTAGTGGATGATAGAACCCCATTTTTTAAGAAATTTAACAACTGATTGTTCTAATATTTCAAAGATCTTGTCTTGGATTTCATATAAATCTTTTAATTCAGAGGTGAACACCTTTGGTCTGAAAGCTTCAGAATTTCTCAAATATTTTCGCAAATCATATTTTATATCTTTAATCGGGATGACGTATTGACCATGTTCATCTTCATCTTTACATTGGACAACATCTTCATCGATATCAATATAAGGATTTAAAACTAATGGATGATATTTGAGTAATATTGGCCAAATCTTATACCTTAAACTTGGAGGGAGACCTGCTTGTCTTGCTATCATTGCCAACCCAGTGACGTTTCTATTTTTGAGAAATTCGTCACAAAGATCCATGAGGACTGGATTTTCAGTGATCGGTTGTTTCCCATTGAATTTTGAGTAAAAACGTGAAGAAGCAATAGTTGAAGTGGTTGATCTAGAGGGTGAAGAGGATCTAGGTAATGGTTGAATGTTCAAAACCTCGGTGAGGATGGATACTGGGTTATTATTCGGGGGGTCCATTCTGTAACGCGTAAAAAACGGAAAAGAAGTGGAGTTGGGAGGTCCTGGTAGGCAAAAAAAACGGGAGGTAGCGTGTCCAGGTGATCCGGCGTAGGGTTTTCGTGGTGTTGGGTGTGTTTTCCTGGTGGAAATGCCAGAAGGCGGCTTCAAGTGAGTTGGAAGTGAGAAAGAAGTCATTCTCGAATGAAATGAAAATAAATTGGCACAAGACTGAAATAGGATGCTCAGCAACAGAATAAAACGTGGGAAATCCAGCTGTTTTAGACAGAAATTTGTCTATTGAGTTGTTTTAAATAGTGTATGATTATTAATAATGTTATTTGGCTGGATGTGCAACTTTTTAGTCTTTTCAAAGAAGTCAAATATAATTTATTACAAGTATTGAAAAGTTTGTTTCCTTTTTCAACAAAATCAGGGTTCACATTAGAAGTTGTATAATATTACCTAAGTTAACTTTAAGCGGTTATTAAAATGGTTAAAAATACCTATAGATAGAAATATCCCTTTTTATTCTATGGTTTTGGTATTTTTTATAATAATTCTATACAAATAATGTGTTATGAGAGTTGAATAGTTTTTAAACATTACGTTATCTTGGCACATGCTAGTCCAGTAATATATATGATTATTCGGGCTTTCAGAAACATTATTTCCTGCAAATATTAAGCTTCATCATATAAGAAAACCCCTCTTTTGTAACGATTAAATTATTAGCATTTAAACATAATGGATAGAGCAACTCATTAAAATGTGATGAAATATAACATCAGACATAAGTAAATGTTTACAGTCTTCTAACATTTCTCAATGGTACCATTGAATTTAGATAACCTATAAGTATCACTTTATGATGTTTTGAATCACTGAAATCCCAGAAGCACGCGCTTTCTTGTTTCCATTGATTCAAAATGTGCCCAAACAATGTAAATACATCTTCAATATGGGGCTTTAAACAATCCTTTTTCCACTCCAGATACCTCTAAAATAATACCATACATGTTTCTACATACTTCAAAACATCTACCTATAATACCCTTGAGTATTTCCCCTTCTTCTCCCATCTTCACCACTTTCTCTTCTCATGAACGAACAAGCTCTTATTTCCCAGGCAGAAATCCGGTTGGCAAGCGCCAAAACCGTGGTGGAGCTGCAGAAGAGCTTCACAGGGCTCCTCCCAGCGTTGCTTCTCAAACACGCGTCGCCAAACCCACAGATTCGCAAGCAAATTGCAGAAACTACCCAATTTCTTTTTTCCAAGGTGGCAAACACGCCTCAATTGCGTGTCCCCTGTTTGGCTCTTCTGAAACAAGCCCATTCGCCAAGAATTCCCGCTGGTGCAGATCCCTCTGCCGTTCAAACGTATTCTCTTTTGTTTATCAGTAAAGGGATCGATAGATTAGATCATGATGAGAAGATCGATCTTTTTAACAAGGTATGGGAGGGAATCAGTGGTTGTTCACTATCAATGAGTGCCAGACTTTTTAATATTGGTATGAAGTTGCTTGTTTCCTTTGAAGTAGCTCCTCCTCTCCCTCAATTGTCAGATGAGGACATGAATTTCATCTTCACTAAGTTTTACAAGTTCATGCTTCTTTATCCAACAAGGGTCAAAGACGGTCTCATTGATGACACAGTATCTCAATCGGGCCTTTCTTCAGCTGATGTTTCATTTTTCTATTATAGAGCAGGTGCCATTTACAATGCTTCCCTGTTATCCACTTACAAGAAGAAATTGGTCCAGTTTTTAGATCCAATCGAATCTCGAACTCTCAAAGTGTTGGTTCTCATCTGTGCCTCTCAAGTGGATGATGATGCGGTTTCTTCTCCTGCGACAACATCATTTAAAAGATCAACAATGGATTTGGAGTCATCCGATTTAATCAACCCTCTTATCTCCCTCTTCATTGGTGAATTTGCCCCTCGTGTTAAACCACAGTTACAGGAAAGAATCATTTCTCTTCTTTGTAAGAGTAAGTTTGCAGCTAACTCTTCCCGTATTGATAAAATAGTTTCCATTGGTATGGAGTCTCCAAGCTCTAAGGTTAAACAGGGGATTGTCTCTTTCGTTAGATGGTTCACTACAGTGAGATCACTTGGTGAAGACCAGGATATGGATCAAGATATTGATGTCATTGATAGTATTGCCAATCAGATTAAATTGGCTTTGACTTCAATTGATTCTCGTCCTGGGAATTTTAACCTCTATTTGACCCAAAGACAATCTCAATATGAGACGCTTGGTCTTTTGCTCAAAAAATCACCTCAATTGTTCAACATGGGATACGTTAACTTCTTCTTCCATATGCTGTCGATTGAAGATGCTTCTTTAAGATCAACAATCCAGTCTATATTGGTAAGTCTTGCTGATCACCTTAAATCTTTCAATGACATTGACAAGACTAGATTATATGATTTGTTGAAAGAGTCAATCGTTCAAGAATCCTCATCTTCCTCTCTTAAAATTACTTCAGTCAAACTATTGAGTTCTGTCTTTCCCTTTCATAATGCAGAATGCAGAATTTTAACCATCTTAGCTCTCAAAGGTGAAACTTCCTCAACTGATCCGTTATCTGAAGAGGTTGCACATGGAATCCATCCATACTGGTATTCAGTTTCAAATGAAGGCTCTATTGTACAATTTCCTGAATTCGATGAATTTGTCTTTCTTTTGAATAATGTTTGGGATTCTTATGATAGTCATTGTATTAAACTAGCAATCAATTTTTCTTGGGGGTGCCTTGTCATGAATGCTGCTAGGGGTAGTGATCGTGCAATTAAAGTGCTTGCTCAAGATCAACATTGGAAAACTAATGTTGAAACTGCTGTTGAATTTGATGACATTGTCCATCAAAGAATTGTTGAGTATGTCAATAACAACCCTGATTCAATTGTCTCGTTTCTTTCTCTTCTTTTACGCCCTGATTTCAATTCATCATTTAACTTGGTTTCTCTTAAGATGATTCACAGATTATTAAGTGTTGCTACTGATAATACCATCTCCAGAATCATCACCCCAGAGAACATAAACAAGTTCTTACAAACTTCATCTTCAACGTATTCATTTGATTCTATCAAGCATCTTTCCTTAGTCCTTGGTATCCTAGTGTCACATCCATTCACCTCTGATGAACTAGTGAGGTCTACTTTGAGTTCATTGAGCTCTTCTAATTCTGCTGATGTCAGTATTTGGGGGCATATAGTTTCAAGATTAACAGCTCGTGGTCGTCTTGGTCTTATTTCAGATGAATCAATTCAAGAGAAATTAATTAGAATTAATAATATGTTAGATTTAAGTTCTTCATTAGAGATTTCTTGTGCATTGGACATTATATCTCAGTTGTCTATTTTTGGATGTTTATCCAATGTTGAGTTAATTAAATACAAGCAAGAATTAATGGAAAAGGTGAAAAAATTAGTTCTCAAACATAATGATGCTGCAACGTATTGTTGGGCTTATCTTTCACTTTCCTTTAACCAGGAAGACAGTAATTCATTATCGCAATTTGAACAAACTTTACATCAAACTTTTACAACTAAACATGATGATTACATTTTCACTGTTGGTGAATGTTGGTGCATTTTAGCAATTGGTTGGAAGTCAAAAGTAATGAAAAATATGATGGATATCCCTGTTGAAATTCCATCTACAAATCGTGATAGAGTTCCAATTATTTTTGGAACTATTATGAAAGCATGTTACAATAATAGTCCCTTGCTTTGCAAGTCAGGGTGTATATGGTTGTTGTCTATGGTTCAATTTGCATATGGTGATGTTATGAAAGCTAAAGTTAAAGATATTCAGCATACGTTCATGAGATTCCTCTCTGATAAAAATGAAGTAGTTCAGGAAGCTGCTTCTAGAGGGTTATCAATTTTATATGATAATGGTAATAACCAATTAAAGGATGATTTAGTTCATGATTTGCTTTCATCATTTACGGACACAAAAAAAACTACTAGAGAACTTATTAGTTCTTATGTTGATAATGATACCCAATTGTTTGATCAAGGAGTTATGAATACTGGTAATGGTGAATCTGTTAATACATACAAGGATGTTTTGAATTTGGCTAGTGAAGTTGGGGATCCAAGTCTTGTTTACAAATTCATGTCCCTTGCCAAAAATTCAGCTCTTTGGAGTTCCAGAAAGGGTGTAGCTTTCGGTATTGGTGCCATTTTGGATAAATCTAAATTAAATGATATGTTTAATTCTAACCCTGTTATGGCTAAAAAATTAATTGTTAAATTATGGAGATTTAAGCATGATCCTAATACCAATGTTTCAAGGACTATGAATAACATTTGGGATACATTAATTGTTGATTCAAAGAAAGTTATCGATGATAATTTTGAAATTATTTATAAGGAGTGTATTTCAGGTATGGGTGCATCCGAATGGAGATCAAGAGAAGCAAGTACTGTTGCATTACATGATTTGTTAACACAAGTTGAATTTACTAAATTTGATTCAAATCTAAAGGAAATCTGGTCAATGTCATTCAGAGCTATGGATGATATCAAAACGAGTGTAAGAGATGAAGCTGGTAAATTAACAAGATATTTAGCCAATTTGATGATTTTAAAAATTTCAAATACATCCGGTAATAAAGATATTCAAAGCGGTATTCTTAAACAACTTATCCCATTCTTATTTGGGGATAGTGGTTTAAAAAGCGACATTGAAGAAGTTAAGAATTTTGCTTTTGAAACTATTGTCAAATTAATCAATACAAACTCGGATTCGTTAAAACCTTTTGTTACAAAAATGGTCACCGAGTTGGTTTCTATGATGACATTCGTTGAACCTCAAGTGATTAACTATATTAAGTTAAATGCTGACAAATATAATCTGAAGGAGAATGATATTGATTCACAGAGATTAGGGATGATTGGTAGTAGCCCATTGATGACTGCAATTGAGAAGTTGCTTGGATTATTAGACAGTGACAATATTTCGGAATTTTTAACAGAGTTTGCTAAATGTGTCAAAAGTGCTATTGGTTTACCATCTAAGATTGCCGCTTCTAAAGTAATTGTCGATTTGATTATGAGGCACCTGTTCATTGTTAAAGATTATGGTGATCAATTATTGAAAACGGCTTCTGGACAAATAAAGGATAAAAATGAAACTGTTTCAAAGTCATATTCAATGGCTTGTGGTTATGTTGCTAGATGTGCTTCAATTAAAGCAACAAATTCGTTATCTAAAAAAATGACAAAGTATTATTTTGAAAAGAAAGCTGAATCTGGTGAAGACAAGTATCCATTAATATCTTCATATACGTGTGAATGTGTTTACAAGTTCTCAAATGATAAATTTCAATCAATATCAGCGGCGTTTTTACCTTTGGCATTTATTGGTAAGCATGACTCAAATGATCAAATTGCCAAAAGTTTTAGCAGCATCTGGAACGAATCAACTAACTCAAATGTCAGTTCTATTAAACTTTACATGACAGAGATTATTTCATTGATGGATAAATATATTGATTCTACTAATCTTGATATGAGAAAGACTGTTGCTTCTTCTATAATTGAACTTGTTAACAAACTGGGTTCTGATATTTCCAATATCGATAAGTCACAATTGATGAAACTTTACCAAATTGTTTTGGCATCATTACAAGGTAGAGTGTTTGATGGTAAGGATAAATTATTCCACTCTCTGATCCTCTTAGCAAAAAATTCAAAAACTTATTTAAAAACACAACCAGAGCTTTATCAAACTGTCATTGATAGAATCAATAATGAAATCAATAGGAAAAATGAATCATATAGAAGAGAATGCTTGGTTTCAGTCGGTTTATTTTTAGCTTCATACCCTGAAAATGAGTCTCTTTATAAGAGTTACCTTGAGCAAATTGATCAGGTTATTAATAAAGGTAGTGTCGATAATGACAATGACATTGATATGGAAGGTACAGATATCGATGGGATTTTAGCTTCACAAAAATTAATCAATAGTGTCATATCATCCATTTCTAAAGATAATGTGAATAAATATGCTTTGGATTATATGGCTGATAGCCTACACACTCACGTTAAAGAAACTAATGTTGGTTTAATTAAGAATAAAGATGGAAAACATAAATATAAATTGGGGATCTTGAACTTGTTCCGTAGGTTGGTTATCTTAGTATTAGGCGATAAAGAAAATAATATTATTGGTATTACCGTAGGTGATAAATATAAACACAAGATATTCGATATTTGGAAATCCATCTCCGATATTATTGTTTCTGCTGATGAACTTCAAAGTATACTTGTTCCATTTATTAGGCTTACTGGAATATTAATGGTTAATGGAGGATTTGCTGACCAAGAAGAGTCTGCTATTTTCCAGGCAACTTTAATTCATATTAAGGCTATTGTCAGCAATACAGTTGTCATAAAAGAAATTAACAGTCTTGTTTGATAATGATGTAACTAATTAGATTTGTGTAAATTTCAAAAAAAAAAAAGGTATTTTAAATAAGGGTACAAAGAAGGATATAAAACAAAAGTTAAGTAACTATTTAGTTACCACCTCTTAATCTCAAAACCAAGTGAAGTGTGGATTCCTTTTGGATATTGTAATCAGATAACGTTCTACCGTCTTCTAATTGCTTACCTGCAAAAATCAATCTTTGTTGGTCAGGTGGAATCCCCTCCTTATCTTGAATCTTAGCCTTGACATTGTCAATAGTGTCTGAGGATTCAACTTCTAAAGTGATAGTCTTACCGGTCAAGGTCTTGACAAAGATTTGCATACCACCTCTTAATCTTAAAACCAAGTGAAGTGTGGATTCCTTTTGGATATTGTAATCAGATAACGTTCTACCGTCTTCTAATTGCTTACCTGCAAAAATCAATCTTTGTTGGTCAGGTGGAATCCCCTCCTTATCTTGAATCTTAGCCTTGACATTGTCAATAGTGTCTGAGGATTCAACTTCTAACGTAATAGTCTTACCTGTCAATGTTTTAACAAAGATTTGCATACCGCCTCTCAATCTCATATCGTGTTCAGTCATCATAGTTGTTTTATAAACAGTTGTTTATTAAAAAAAAGAAGGTGGCAAAACAAAAATTAATTAATTAATAATTAATCATTCTTATCCATTCCTTATCTGTCATTTCTAGAAACGTCCAGACAAGGAAATGCTCAGCGCCAGAAATTGAAAATTGAAAATTGAAAAAAAAAAATTAAATACAAAATGTTTAAAAATGCAAAAATCTAAAGAGTTCCACGAAGGGTGGAAATGCTACTCATAACACTGTTAGATGGGTTATGTTTATAATGGGTATTGTAAGTTTGAACATATGGTGGTACGTCTTTTTCCATATCGGTACTTGCTGATAGTCTCCTCTTTAAAAAGTCCCAAATGTATAGTGGGAATTCTATAATTAAAAATCCAAACACTGTCCAAAGCAAAGAAAGTGGTTTATAATTGCCAGAAATAGTGAGAATCTTTAAACTTGTACCATAACCAGTTTTTGTTATACTTGTATCTGCGACCATAAGCCAAGTGATAGAAATTGCCAAGATAACAAAACTACTGAATAAAGTAAAGACAATTCCAATTGATATGTAATTTTGGAATGGTAAAAACCCCAAAAAAGAATAAAGTTGCAAAACAAGAAGACCTAGCATAAAAATCAAGAGCACAATGAAAATTACTCTTTTCATTACACTATTTTGAAAAGTTTGGGCCAAATCGAACAACTCAATTCCTGCTGCATTTGTTGAGTTGGCTCCAGTTAAAGAAAAGGAAGGAACTTTTTTAGAATATGTGTCCATGATATCTTCGGTGTATCCACAAATGTCACCACCATTGTCTGAATCGTCATCATCATCATTTTTAAATTTAACACAAAGACCGTTATAACCAACTTTCAAACTAAATTCAGAAAGTGCCGCACCGCCTTGTTGGGCAGAATATTGGCCATCAATCAAAGAATAAATATCACTTTTATTTTCAAATTGATATTCAAGTAGATAAAGTGAAGAGTATGCTTTAGAGTTGTGTGTAGCACCATTGCACACAAAAAATATCATGACAATACCAATAAGTGTAAGAATTAAAGCTAAAAGTTTTGGTAATTTTTTTGTAAGTGATAATAGGGGAAGCATCTTTGTCAAAGGTTTCAAACGGTACCTTGTTTCATATTAGGCGAAAGGGGGGGGGATGCCACCCTTTATATATTTTGGAAGCTGAGCTATTTTCATCATGAAACATTTTTTAATCAAGTGTGAATCTTGTGAGAGATCACATTTGAGTTTAATGCAGCGTCAGATACTCGGTCAAATAACACGCATCAGATTATCCTCTAGTTTTTCACCAGGATTGCCATTTGACTGTTTTGGACCTGCAGGAAAAATCGCATCAAAAACAGCCACATTGGTGGACGGAAACGGACCAACCGTGGTATTTCTTCATGGGTTTCTAGGTAACAGAAAAAACAATAGATCGGCTGCAAAGGAATTGGCAGTTAAATTGGGTGGTAATGTCATGGTTCCTGACTTGCGAAATCATGGCCAAGCGTTTCATTCGCCCAATATGAGTTACAAATTTATGGTTAATGATTTGGTGAATTTTATCCCAAATAATGCATCGCCTGTTTACCTTATCGGGCACTCAATGGGGGCAAAACTGGCCATGATATATGCTAAACTATACCCAGAAAAAGTGCTTGGTGTTATTGCAGTTGATAATGTCCCTTATAGAAACCCAGCTGCGTCCTTAGCTGAATTTCAAAAATTTCATATCGCATTACGTGAAATCGAATACTGTGTGAAAAATCATTCACATTGGACTATCAGAGAGCTTTCAGCACATTTATTAAAATATGTTGAACCGAATCATCACATTGTAGACTTTTACCTGAATAATATCACCCATTCTGTGGGTCAGTTATCATTGAAATCACCAATACATATTCTTCGTGATTCCATCGAAGATATTATTGAATGGCGTTTACAAGAGTTTGGTGATTTGGAAGCTTACTCAAAAAAACAATCGCCACCTCTTTTAATCATTAGAGCTATGAAATCTCACTTCGTAGGCCCTGATTTAGATACTCAAGAAATATCACGTTGGTTTCCTAATTGGGAGCATGTTGATGTTGATTCTAGTCATTGGGTAGTGACTGAGAAGAAAAGAGAATTTGTCGATATTGTTTCTACCTGGGTTTCCAAAAAGCAAACAACGTGTTAATAGAATTCTGTGTACAATACTATATATAATGAGCAATTAATTTTTTTTTCACCAAAATTAAAAAAGAACGTCAGCTACAGGGTTCGAACCTGTGCGGGCGAAGCCCATCAGATTTCAAGTCTGACTCCTTAACCACTCGGACAAACTGACATTTCTTCCTTTGAAATAATTGTGATTTGTTATCACATGCACATATCATAGCTAATTGATGTGGCTGACAAAATAACAAAAATTTTTATTGAGATAATAACTTTGAAAACCCAATTAAAACAGTTAAAATCACAAAACATACTTACTATCACTACAGAGCAAAAGAATTAGTCTTGAACTTTATTTTGAACTTATTTGGAGTTGATTTTGAGTTTTATTGAAGGTTTTATATTAAGTTTTATTTTTTTAAAATTATTTATATATCCCTGTCAAAACAAGGTCACAAGTTATGTAGGTTTATGATAAACGCTTAAAGATATTAAATATATCAAAGGTTCAAGTCAAGATGACTTGTATACTTTGTTTTCTTATTTTATGACTTCTATAAAAGGAGTCAAATCTAAATTATTTTTATAATCTTTTTTATACTACTTTCTCTTTTCAGGGTTGGTTTTAATTACGTTCAAATTAATAAAAGAAGAAAAAATAATACGCGGAAAAAGAATTTTATTCTTTTTTAGGAACTATTTATAGTAAAAGCTTATTATAGCTTTTTACTTATTGTAAATGTAAATTAGAATTCTGTATATAATATTATTCTATTATTTCACTAGAAAAGGCCAACAGAAGTGACGTTATACCATTACTATTAAAGAAATTAAAAGCTTATTTAGCAATGAATTACCATGTGTAACAAATTTATTATAGATATGAAGTATGTACGATGATTAATTTAATTTAGATAAATATGTATGTATATAAAAATTAAATAAAAAGAACGTTAAACAGTTCAAAAAGATGCCTTGCCTTTAATAATTTTTACTAGTTATTTATCTGCGACTCATTTGAGATTTAGTATTGTTAGCAATGAGAACTGTAATATCTCTAGCCTTCATCCAGTATTCTCTAACTTGCGGAGGACATCTTGGATCAACAACTAAACCATTAATAGCAGAAACAAGCCCATTGACAACCTTCTTAACAATAATAGATTCATCATATCTCACAATGATAAAAACAAACCAAACAGCAATTGCCAAAATATTTTGGAAAAAACCACTGCCTCTGCCAACCAATTTAAGTAAAACCCAACTCAATGCGTTACCTATATATAAGAAAAAACAAGCAATTTCAATGTACACGGTAGCTAAGAGTGCCCTTGAGCTTAATTGAGTCTTGACATTGTCAATTATTTTCTTATATTTTTCCTTATTAGCAGTAGAAATACTTAAAGTAGGAATGATGCATGTATTAACATGTGTAATTACATGAAAAAAGGAAAAAAATGTAAAAGGAACCAAGGTGAGTAGCATCTTCTTCAAATACATCAATTGGAAAATAGCAAGAACCAAATAAGGTGTACTTTGGTTAGCCATAACTGGAGCCAAATGAGGACGAGCAATTAAATATAATCTTCTAGCCTCACGCATATAACTTGAAACATCGGTGAGAAGCTCTCTTGGAGGAATAGGTTCATCCTTTTCTGTGTTGGCAGTTTTGGTTGCAGTTTTAGCAGCAAGTCCTACAGCAAGTCCCAAAGAGACAACAATGGCAAAATAAGCTGATACATACAAATATGGAATACGTAATTGAAAGAGAGCTAACACAGAAAGCAAAAGGGACGCCAATTGGGTCCCGAACCACACGGTTTCAACACTGGCCATGAAAAATGAAAACTTATCTAATCTTGAGAAAAATATTGTACAAAAAAAAAAGTTTTCTAGTAGTGTCTATAGTGCAAACTTTTCATCAAAAGATGGGTTTACGTAGAGTGAAGAAGTACAAACGTCAGTTCACTACTTTGACTAAGACTTACAACTTTTCAGAACCTATTCAGATTCTTGTTGATGCCAACACACTTCTTGAAGCCTCCCGTATTAATTACGATCTTGTTGCTGCCATCAACTCTTTGATTCCTTTAGACACACATCTTTTCATTTCACAGTGTTGTATTGACAACCTTTACAAATCTAAGGATGAAAACGCTATTCAAAATGCCAAGAGAATGCAAAAACGTTTCTGTCATCACAAAGAACCACTTGCATCTAAAGAATGTATCAAGAGTATCGTCGGTGCTGAAAATAAATACAGATTCGTTGTTGTTTCCCAGAATGACAAGCTCAGAGATGAATTAAGAAAGATCCCAGCTGTTCCTCTTTTCTACATTAAAAAGGGTGTGTTAGTCATGGAACCTTTAAGTAAGACCACTAAGAAGATTGCAGAATATGTCAATGCTCAGAAATTAACCTCTGGTTTAAACGCTTCTAAGCAAGTACGCACACAAGTTAGAAAAGCTGTGACTGAAGATGGATCTGATGCTGAATCAAAGGAAACAGCATCCACTGAAGAACCACCAAAGAAAAAGAGAAAAGTGAAAGGTGTTAATCCATTAGCTATGAAGAAGAAGAAGAAGAACACAAATACGACACAAGACAAACCTGCTTCTAAACAACCAGCAGAAGAAGAACAAAAGAAGTCAAGGAGGAGACGCCACAAGAAACAGTCAAACGGCGAGGCTGATAAGGAAACCAAGGAAACCGAAATTGAAAAGGAAGTCAATTCTGAATGAACAATTAAATCACTTTCGTTAAAAAAGCACATTTATAAACATATAACATTGTAATATAATAAGTTTCAGCTACATAAATAAAGGTTAGCTACAAATTAGATATTGGTTTATGGTAATTTACCAAACAAGTCAATTTTCCTTTTTACCTACACTCTACTAACATCTGAATACATTCTCATAACATTTCTATATTTCAAGAATCAAACAGGAATTAAAAAGATAAAAAAGAGACCCTGAAAACACGTATAAACTGTATTTTGAGTCAACTTCGAGCGGCACATTATTGACTTAGTTTTAACACCAATTCAACTGTTTAAAAACTAGTAAAACAATTTCATCCTCTATTAAGACCACACTCAAATAAACTCAATTCCCTTAGATTTGCCGCTTTCTTATCTTTATATATTATACAATAAGCTGTTATCAGCAAGTTATGTACAATATTTTTTTCAATAGATCTTCAACATCATAATAAGTAAATCAAAATGAAAGTTGCCGTTGGACAGATGACAAGTGGGTTCGACCTTGCCCAAAATGCAGTCATTGCTTGCAAGCTGATACGTGAAGCTGCACAACAGGGTGCAAAGTTACTAGTGCTGCCCGAAGCCTGCGATTACATTGCAAAATCTGCCGAACACTCTAAACAGATTGTGCAAAGCTACGAATCTTCACCTTTTGTGGGCCCAATAGTGGAAACTATCACCAAACTAGGGTGTATTGACGTGGCAGTTGGTCTCCATGAACCCAGCGGTGAAGATCCAGACGATTCTGGGCTTTCGCGTACTAAGAACACCCTCGTTTACATTGATAAAACAGGTAAGTTAGTCCAAAGGTATCAAAAGGTTCATCTCTTTGACGTTGATATCCCTGGGGGGACAACAATTAAAGAATCAAGATCTGTTCAACCAGGTTCTGGTTTAGTCCCACCAGTTGACTCACCAGCTGGAAAACTTGGTTTGGCAGTGTGTTATGATTTACGGTTTCCTAAACTTGCACTCAAACAACGTGAATTAGGTGCCCAAATGATCACCTATCCTAGTGCTTGGACAGCACAAACAGGTCACCATTTGTGGCCTTTAGCCATTGGGACTGCTGTTTTTTCACAAAGTTTTGTATTATTGGCTAACCAAACGGGACATCATCCAGGGACTACGAGACAAAGTTATGGTCATTCGTGCATTATCTCACCAGATGGGGAGACTCTGGCACAATTAGGTGATGAAGAGGGTGTATGTGTGGCAGATGTTGATACCAGCATCGTTGATCAATTCCGGATAAAAATGCCAACACTTTCTCAGGAAAGGGAGCTTTAGATGAAACTCAACCGGCATATCCATTTTTGTGTTTATTGTTTCATGAATTGCTATGTTTGTCGGAGCCTTCGGATTGATTCTGTTTCATATTTAGATATAGACAAATAAGTATGTAATATTTGATATTTTTGTAACTATTGTTTCTATTACATTGTAAAACACCTTTCCCAGCAAGTAATGACAACTTTGTTCTTCATAAAACTTTAAAAAATGTCCCTTTTTAGATCCATGCAAGCAAACAGCGCCAAGCAATTAACCATCTATTTAGCAAATGCAACCCCTAAATCAAGTTTAGCGGAATCTATTCATACTTTATTGGATAAAAACATGGTAGATTCGGAAAGTGGGAGATACCGTTATTCCGTGCACGAATCAACTGCCAAACCGACAAACGATCAAGTTTCTTACATGAAAAGCTTTATTAATGATGAAGATATAAACAAGAGACCGTTATTAGTTGACTGGGAACATAAAAAATATGCCACATCCATTCAACAAACACAATCTTTATTAAAGGCTTTTGGTATTTAATTTTTAGAGGATTTTCTAGCTTCTAACTCCATTTCGAGGACCTTCTTAAGATAACCATCTTGTCCCCATTCATCTTCCTCCAACTTCTTCTTCTTTTCGTTAAATTGTGCGACCTTTTCCCGGCGTTTGAGAATCTGTTCTCTGTCATTTGCTAATCTAGCTTCGTGAAGACAAGCAGAAAGTTCGGCCTTTACTTCGGAGCATTTCCCGAATAATTGCCCAACAACTGAAGACTTATGGCATTCTTCTAATGCATCGATTAAAGCTTCACAATCGGCAAATCTATCCTTGTCAAGAAGTGGATGCATACTTATTTATGTATACTCTTTATAATGAAATGAAAAACTAATCATCATTAGTATTAGAAATTGTAAAAAAATTTTAAAAAGGAAAAATTGGGTTAATTTGGGAAACACGTTAATCTAATCGATTTAATTACTCAATGCAAGAAAAGGACGTTTTAGACTTTTTAGATAGTTTACCCGCCGATACACAGAAGAAACAATCCGATAAGGACATTTTTGACTTTTTAGACCAACTTGATGACCCAAAACAAAATCAACAGAATCAACAGAATCAACAGAATCAACAACAACCACAATCTACACAAGTTGAAACTCTCATCGACGCAAAGGAGGCAAAAGAAACCCCAATTGCCACTGTGCAACAATCCACCACAGTTGCTGCTCCTACTTCGGATCCAATTTTAGAAGAATCAACAGATGATAACACTAACAATTCATCCCCAACTACTGTTCAAAATGAGAATTTAATTGATGAAAATATCAATGCTGAAAAGTTAGTTGAAGAAGTCACTGAAGTCACCGAAGCCGCTGCTAAGGCTGCTGCTAAGGCTGCAACAGCTGCCACAGCTGTATTTTCTTCTTGGTGGTCACAAGCTACAGCTACAGTTCAAGAGAAATCAACCTCTACTATGAATGCATTCTCTCAATTTAAACCTGAAGATACTCAATTATTAATGGATAAGGGGATTGATCTAATTTCTAATGTCATTCATAATATTAATTTTAGAGATGAAATTATTCATATTCATCTCGTTCATGATATAAATGTCCATATCGTTTCACAATCTATTAAATCAATTATTAAAGATTCCTTTCAACAAGTAATGGCTGAACAAGTGGATGGCAAAATTGAAATTAGAATATCTGAAAATTCAACCCCTCCATATACTTCAGAACAGCAAAATTGGAACATGTTCCAAGGTAAATCAATTGATGTTGAAAAACTTTCAAATGCAAATATACAAGCTGAAGTTAAGACATATTCTGAATCTAATGATGAAAGTAAAATTACACACATATACTTTTCCATAGTACCATACACTTTATTACAAACTAATGAATCATCTCAAGAACCAATTGCTTCATCATCATCTAATTCATTCACATTTTTCACTAAACTTGTAGATACGACTCATGACATTGATATCACTGCCAATTCTCAACCATTACCAATTAAATGGTCTCGTTGGCTTTCTAATGATTATACAGCAGAAGAATCTAAATCAATTGATCAAATAGATCCAAAAGATTGGATTGAAAAATGGATTATTCAATCTTTAGCTACAAATATTGGTATCATTTCCCAATCTTATATAATCAAAAGAATGGGATACTAATTCTAACTTTTCTTTAACTCACTATCTTTTTTTTATATGTATATACGCTATATATATATAATTCCATTTAATCTTGCCTTGATTTTAAATACCTTTTAACAACTTTATCCTTTGTCAAAATATAAACAACAGCCCCCCAACCAGAAAGAGCATCTCTATCACAAGCAGATAATAATGCCTGTGAAATTGTTTCAAATAAATCTTCAGGTTCTAAACCTGGTTCATAAAGTGATTCACACATACCATATAATTGATCTGATGCAGTACCAGAAACGATAAAATCACCAGCAAAATCAATACAACCGATAGAATCAAAACCACAAATAAATGGTTCATTAGAATCATTTAAACCTGCAACAATTGGACCAACGAACCATGGACCAAATCTTCTTTCATATAAACTTGTTGAAACTAAATTAGCAAATTTCTTTGGTTCTAAATGTTTACCCTCTGACATTTCATATAAATTAGATTTCTTTCTAAATTCTTCATACACTGTTAAAACATCACTTGCTAAACCTGTAAGCCCTAAGAATGTCTTATTAAACCTGAAAACCTTTTCAAAATTATTAGAAACACCAAGTGATTGTGAACCTAATCTCATATCACAAGCAATTGCAATACATTCCTTACCAACCATAGCAACGGCTGAACCCCCATTAAGCGAACTTGGATCTGACATGCTTTGTTTATTAAGATACTAGTGTATAATAATTACGTATAATTGCCACCCAAATTTTTAAACAGTATATTATTAAATCGCGGCCACCTTATTGATTTTTCTTTTTTAAATATTATTATTACGTAATATTCACGTGATCGGCTGGTTAATTTAACAGGGAATATGCTCCCTGGTAAAATCGTGCCACTTTAAATGGATTTTTTATGTCCGATGAAGATACCTTTCATTGTACCTTACATGAACAACAATAAAGAATGGATAAACTGAGCCCAAAATATCAAACCATTCCAGTTTAGTATTTCTCAAATCAAGCGGAGGTTTTTTCAAATGAAATATGAAGAATCTCAATGATTATGAACAAGAGTAAATTGTTGATGAAATTTTACTTTTCATCGCTTTATGTCTGAAATAACATCAAAACAACCATTGGCTACTAGAAAACACCATAAGAAGTCTAAAAATGGTTGTATCACTTGTAAAAGACGTAGGATAAAAGTATGCACCCGCAATTCCGATTTCTATAATAATATTTTTTGTTTATGAATTCTAATAATACTAACAATCGAATTTTAGTGTGATGAAACAAGACCGACATGCAATAGATGTTTAAAGACAGGTATTCAATGTTTATATCAAGACCCCGAAAATCCTAAACCAATAGCTAAAACTCAAAATACTTTAACAACTTATTCCATCCCACCTTTTCGACATGTTTCTCATAATCAAGATTTAAAACCTTTGTGGCCATCAGGTCAAATTAGTTTACCATCTTTAGCTTCAATTAATTTACCCGTTCCATTACCTAGTCCAATTAGTGTTGGAACATTACCCTTAGCTCCTCCACATAATCAATTTTCCAATGTGCCTTCAACCTCTATTCCAAGTAATAACCTAATTACTGGTCAATCATCAAGGAATAACCTTTTACCAATCAATACATCATCATCATCATCATCAACAACTCCTTCTATTCCATTAAATATGATCTCATCTCATAATTCTGAAAGGCCGTCAATGTTTTATGGTACTCCCCCTTCTTCGGCTGGTTATTTCAATCTTGGTAATTCAAATTCAAATTCAAATGAAATTTCAAATTTGGATTCATTTGAAGTTTTAAATTTGAATTCTCCTAATAATATACTGATTGGTTATACTGAATACTATGATGATTTTTTAATTAAAATTTTAAAAATGGTTAAGTCATTAATTTTGCCTGAATTTGCAACAATTACAAGACCATTAACAAAATTATATTTTAATGATTTAAATGATTCTATTAGAAATTCGTTAAATGCATTGTTATTCTTAAAACTTTATCACAATACGAAAAACAGTCAAAATGATATAAATATTTTAAAATTAACACCATCAGTTTATTTAAGTTTAGCAAAATACCATTATGAATCAATTAATAGATTAAAAATTTCAATGGAATATGATGCATTATTTGATGAATATGCACAATCATCATCATCAGATGAGGAAAATAAACAATATGAATCAGCTGCTGATAATTTAGAATATTATCAAGTTAATGATAATGAAGTTAAATATTTATTGTTATTATTAAATTCAATTTATTTTATTTCAAGTCCTAATCATAGAATTGCATCTAAACAATTTTTAGATTTATTTACATCTTTAACTTTATTTAAAGGTTATAATGTAGATTTAATTTTGAACAATAATATCCAAGAAGCTTTGAATAATCCAAATGGAATCAATAATCAACCAATTTTACCTACAAATTTAGAAGATTTAATTACCCTGCAAAGAGATGAAACAGAATTAAATGAGTCAGAAGTTGAAGCATTATTAATGTTTGTTGCACATTTGAATTCATCTCAAAGTTTAAAAACTGATAATTTGATTACATTAATTTTATCCTTGTTTGGTAATATCCAACCATCCTTTATTAATCTTATCGCTAAATCGAACCCGAAGGCATTAATTTTAATGGGTTATGCACTTCATCTAATTAATGAAAAAGTTAACACTAGACTTTTTGTTAAATCCATAGTTTTCAAAGAAGAAATGGATTTCATTCAAATAAAGCTAGACCAAGCGGGATTATTTTCTTGGAAAATATGGCTTTCATCGATTGTCCCAAAGCAGTAATTTTCCGCTTATGGTGTGATTAATACTTATAAAAAAATTAGAGGACATAATTACTTTATGCAGAACAGCTAATTATGCAATGTTACATTGCATAATCTAGTGCTTGCAACTATCCGATTTAAAGCTTTTTTTTTTTTTTTTCCCTGCTTTAGTTATATTTTATAGAGCTTACTGTTTCCTGTGTATTATTTACTTGCTGTCAACGTATTAGTACAATGATTATTCATTCCATCACTTTCTATCTATGAAAAATCATGACTCAAAATTTTTTTTTTTTTAATCTCTCTTACATTGAAGTACCTTTTGAATATATACAAAATGCAGGTACCCTTGCAAGATAAAAAAACACATAAACTAAATGATAGTTTTTAACACTATTTTTCTATATAAATTACCACCTTCCCCCACATCCTTCCTTTTTCGACTTTTTATCTCCGTTTAGTTGAAAGAAAGTGGCTTTAGTACAATAACATACATTCATTGTCAGTAACACTAACAACACTTATAAAAAAAATGGAATTCGTTACACAAGGCTACTCTGTACCAACCGAGTTCAATTACATTGACCAAGAACAATATCCTTTATATCACTATCCATTACAAGCTATGTCTTATGGTTTACCGGAAGAACGCCCGATTTCTCCAATTCAATTTCAATCAACATCAACTTTGCTACAACCCCATCATATGTTTCAACAACAGCAACAACAACAACAACAACAACAAAATTATTCCTATTCAAATTCCTATTTACTTCCAGCTCACCATTTATCTCAACCAACTACATTATACCCACTTTTAGCTCCTAATATCATGGATTATAGTGAAGATCATAATATAATCACAGACCAGCAACCTTCATATAATAATTCCGATACTGGAATTTTAAGTCAACTTGCACAATATAAAAGCAATAAAAATCTTCAAACTGATGCAAACTGTAAAATAATCAAACGTCGGAAATCTAATGAAACTGGTAAAAAATGTAAGATATCCGGTGTCGTTTACAATTCAACTGCTGTTTACAGAAGGTTAAGTTCAAATGATAAAATTAGTAGTTGTTCTATTTTTAATAATAATTCAACTAGTAAATCACAAGGTAGACCATTTTCTAATAATCTTAATTGTCGTTTATTACTTCATTCAAAATTAAAATGTTTATTAACATACGTTGATAAAAGGAGTGATAACGAATTCATTGTTTATGATTGGGAAACTCAAAATCAACGAATAATAAATGAAAATGATACTAATGAAAAGATCATGAATTTAATGAACAGTGATATCGATTTAATGTCAGCCGATGATCTTGAATTAGTTAATGATTTAAATTTGGAATTATCGGATTTTGATCAATTATTAAAATTTAATCATAATCAAGAAAAAACTATAATTATTAATGGTTATGGAAGTTTGAATTCATTTGATAATTCAAATTTAACACCAAGTACCGTTAGTATAAGGTATGATCCAGTTAAATGGACTAAAACAGATGATGAAATTTTAAATAATCAACTTGAATTAATGAATTTGGAAAATATTAATCAACTCATTAATTCATCTTGTAACAATGGGAAAGTTATCAATTTTCATAAAATGATGGTTCAAAAATTCAATATTAAACCAACTGATGATTATGTCTTTGTTAAAACTATTAGAGATAACAATGGTCAAATTCTGAAATTAGAATCAATTAGACCCCCTGTTAATTCTTTAGGTGTTATTGAATATACACCTGAATGGATTAAGAGATTTGTTTGTTACCCAAGATATAAAAGTGGTATGAATATTCAAGTACTTAAAGGAACTGAAAATTTCACACTTTATAATGATTACAAGATGCTCATGTGGGATTTTAAGGAAAAACTCCAAAATTTGAATATCAATTTTAATCAATTAACGCCTGATATGATTAAAAATGAACTGTTTAATAACAAAAGTGTTTACATCAACCCAAGGAGGTGATGATGATGATGATTTTAATAATTTTGTATTTGTATTTGTATTTTTAATTTTCCTTTTTAGTACCTAATGAAAAATACTTTAAATGAATGGATTAATAAATAAAACCAACTAACTCTATATAACTCTATGTATTATTTATTAAATGGATTAATTTTTTGGGTATATGATATAGGTTGTTTAGATAATAATTCTTTTCGATAATTTTCAACAACTGTTTCATCGTAAACGGCTAAACTATCGGCAAATTCACAAACACGGACCTCTATTAACCTTTCTCTTTCATGTTCTAATATAAATGGATCACATTCCAATTCCAATTGTCTCTGCATCTTCAATTCATATTGTTCTTTTCGTTCCTCTAATTGTCTTTTTAAATACTGTTTACCACTGTCTTGTGTTTCTTTTGCACCGTCTTTCCTTTGAACAAACCCTGAAGTACCTGACCCTTTGGTCGTACTCAATCCAATACCATTATAAGACATGTTAATTGAAGGTTTAAAATAAAATGGTTTGTTTGTATGTACAATTTTTTTTTTCTATGTACATACTCTATTTCTTTTTATGTGATAATGATCAAACGAAGGAAAATCGTTAAACTAACACCATCACAACAACAAATTATAAATTTTAAAAAACAAAATGGTTCAACAATCCTTTTATTTGAACATGGTTATCAATATAAAATATACGCACAGGATGCAATACGAATTGGAAGCTTATTGAATTATAACGTTAAACCAGGTTGGGAATCAACTTTAGAAACTACCAGTGGGAAATATTCTGCATTTGCAACTATAACAATAAACAAATCAGTCTTAGATTTGACAATTAAGGGGTTAATTGGCAGAGGCTTTAAAATTGCACTTGTTAATCAAATGATTAATGAAAATGGGGAAATTTCTAAAAAAGTTTCACAAATTTATTCACCAGGTACTTATTATTCTACTAATCAACTTGGACAGGATGAATCAAACTGCAAATCTATTTTATGTTTAGTTGAAAGAAATAATAAATTAAGCATGATTTCAATAAATGTTTTTCTTGGACATATTATTTATGATGAATTCGATGATAATATGATTAGATTACAATTACAGACAAGATTGATAATTTTAGAACCAATTGAAATTATCCTACTTGGTATACATAATAAGGACACTATTAAATGTATTAATCATTTTAAAGAATCACAATCTAGAGATGTGTCAAATATGATAAGAATTATAACAAAACCAGATCAATCACAATCAAAGGAAACAAATGCAGCATCACAATCAGCAAATATTATAGAAAAGGTGATGATGAATTATGATTTGAACCCAAAAGTAATGTCATTGGTTAGCAATTTTAACAATGGGTTGTTAAAATGTTTTGAAACTTTATTAGATTATCTTCGAGAATTCCAATTGGAATCAATTTTGAATAATTTTGAATTTTACATTACATATGATCAAATGTCTAAAGATTCAATAGTATTAGATTCAATTGTATTGAAAAATTTAGAGATTTTCCAAAATCTTACAAATTTTAAACAACAAGGATCACTTTTATCATTTTTGGATGAAACTGTTACTAAAAGTGGACAAAGATTGTTAATAAATTGGATTAAGACACCATTAATAAAAAGAGAGAAAATATTTCATAGACAAATGATTGTTGAAAATATGATTAAAAAAATGAATTCAGTTCAAATGTCTAAAATTATAAAATTATTATCACTTGTTAATGGTATGGATTTGCAAATGATTAATATTAGAATATTTAATTTGAAATCAACTAGATTTGAAGTCTATAAGTTTTTAAAATTTATCGATGATGCTTATGAAATTTTTAAAGTTAATAACCTGAGTTCTAATTTTTATTCAATTGAAGCTTTGGGTTCAAGAGAATTTTATGAACTTTTTCAAAATTTTATTGAGATAATTAACTCTGAACCAATATTGAAATTAATTAAATTAAAACATTACATTTATTCACCAGCTGCTATCGATTTCAAAAATGAAACCTCTTATTTTTTTGATTATTTTAATAGTAATTACCCAGGAGGTAGAAAATTAGAAGAATTAAAATTAAAGAGGGAGAATATATTGTTGGAATTTCAAACTGAATTGAATATAATTAAACACCAAATAAAGAAACCTGATTTGAAATGGACTCATATTATCCAAGGGAAATATTTAATTACTGTTAGAAAAAGCGAATCTAAATATGTACCAGAAGGTTGGATTAAGAGACATTCTACGATTAACACAGAATCATATTACACACCTAACACATTGGAATTGCTGAATAAATTACAAAACATTGAAACAGATTTACAAACAAAATCAAATGAAATTTTTAATGAATTCATGAAATCCATTAAGGATATATACCCAGAGATTAATTCAGTTATTATGCAAATAAGTCAATTAGATGTGTTTTTATCATTTGCTAAAGTTTCAATTAATTATGATTTGAAAAAACCAATATTAATAGATTCACCAATTGTTAAACTTAAACAATGTAAAAATCCAATAATAATGAAACTTTCAAAAGAAATGATACCTAACAATGTAAATTTTGAGAATATTGTAATAATGTGTGGCCCTAACATGGGAGGGAAATCTACTTTAATGAGGTCAATTGGGCTAAATGTAATTTTAAATCAAATTGGATGTTTTATTGCATGTGGTGAAGGAAGTGAAATAGGGATCTTTGAGAATTTTGTTATTAGATTAGGAGGAGGAGGACACACGGCTGATTCAATGCTTCAATCAACATTCGAAATGGAGATGCTTGAATGTAGAGAAATATTTAATTTCCCTAATTCAACAGGAAATTGTTTAATATTATTAGATGAAATAGGTAGAGGTACTAGCTCAATTGATGGGAATTGTATTGCATGGAGCATAATTGATTATTTAAAGACATTTAATAATATGTTGGTGATATTTATTACACATTATAACGATTTACAATCAATGGAAACAGAGAAAATCCATATATACCACATGGGTTATGAATTAATTAGAAATGGGGAGATAATTACTGATAGCGCGGATAATAACAGGGAGATGGGAATAAACGATGACATTATGTTTACTTACGAATTAAAACAGGGAGGGTCAAATGGTTCCTTTGGGGTTTATTGCGGATTGCTTGCCGGAATTGATCGGGAAATCATTGAACAGGCATACCAAGTTTCAGAGCAACAGAAACAACACCAGCGACGTTTAGAGCTTTCACAAAAAATGGAAGTGGTTCGTAAAGCGGATATTCATACAGCATTTCAAAGTTGAGTTGAATCGTTTATTCTTTATATCGTAAATTATAAAAGCTATCTATACCGATACCGATATGTGAGCGATTTAATTATCTATTGGGGAGGGGAAGGGGGAAGCAGCTGTGCCATTCAAGCAAAGGGCCTATGGCTCAAATGGGCCCAAGCCTATTTGCATTAATTAATCGATGCATACCGGAAATTAAAACAATAGTTTAAAATAGAAATCTTTTGATACTTTGATGCAGGAAGGATTATGAGAACGGTAACTTAAATATGCCTCACATTAATTTATAAAGCAAAAAACAATCGATATGATTGTTATCAGGGGAACATCTGCCCACTTGCGCATTGATTATTTTTTTCACTATAAACTGGTAAGTGAATGTTATGCTGCTTTAATTGAAAGCTTGTTAAGTTTTATTTGCATTGCATTTCATTCTACTTTTCGTGATACATGAGGGGTCCTAATATGGGTGATAGATTTACATATATTCTATAAAGAAAATGGAATATCCATACATCCGCATTAAATGTAATAAGTGCTAATTTTTATAAACCAATATAAATTATACACTGCCTCACGTAAAGTGCCCCCCTTTCAAGCAATGCCAAATGTTTCTGTTTTTCGAAAAGGCATTTCTAATGCTATCTGATGGCACAATATGGTATATATATTTTTAAAATAAATAAATGGAGAAAAGTATTGAATTATCATCTCTTTAAAAACTTTCTAGTACTGCTTGCATTCATACCTCCACTGTTCAATTTATAACTAATATCTCCTAAATCATTACCTTCAAATACAATGCCACCATGGAAATTATCATCATGATGAATAGTAACAGAACTGAAATCTTTAAATGGATCATCATCTAATG
The DNA here is from genome assembly GCA_030563185.1 of Saturnispora sanitii. Lineage (NCBI taxonomy): Eukaryota > Fungi > Ascomycota > Pichiomycetes > Pichiales > Pichiaceae > Saturnispora > Saturnispora sanitii. The sequence continues at coordinate 252,486 of JAKUBF010000007.1, read as the reverse complement.
CTAAAGTTGACCCTGATGCAGATGTCTTTCTTTTTGATTTTAATGTCCCAATAGAAGATTGAGTACTTTCCTTTTTAGAACTTGAATTTGTACTACCACCAAATAAAGGAGCTTTAGGTGGGTTTAATGTAGGAACCATTGGAGGTGTTTGATTTCTTAATAATGCCCATTGAGTAGTTTTGAAAAATGGGTGTAATTTAATTTCACTTGCTCCTGATTTTGAACCTAATCTTTTAGTTTCATTCTTAATTAAAAGTTTTTTAATAATGGATTTACCATTATTAGATAAAGAATTATAATCAGGGAATTGAACATCTTGTTTAAGAATATTTGAAAATGTTTGATTACGAGTGTTACCCTTAAATGGTGTAATGCCATAAACCATTTCATAAATAAAAATCCCTAAAGTCCACCAATCAACAGCAGATGTATGTCCTTTCCCCCATATAACTTCTGGAGCAATATATTCTTCAGTACCAACAAATGAATTAGTTCTAAATCCATTAATACAAGCATTTGTATCTAATTGTGGTAAAGATTTTGTAGAAGCGGTATTAATTAAAGTTGGTGTACCCCCAGAATTAGATTGTTTAGATAAATCAAAATCACTTAACATGATATGCCCAGATTGATGTAATAAGATATTTTCAGGTTTTAAATCACGATAAATAAAACCCATTAAATGTAAATATTCTAATGCGGCTATAACTTCAGCAGCGTAAAATTTGGCATCATTTTCAGGTATACATTTCAACTTTCTCGTTTGTAAAGCTCTGAAAAATTCACCTCCCATGCAATATTCTAAACAAAGGTATAAATGATCCTCTGATTGAAAAGAATGATACAATGTTACAATGAATGGGTGATTTGCAGTTGCTAAAATTTCTTGTTCTGCTAAAACACGTTTGATCTTGTTTCTTTCAACCATTTCTCTTTTATTAAGAATCTTCATAGCGTATAATCTCTTTGATGCCTTTTCACGTACAAGGTAAACTTTACCAACATCACCTTTACCTAAAAGTTTTAATTTTTCAAAAGATTGAGGTGATACTTCTACTGATGAAATATGGACAGAGTTAGAAGAATAGGATCTCGATGCTGTGGCAATGGTAGTATTAGAACTGGACGACGTGGGTATTTCACCAATGTGGGTGTGGATATTATCAGTCTGTTGGATTAAAGGAGGCTGTGATTGTGATTTTGAAAATGTAGTGAAACTCTTGAGTTTCTTCAACGTACCTTTCTGTTCGGTGTCTGTATGATGATGATGCTGCTGCTGATGCTGTTGTTGTTGTTGTTGCAATTGCGGCTGCTGTTGCGGCTGCTGCTGGTGCATTTGTTCTGAAAGTTCATTAGTTTGTTCTGAAACGACATCGTTTGCACTCTCCGCGCTCTGCTGGGACCACTTGAAAAGTGAACGAAGCTTGTTCAATGTAGGCGGATCATCTTCCTGTGCTGAGACCCTCCCTGCGGATTTCCTACGAAGGGTATCCATTATTGCAAGTTGAAATGAATAAAAATGTGTAATAGTTAAACAATAAACAAATTTCGTCCATCATGAGCCCTGTGTCAACGTTGAAACGATGAACACATTGAAAAGGTTAAGGCTATTGAAAACGGAGTTATCGATGTTAAAGACACTATATCAATTTTATCCTTTAATCAATCTATCAATGTAGATATAGATCTTACTATTACTGTGATATTTGTATTAATTGTTTATAAAGACGATATTTGTAACCTAAAAAAAAAGTGCAACAAAGATAAGTGAACTTCCCCCCTCTCCTCCAGCATGATGAACTTGCATTCATCTAATTAGTTGGCTAAATGTGGTGGTAATAAGAAATTGGCAACAGAACTCTTGATGTGCATGATATGGTTACATTTAGAACATTTCATTTCACCTTCAACAATCGAAGTTTCCACAAGCAATTTGTGGAGCTCACGCATCAAAGGCTCCTCCATCATTTCAGGACGTGTTTGTGGGAAATTAACATTACCCAAGTCTTGCATAACGCTATATAGAGCAGGCCATTCGATTCTTTCAAGAAGTGATGAAAAAAGATCGAAATCAGGCACTTCTTGTTCGTCTAAAGGCGCCGTTTCAAGTTGACATGATTCAAATTTAAGGGGGAAAGACCCACATGATTTAACTGGGCACTGCACAAAGTTTGTTGTAAGAACCTTCATTGTAAATTAAACTTAACTTGGTTTTTACTTTAAATAGTGCAAAAAATATAAATTTTTTTCATCTTCTTCTTTTCAACACTTTCTTTTCTTCAATGAAAATTTTGTATAAGTTATATTATCAATACTAGATGATATAAGTATACATTAACTATTATTCATTCAACCATTAGCATGATTATAAACGTATCTCTTGTCAATCCCCTGATTAACAATGATGTTACAAATATTTATTCGATTAGTCTTTATGAACGCTAATAAATGTAAAACTTAATTTTAATTGTAAAATTATCATATTAATGTACACACACATGGTTATAAAGTAGCTCTCAATTTTTGAGCGTATTGAGGAAACCCTCCATCACGTAAAATTCTCATCAAACCATCCCTTTCATTTCTATTAGATTTAATTCTTTCTCTAACTTCATCATTCATTGACCTTGTTAAAATAGTATGAATAATACGTGGGGAACACCCATCTGTTACCATAGCCAGTTGTAACACTTGCTTTAATCTTTCCACATCTGTTATGTAGTTCTTTAACCAGCTTGATTTAATTATAAGTTTTTCCAGTGGAACCTGTGAATTAATATAATTTTTCTTTGATTTTTCATATTTAGAAACAATTAAACGTCTCATATTCATCCTTTTAACGTTCTTTTGATCTATTCCACTCAGTAGATATCTTTTAAACAACCTTTCCATTAATGAATTACATCGTGACCATCGTAATTGATTAAATATCACCTCTATTATATTGTTATTATTGTCATTATTTTCACCATTTGATGGGGTTAATTTATCACCAATGGTAGTTATAGTATTAACATATTGATGTTTACTAATCCCCCCTCTTTCTAATTTAGCAAATGATTCTTGGACTTGTGCTAAAACTGTATTAGTATTAGATATTTGTTGTTGGTTTTGAATTATATTTTGAATTTTAATACTTTGTGAAGGTTGTGTTGATTCAAATTGATTTTCTAAATGGGTCCTAAAATTACTTTCAGTCATTGTATCATCACGTAAAACTTCTACTCTAGTAGAATACATTTGAATTAATGGTGGTAATAACATCCAAAATGCCAAATGTGATGAATAAGACATTAATTTCATTTCGTCCATATGGTTCCACCTGTTTGGTGGAATCTTGCGTCCAAATCCGCCCCAGGCGTTGGAATTTGCCGTTTTGGCTGCTGGTCTATAAGTACTGGCGTTTCTACGAGCACAACGCCAGATATTCTTCCACATTTTAATTAGTTGATATTATAAAGTTATAGTGGCGCCAGATTTAAAACTAAGAAAAATATTTGAATATGTAAAAAAAAATTAAAATCTTCAATTTCTCTCTTCTCATTGGCTATCATGTATCTTTATTTAAAGGCTGAATTAGGAAACATAGATCATATAGATTTCCCAGAGGGTTACGAATACTCATTTAAGTTAACTTGTTCAAAGTGCCATGAAGATGCTCCAAAATTGGCCATTTTTAACATCTTAGAAAAACATGAAATCGGTGGTTCTAGAGGTGAAGCTAATTACGTTGCAACTTGTAAATTTTGTCAATCTAGGGGTAATATCAACATTAACATGCCTAAGAAGTATGCTGGTTATACAAATTCAGGTGAAAAGACCCCAATGTTAGAAATTGATTCAAGAGGTTGGGAAATTGTTGATTTCATTCCTGAACAACCATTAGTTGCTAATAATGGTAAATTCCCAGAAGTTTTATTAGACGAAGGTGAATGGTATGATTATGATGATTCTAAAGGTGAAGAAGTTTCCATCACTGAAGCTGTGTGGACAGTTGAAAACTGAATCAATTCAACTTTTATAGTTGCTGAGCGATTAATAAACCATTGATAAATTAAGAAAAGTCTCTGATATTGCATTCAAGTAATATGTAATACAATTTATCAATATACTAGACTAATTTGTATTTTTGTATAGCAACTTTACCGGTAAAGGGTTAAAAGAGTTTATCATATAACGGAATTTAGTTTAACAGGAAAAAAAATCAAATATGTGTATGTATTAAGATGATATAATAAGGGGGCGAAGTTAATTTACGATTAAATAAGTTTGAACTTTCATGTGTTAAAGACAATATAACGAGAGTAACTCGTTTAAACTTATAGTTTATATTACATGTATTTATGAACAAACGTCATGGTAATTTAGCGTATTTTGTTTCTCTTTAAATTAAATTCCTATATAATTAATATTAATTTAAAAGGCGAGCTTGGAGAAGAACCACTTGGCTTCACCGGATTGGTGGTTTTGTTCAAAGATCTTCTTGACAGCCTTCTTAGCTTCAGACTTTTGGGTTGGTTCAGCAATGGATTCAGCGTTAACGGCAGCCTTTAATGATTCAACGTTGAAAGTGTATCTGGTTGGTAAAAGATGGTTGTAGTTGATGACCTTGACGAATGGCTTAATAGCGTTCTTTCTGGCAAGCTTCTTAGCACCCATACCCTTGGTAACCTTTGATGGTTCTCTTTGGATACCGGCAACGATAGCATGTGAGAATTGGGTAGCCTTGGTACCTTCGTCGTGAGCAGCAACGACGACAACCTTCTTACCGGCGAATCTACCTCTGGTGACAATAGCAACCTTACCTGACTTGATGATCTTAGCCATATTTACGTTTGGTTATACTTTTTAAAAAGGTCCTTCAATATACAAAAAATCTTTAAATTTTTCATTTCAACCTAATGAAAGTTGAAAAAAAAAAATAATTATGAGAAAAAAAAATGAGTCGTGTAAAAAAATAATGCGGTTCTAGGGTGTATTTCCTATTCAAGAAAAACAAGTCACAATCAAAATAAAAAAAAGCTCAGCATAGCTCAGTTCATGCTTATCTCCTAACACTCACTTGAACCTTGGTTCATCTTAAACGACTACGCGCTAACAATTTCGAATTCATTGGTGTGACAACCCTCTTTTCTGATCCATTGCCAACTCCAGCATTAGATGATGCCATACTAACAGCTTTATTAACAGCGGCACTTATCATAACTTCATCAGCTTTCCTTAAATTGGCTGAAACTTCATACAATCTTTCCTTTTCCATGATCCTTGATTTAAACATCGAAGAAGTCCAATTAGAAACATCATTCAGTTCACATTCTAAAATTAACGTTTCATTGTTAGCACCTAAACTAATAGCAAATCTACCTAACTTTCTATTTGGGTCTTGATTTAAAACTTCAACAAATTTAATTTTAGAATTTGTTAAATCAACTTCCATAGTTAATTCATCCCCCCTTTGATTGAAAAATAATGCCCTACCAAATGTAGTTATAACTAAAATTCTACTTTGAAATTGTACTTCAATACTAGTAATACTAGGTGGTGGTTTAGGTGTAAAAAATTTCATTAATTTTGTTGTTGTATTTGAATTAGTACCATTGGTAAAATCATCATTAGGATCAATAACATTAATTTCTTCATTTTTATATTCAATTGGGTGTTCTTTTTCATTGTGTAAATAAATAGTGTCCTTATTCTTATACCCAAGTGGGGATTCAGTAATACACCCTCTGTGCTTCTTTTCAAAATTAGCAGTGGAATCTTTAAATAATCTAATCAATCCTGCCTTGATAACTCTTTCGTTATGATGTTTCATGAATTTAATATATTTCAAATCCAAAACGGATAATTGTTGAACTGGTGCATTTGAAGAGGGAGATGAAGCACTAGGAGGAGCGGATAAAGGTTTCCTTCTTTGGCCACTATGACGTTGAGTTGGTGATTGCTTAGATTTCGTTGGTACCTTCGTATGTAATACAGGTCTTGGTATATTGGTACCTGGGATAACATTAATCTTATCATTTAAAGTGGTTGAAGAAGATGACATTGAAGAAGAGGAAGATATTTTCCGATTTGGAGAAGGAGGAACCCCCATATTTTGTGTAACTGTGGAAGCCCCATATAAGGCAGCATAAGCTGCATTTGATGCATTTTTAGGTACGGTACCGCCATTTCTTGAAGGTTTCATCATAATTTCACCATTGTTAGATGATTGCGAATGTGAAAGTTGAGATATACCAACACCACTTGATGAACTTTTAGCAACTGGTATAGGTGGTGGGGTCATATTAGGAACAGGTGGTAAAATATTTGATTTTAAATTGGCATTTCCCGTTGAAATAGCTGCAGCTTGAGAAATAATTGAAGCATAAGCTGGGATATTCGGTGTTGATTGTGATTGTACCCTTCTCATTGGTTTATACTGTTGATCTAATTCAGGAACAGGCTTCATAGATTTGGCAGTAATTTTATAACCTGATAAAACCGGTGGGGATGACCCCCAAATTTGAGCATACGTCCATTGTTTATCCTTAAACCAATAATGTTGTTTAATTTGATCGATTGTCAATCTTGATTCAGGTTTAAGTAAAAGAATTCTTTTAATTAAATCTCTAATAACTATGGGGAAACCTGCTGTGAATGCATATTGAAGTTTCTGAACTTTTTGAAAAGTTAAATATTCATTGGCACCTTTAAATGGGGGTTTACCACCAATCATTTGATAAATGATACAACCTAAAGCCCAAATATCAGCAGGTTTACCACATGATTTATCACTTAATAATTCAGGTGAAACATATTCAGCAGTTCCAACAAATGATTTAGCCCTAGTATCCTTTGGGTAATTCCCATCTTCATCCCTTTCTAATATTTTAGCAGTCCCAAAATCAGTTATTTGGACTTTGAAATTCCCATCTATGAGAATATTTTCAGGTTTAATATCTCTATGAATAACACCATTATTATGCATGTAATCAATTGCATCAATTAATTGCATGGAATAATATCTAGTTGATTCTTCATCCATCGTGTTGTTTCTTTTAATAAGAGATAACAGTTCCCCATTTTCAGCATAATCAAGTACAAAATAAAGATATTGAGAATCTTGAAATGTATAATGTAATTTGACTATGCCCGGGTGATTGTTAAGTCTATTTAGAGCATCCTTTTCTAATTTAACGTATTTGACTTTATCCTCCTTAATGATGTACCTCTTACTTAACATCTTGATGGCATAGTTGACATTAGTGGAGTTATCTGTAGCTAACACAACAGTGGAGTATGAACCCTCACCTAATTCCTTACCGATTTTGAAATCCTTTATAGATTTTCTAACAGCTGTAGTAACCATTTCTCCCGTCTTGGCATCACGAACTTGTTGTAAAATTTTAGCTGCGCCTTCATCCTCATCATTTTGTGATTGATAATGATGACGATGATGATGATTGTTATTGTTATTGTTAATATGATGACCATTTAAATTGCCATCCATGGCCTCTCCACTGGTATACTGATAATGCTGTTGTTGGAAATTTTGATGCTGATGTTGTTGTTGATAATTGGTATATTTGAACCTACGATTTTCAATTGCCCTCTGATGTAACCTTTCCTCTTCCATTTGATCCAAACTGGATCCTTCGGAAGATGTACCCCCCTCGTTATTTGGATAATTCATAAAGTGATCTGGTGGGGCTCCAAATTTACCGTCCATGTTCAGCAATGGGGTCGTCATAACAGGTGAATGGATTTCTTGTTCGAACACAGCAGCATTACTAGCAATGTATGGTGAGTCCATGTACTGTTCGTAGAGATCGTCATAAGTCACCGGAGATGCATCACCTGGGTTTTTATAGTCTCTACTTGACCGATAACTGGTTTGCTGGCTGTTTTCTGAATTCCCTTGCATGATAAACCTATCAGCAATTTAAGAAACTTGAAATTGAACAAGATGAAATAGTGAAATAAATAAATTTAAATTTTCTTATCGAAGGCTTGAAATACATTTATTAACAAAGGTAAACATGTCTGGTAGGTTCACGCTCCCCCGTGCTGAAATAACCCAGATAGGCACTAACAAGTTACTAAAATCGCCGCAGAGCGTTTTAAGTCAGGAAACTGAAAAAAACTGCGAGGAAAACGCCCAAACTTTCAGCTCGGAGGACGAAAGTCTTGTAAAAGCATTGTTAGCACCAGACACTACCCCAGTTGCGACCAACCGATTAAGAGACAAGATCCGCGGGTTATTTAAGCACACCAAAACCAATGAGCCAATGCATTCCTCACCACTGGAAATCGAATCGGCGCCACAGAGCGCCTTGGTACAGGAGTACTCGCTGAGCAGACCGCTGAGCAGATACGGCGGGTCATCGGTGGCACTTTTGACAGCCGAATCGCCAGTTGTGGGGATTTTGCTGGACACCCCGACCAAAACACCTAGAGCAGCTCCGTCAGCTGGATCGATTGAATCCAGTTCTAGTAACTGCTCAATTTTGAAGTCCCCAGTGGGGCTCTATAGATGAGCAAACACAAAAACGCGAAAATTATTAATAACTACTATTTTCTTTATAAATGAATACCTCTTTCAAAATAAGTGGGGCAATATGAGTGGATGAGTACTAGGCTATAAGGTAGAGCATATTATGCAGTAGAGTAAATCATTTTTATCTTTTCCGACACTCCAAACGACAATTTTTTTATGCAACTTTTATGTTGGTGCTCAGCGATTGCCAACAACGTTCCCATAATAAAACTGTCAGCTTGAATGTTTTATTTGAAGATGGTTTCTATGCATTACTACAACATTTTTATATGTTTTTCATGTATACCTAGACATATCGCTGTTTTAGGATCCACTCACATTGTTCACTAAAAGAGTCCGAAAAAAAAAACTTACAATATAGTACCCCATATGGGTGAATAACTCATCTAGAGTAAAACAGTCAAATTATAGCCACATTAAAACACCCAATCCTCATAATGTTATATGGATAAGAATCATATACACAAAAAAATACAACTGCTGAGCATTTGCTGTTTTCCTTACTTACCAGTTGTCCCTCTTGAATCAGTTCTAAGATACTAACATGTCATTATAAATAGCATTCCCCCTTCGGTAAAAGCAAAATCCATAGTCATTTTACATATTTAACACGCGCCCATATTTTACGAGAATTTTATTTTTTATCTATTATCATTCTCATTTTGTTTCACCTAAAAAAAAAAATCAAATTCCAAAACAACATACACGAAAATTCACTCCTTTGAAACCCTAGCTTTAAACACTACCCCATTGAAAATGTCACTGCAGATCCATTCCACGGTTCACCGTAAGTCCGGGTGGGTGCGTGTAAAGGACGACGGCCTGATTTCATTTCGTTGGCCTAAAAGATGGCTTGTTCTCGGCGATTCATCTCTCGACTTTTTAAAATCAAGTGATTCCAATGATACAGAACTGGTTTTCAGGATCCCACTCTTACACATCCAAAAGTGTTCTAAATCTAATCTTAAGGACTTTTCATTTGAAATTCGCCATAGTTCAAAATCAACGTTCGTTCAGGTTAAATCTGATCAAGAATTGAATATGTGGATTGATTCAATTCAAGCGAAGGCCCCACGTCAGGGGTTTTCAACTCCTGTTAAAGTCACCCATGAGGCCAAAGTCAGTTATGACAGTGCAAATGGTACTTATAAAGTTAAGGGTATACCACCTGAATGGTTAGCTCTTTTAAAAGGTTCAAATATTACATATGAAGATTTTGCAGCTGATCCGTCTGCAGTAATTGATGTTTTAAACACTTATACTGAAATGGTTTCACCTGATATTAGTCATAAAAATGGATTTGATGATTTTAATGCAAATGAACTTTTCGGTAAACCACAACAAAAGATTTTGAATGAAGTTACAAAACCTTACAAGGGGAATGCCAACAATAACAGCAATGTGAATTCACAGTTCAACCATTTAAGAAAAGCTCCGTCTGCTCCATTAAGACAGGCACCTGCACCGCCTTCATCTATTGGTACAAATCATACTGTTGGTATCAACAACCAACAGGAGGGTTCTAATAATAAGGACAACGCGTTTGTTCCAAATAGACAACCCCCAAGTATACCCAAGGCGACAAAACCTCCAATGCAATTGCCACCAAGTCTACCATCGAATAATTCTCCAATGAGACAAGCACCTAAACCAACTCAACAACAGTACATGCAAAATAGTCATATTAGGCAAGCCCCTAAACCGCCACAACAAGAACAGCCACAACAACAACAGCAGCAGCAACAGCCTCATTATAATCAGAAACCAATTAATCAATATTACCAACAGCCACAACACGTTGTATCAAGGACAGCACCAAGACCTCCTTTACAACAACAACAACCTGTTAACCACATTAAGACCCAAACGAATGCCAAACTAATCGGTAATAATATGGTTAAACCACAACAAAACCAAATAGCCAAACCGGATAAACGTATTTCAACAATGACTGATGCACAAATCATGGCCAAGTTAAGATCGGTTGTTATTAACACTGACCCTAGTAAATATTTCCAAATAATTGAAAAGGCAGGTCAAGGTGCATCTGGGTCAGTTTATTTAGCAAAATCTATTAAATTACAGGGTCAGGCTGTTGCCATTAAGCAAATTGATTTGGCCAAACAATCACGTAAGGAATTAATTGTTAATGAAATTTTAGTTATGCAAGACTCCCATCATGCTAACATTGTCAATTTCATTGAAGCGTACCTTAATGGTAATAATGATCTATGGGTAATCATGGAGTACATGGAGGGTGGGTCATTAACAGATGTTATTGACAACAACCCGAAAATTACTGAAAGACAAATTGCAGCAATTTGTCATGAAACTACTAAGGGGTTGTTACATTTACACAAGAAGAATTTTATCCATAGGGATATTAAATCAGATAATGTCTTATTGGATGCTAGGGGGCATATTAAAATTACGGATTTTGGGTTTTGTGCAAAATTAACTACTGAAAAATCCAAGAGGGCAACAATGGTTGGTACTCCATACTGGATGGCCCCTGAAGTTGTTAGACAAAAGGAATACGATGAAAAGGTCGACGTTTGGTCATTGGGGATCATGACGATTGAAATGATCGAGGGTGAACCACCATACCTTAATGAAGAACCATTGAAGGCTCTTTATTTGATTGCCTCCAATGGTACCCCAACTTTAAAACACCCTGAAACTTTAAGTAACGAAATCATGGATTTCCTCAGTGTTTGTCTTTGTGTTGAAGTGAAGTTCCGTGCAAGCACTGACGAACTGTTAACGCATCCATTTTTCAAAATGGCCTGTTCAACGGGGGAACTTGCCCAGTTACTTAAATTTAAGCAGTGAATACATAATATACAATTAAGCAAGCACGCAAGCGCGTACTCACGATTAGATTTCAAGGTACCCATTGTCAATATCATAGATTTGACCAAATAGGGAAGAACTGACTAGTCCATTTGCATCACCGGGGATGAGTATTACCCCGTTCCCACTTTTATAAACTTTTAACCCAGATTTTAGTAATTTAACCTTATCTAAGAAGATGAGGATTTGACAAGATGGCCTTATCCCACTAATAACGTTGTTGTTTATCCCATCCAATTTGAATTTTGAGGGGACCCCTGTGGCAAAATGGACGTGGTTCCTCCCCATGGAAGACAACCCATGCGATTTCAAAATCAATTCAAGTTTATCCCTATAGGTTCCATGGACTATGACATCTGGGTAATCATCCTCTTCTAAAAGTATCAAATCTGATGGGCCCTGTTCCAAAACGATTGAATGACCCTGTAGGGCACAAATACATTCGTCTTCTATTTTGTATCGCTGTTTGTCACTTTCTTGCACAATTCTAATTAAATCATCCCGATTAGTGCGATGACTCCGAATCCAATTGTGGTTTAAAATAGCCTCAATTGGGACGTACCCTCGTGCAGAAACAGGTAATCCTTGATTTACAGCCTCATGTCTTAAAAGCTTGGATAATGCCTTTGATATTCGTCTGTCTCTTTCCATATTAAACAGGTCTTGGAGTTAAGCCCGTTTATGACCGAATCAAAAAGATTTTTTTTTTTCTTTTTCACCCCCACGGAAAATTTAAGCTTGGCGTGTAATGATTCATTATTAATCATTGGCCTTTGTTTGTCAACATTACAATGTTACTGAGTGGTCTCCCCGAGCCAGCAAAGACGAAAAAGGCCTGTGTTCTCTGTCGGCGGAAGAAAATCAAGTGTGTTCGCCAACAGGGGGAGGCTTGTTGCGATAATTGTCTGAAACGTCATATTTCGTGTGAATTCGATGAAATACCGCCACCATATGCCTCTCAGGGGGGTGTTAAGAAGGCATGGAAGTTCCAAGATGCTGGGGTGATGAAGAAGTCGAAATCAACAGGCACGATGATGGCGATGAAGACGATCAACTTCACAACTTTGACCCCTGAATCTAATGACAGTGCTCTGCAAAGCGGATTCGATGGTGGGTTCGATAACGTTCTTCGGAAGTCGGACAGTGAACTTACATTTAATGTTGATCCGATGGAACTCCTGTGGGACGTGGAGGAGTTTGAAAGGCAGTTGGAGGAAAACATTGGCAAGACATTCAATATGAACGGCTATACATTACCAGGGGATTTACCTATCGGGGGGTCGACTGAGTTAGACGATCGCCTGAACAAGGAGAATGAAAAGGAAAAGGACAGACAGGTGGAAATTTCCATGTTATTAGAGGACGAGATGAAAAACGAGACCGAATTTAGCATCCCAACTGACCAAAGAGATTTTGTGACATCTTCAATAACGGCAGCAGTGGATGATCAACTGCAGCAGCCGAAGCAGGAAGAGACGACAACGGCGCAGACGACAGTACAACCCCCAAAGCGGTTCAGCATATCGAGTATTAACCCACAGACACAAACAAGTGAGGATTTGTTCAACCTGTTCTTCTCCACGGCAAACTACCTCTCGGATATGATCAATAGGGACAAGTTCAAACAGAACATGAATAGAAACATCCCTTTTACGTTGACGTTAGCTGATGCAATCCTGGCCCAAATGTACCTTTATTTGAACTCCCCACAGAGGGCATCACAGTATTATTTCAAGGCTAGGTTAGGAGCTTATAAGTTCTTGGATGATGAAGAGTTTATTTCAAGTTCATTCTATTCAGTGACATCTATTCAGATTTTGCTTATTTTAAGTGATTACGAGTTGAAAGTGGGTCGATGGGCAGCAAGTGCGTTAACGTTTTCACGAGCTTTGATGATGATCAAAGTCCGTGGGATTTACGTGTATGATGTGAACCACCCATTTTCACTTAATAAGAAATTTGACAATGAATTCCAAACTCAATCTGACGAATGCTACGATTGGCCTGAATGGATGACGAGGGAGGAAACAAGGAAGACGTTTTACAAAGTGTACTGTTACGACAAATATATGACTTTGTACAAGGGGATTTTTGAAAACATTCCCTATGAGAGAGTTGCGGTGAAATTACCAATTGATGGGCTTTTAACTAGGAATTTACAAGAACCTACTGACCGGCCTAAGATGTTCATCAGGGATATACTACCGCGAATAAGGTCAGGGGAGAAAGTCCCATTGGGGCCACTTTCAGTTCACATTATTTTCATGTCTTTAGTTTCATGTGCGAACCTTTGGATCAGGAACACGTGTATGAACGAAGGTACAATTGATAAAAAAACGTTGGATGTGTATTTAGGTGAGATGACTGAGATCATCACACAGATGGAATTGATGCATAAGAACTACAAAGAGGGGTTTGAAATTTACAACAAGATTGGAGAGATAGTTAGGGAGGTCATTAAACTTAAACTGTACCATTCGATCCTGTACATTATTGGAGGGGCATTGAGACGATCCCCTGAGACTTTTACCAGAGAGATCGATCTTATTTATTATGAAATGAAGGGCAAGTGTCTTAACCAAACGATTAGCCTCATCCAAGTATTTGACAAGATCGACATGGGGAAATTGGTGTATTACAACCCATTCTTTTCACTAGCATTGCATTGCTCAATCAAATCGGCTATTCAGATGTTCATTATTTGTAAACAAAGGGGATCAACACAGATAGAATCAGCAAGGGTATCACAGTTGTTTAGTCAAGTTTCTATGATTATCAATCAATTGGAAAAATTACAGAAAAAACCTCCAATGTTGATCCCGTTGGTGTTGTTCTACAACGAGAAGTTGGAATCGTATGATAATGATCCATATGCTAACGTGTTTTTTGAGGACACGATGTTATTCAGGAATTAACTCAAAAGATAAATGCTCAGCACTAATCTCAAAACGTCTAGGCATGCTGAGCGTTACCGGCCCGACGCCGATGATTGCTGAGCAACATGGCGAGTTTCTACGACGGGTGCCGAAGTCCGAACGTAGAAACCCGGAGAAGTCCTTACGACACTCATATACCTTGATTTATATAAAGGCGGAGACATATCCACCACCAGAGCAATACTATTATAAACTTATAGAATCCTAACAATATGACTATTGAGTGCTGTGAAGTCAAAAAAACGCCAATTGGGCATCAAGCCTTGGAATTAGAACATGCTCCTAAAGCAACCAGACTTTCAACTTCTGGTGCTATCGAGTGCGATTTACAAGGATTTCAAATCCTTAACTCACCTTTGTTCAACAAGGGGTCTGCTTTCACTGAGGAGGAAAGAATTGCCTTTGGTCTTACAGGGTTATTACCACCAGTTGTGAACTCTTTGGAAGAACAAGTTAAAAGAGCCTACATTCAATTACATTACATGAAGACTCCATTGATGCAGAACGATTTCTGTACCTCTCTTAGACAGCAGAATAAAGTTCTGTATTACAAGCTTGTTCAAGAACATATCAGAGAATTATTACCAATTGTCTATACACCAACTGAAGGTGATGCTATTATCGCTTATTCTGATAGATTCAGAAAGCCAGAAGGTGTTTTCATGGATATCACTGACCCAGAGGGAATTGAAAAGAGATTGGAACCTTGGGGGGTCGATAAGGACGTTGACTACATTGTTATCAGTGATTCCGAAGGTATTTTAGGTATTGGTGATCAAGGTGTTGGTGGTGTTAGAATTACCATTGCCAAAGCTGCTTTGATGACTTTGTGTGGTGGTTTACATCCTGGTAGAGTTGTTTCATGTGTTTTGGATGTCGGTACTAATAATGAATCCCATTTGAAAAATCCACTTTATATGGGTAACAAATTCCCAAGAGTTAGAGGTAAGGAATACGATGAATTCGTTGATAAGGTGCTTTATAAGATGAAGGAAAGGTTCCCTAATGCCGTTATCCATTTTGAAGATTTCGGGGTTTCTACTGCCAGACCAGTTTTACAAAGATTCAGAAATGTTCTTCCTTGTTTTAATGATGATATTCAAGGTACTGGTGCAGTTGTCATGGCTTCCATTGTTGCTGCTCTGAATTTAACCAACAGACAGTTATTAGACAGTGAAATTTTAATTTATGGTGCTGGGTCTGCTGGTTTAGGTATTGCAGATCAAATTGTTAACCATATGGTTGCCCATGGGATCACCAATGAGGAAGCTAGAGCAAAGATCCACTGTATGGACAGATTTGGGTTATTATTAAAGGGTATGGAAACTAACTCTGCTGCTCAAGAAGCCTACGCTGATGAAGTTGCTGATTGGGAAGGTGTGGACACTAAGAGTTTAGTTGATGTTGTTAGAAGAGTTAAGCCAACATGTTTAATCGGTTGTTCCACTCAAGCTGGTGCTTTCAATGAGACTGTTATTAAGGAAATGTACAAACATAACCCAAGACCAATGATCTTCCCACTTTCGAACCCAACAAGATTACATGAATGTTTCCCAGAAGATGCATTAAAATGGACAGATTACAATGCCCTGGTTGCAACTGGGTCCCCATTCAAACCAGTTAATGGTCATGTCATTAGTGAAAATAACAACTGTTTGACATTCCCAGGTATTGGTTTGGGGGCTGTCTTGGGTAGAGTTTCAACTATTTCAGATAGAATGATTTCTGCTGCAGTGGATGAATTAGCAAGTCTTTCCCCAGCTAAGGAAGATCCAAAGGCCGGGTTATTACCACCAATTGAAGATATCATTGATACTTCTGCTAGAGTTGCAGTTGCCGTTATCTTAGAAGGTTTGAAGGAAAAAGTTTGTAGAGTTGAAGATGAAGATTCTCCAGATGGTGGCAAGGTTTCCATTCCTACTGATTACGAAGAGTGTTTGAAGTGGGTTAAGGAACAAATGTGGGTTCCTGAATACAGACCTTACATTAAGGTGGAGCATAGAGATGACATTCATACTCACCAATATTAAACTTGCCTAGCGAACTTTTATCCCAATAAACAAGCCTTAGAGAATTGTATAATTCATTAAAGGTATTTTATATCATAGTTAATCCGTTAAAGAGTATTTTATTTTGCTCTAATGATTTTATAAAATATTAACTAATTTCCCCATACTACACTTAAGTCTGAATAACTTAATGCGAGAAAGAAAGTAAGAAAACATAAACTAACGTGTTTACACTGCCCATTGCTACGGGGATCGCTTTTAACAAAAGCGAAAGCAAAAAAAATAAACACAAGTGCTCTCACTCAGATTTGAACTGAGGATCGCCACATTACTAGTGTGGCGCCTTACCAACTTGGCCATAAGAGCTCTTATGTGCTAGAAAAACAACTGGTTTAACTGATCAGCTGTTTTTCTTTAAAGTATTATTAGTGCTATTTTTCTTTCTACCCAGCGTTGATAACGTCAGAAATTACAAATAAAAACGTTTAACTAGTGTATTTGACACACATGGCAATAGCACATAATTTTATTTTAAAAAAAAAATTTTTGTGTCATATGCATTTCAATTTGTATGTAAAAAGTGATTTTTTGTTCCAGTAACAAAAAATATTGTAAAGCGTTGTCTGCTACTAAAAACAACGTAGCACAGCCCCTATGCTGAGCGCCATTATTAATATATTTTAAACTATCACAAGATAATAATTTGACTATACACAAGATATCTTTTTGTAATATGTAGTACACAATTTATTTACATGAGCACTTTTTTGGTAGACTTGACACTGAAATCTTATAAATGTCTCTTAATAGGGACCTTTTCGACTGCTTCAATAAGATCCCCAACTTCAATTTCCGGTCCTCCATCTAAAGCAATCCCACAATCTGCACCATTTTGCACTTCTAAAACGTCATCCTTTTCAACTTTTAATTGTTTAACTTTACCTTCGAAGATGATTTCACCCTTTCTAACTAATCTAATATCACTGTTTCTCTTGAAAACACCATCAATAACTCTAGACCCAGCAATAGTCATTGTCTTTTTCCCCTTTAATGTAATATTGAACAATTGTTTAATTGAAACTTTGGAAATGATCTTAGTTTCATAAATAGTTGGTAATTTACTAGTTAAAGTTTCCAAGACATTTTCAATTAAATGGTAAATAACATTGTATTCTTTAATTTCAACACCGGATTGATTAGCACTGTTCATAATATCCTTTGGTACTTTGACGTTGAATGCCAAAATTTGTGAATCAGAATCTTTAGCTCTGTTAATATCCCCATCTGTTGGTGGACCAACTTCTTCAAAGATAATATTACATTTAACTTCTTCATTCCCCAAACCTTCAATACTTTGTCTAACAGCTTCTGCAGACCCACTAACATCGGCTTTGATAATGAAATTAACGTTTTGGACTCTGTTTTCCTCCTCTTCAAATAATTCAGGTTCTAATTCTTTAATTTCATCTAAAGTGAATCCTTTCAATTGATAATCTTGAATCGTTTCCTGTCTTTGAGTGTCAATTAATGCCTTGGTCCTTTGCTTGTTCATTAAATCAATCTGTTCAGCTTCATCCAACATTCTCTTTCTCTTTTCTCTATTAGAAATAACCTTCTTAGCCAATGCTTCATTCTTAGCTTCTAAACCAATCTCACCTGCATCTGGTAATTCTTTCCAACCTGAAATTTCAACAGGTTGTGATGGTTTTGCAAGTTTAATAGCCTTCCCATGTTCATCTTTCATACCACGGATTTTACAGAATGTAGTACCTGCAACAATGAATTGACCTAATTTCAATTCACCCTGCTTCACTAAAAATGTAGCAACATTCCCCAAACCCTTTTTAATTTGTGATTCTAAAACCCACCCTTCTAATGGGATCCCCTTCTCCTGAGTTTTTAAATCCAGTAATTCAGCAACAGTAATAATGGTTTCCTCTAAATCTTTCATTCCTAAACCTGTCTTACCTGAAACTCTAATTGTTGGAGTATCCCCACCATAATCTTCCACGTCAATCCCATTACTGGACAAATCAGCGACGACTCTATCAGGATTGGCATTTTCCTTATCACATTTGTTAATAGCAACAACAACTGGTACACCTGCATTCTTGGCATGTTTAATAGCTTCAATAGTTTGAGGCATGACAGAATCATCAGCGGCAACAACCAAGATAACAATATCAGTCATATTTGCCCCTCTTTCTCTCATTTTCAAAAAGGCTGCGTGACCTGGAGTATCTAAAAAGGTGATCTTTTTCTTCGAAGCTGGTGTTGTAACAACAAAGGCACCAATGTGTTGAGTAATCCCACCAAATTCCCCCTTGACAATAGAAGATTTTCTTAAATAATCTAAAATGGTGGTTTTCCCATGATCAACGTGACCCATGATAGTAACAATTGGGGATCTAGGTTTCAATTTCTTTGGATCTTCACTTAATGGTTGAGGGAATAAATCAGCACCCAAGTTATCATCTCTGTTAACTTCGAAACCATATTCTTCGGCAATTAATTCAGCAGTTTCACCATCTAAGATATACTCATTTGTCATATTTTCAAATCCCAATTCTTCCAATTTAAGTAATAACTCAGGCACACGAACACGAAGGATTGTGGCAAAATTAGTAACAGATAAAAAGGTAGGTATATCTAATTTATATTTCGGCTTTTCACTTGATTGAATCGTCTTCTTCTTTTTCAGTACCTTAGGTTTTACTGTTTCAAGGATTTTCTTCTCTTCCTTTTTAATGATTTTAATTTCAGACTTCACCTTTGGTGGTTCTTCCTTCACTTCTTTCTTTTGCTCTTTTTTAGGCTCCTTTTTATGCTCTTTCTTAGATTCTTTCTTTTGCTCTTTCTTAGGGTCCTTTTGATGATCTTGTTTAGGATCTTTTTTTGGTTCCTTTCCAAGTTGAATCTTTTCCTTGTTAACAACGTTCAAGTCCAAATCAAAACCCTTTAAAGTTTCTCTCTTAATTTCTGGTTGGATCTCAGACTTTATTTCAGGTTCAGCAGGTGTTTCAACTTCTGTGCTTTTCACAGCAAATCTACTTCTTCTTACAGGACTTGCAAAAACAGCACGCGTACAACTAATGTTTCTACGCTCTAAGCAAACTCGAGTTATTCGCAGACCACCTCTAAACAACATTGTGCCAACTAATGAGGTGAAGGGTATTATGTAACTAGTTAAATATGTACAAAAGATTACATTGAAAAAAAAAAATTCCCCCAAAAAATAAAAAAACCTATTCTATGCTCAGTACGCTAAGCAATTTAATGTCCAAGTAAAAGTAATCAAAGCATTTCCCTTCTAGGAGCTTCTCCTAATACATTCAGTTCAAATACTTGTTCACGGCTACTATTTTTCGCCTTTATAGGAACGTTATAAGAACTGTCGGTTTCTAATTGAGGCCCACGGAAATGTTGTCTACCCCATGCAAAATAAGCACCAGTGATAATCAATGTGAAAACCAGAAACACTAATGAAGAATAATTCATTGATTGAAAATTGAAGTGGACACTAGCTGGCATTGCCACTACAATAATTGTGAGGATGATAATGATACAACTGATTAAATTCACAATATAACCGAATTTCCTCAATTTAAAATGACAGCCTCTAATTTTCCCCCTCTTATCCCAAACAGATAACATGATGGGGATACCATTTGCTAAATTCATAGCCATAACAGAACAGCCAACAAATGCATTGAAAGCCGCAGTAGAAATTAAACTGAAACATCCAATTATTAAGGAAATACATGTTGCTAATAATAATGCATTTTTAGGTACATGGTCCTCATGGATATTAGTATCAACTTCTTGAATTACTTCACTATAGGGTAAACCATCTCTTCCCATGGCAAATATCATTCTTGAAACTGTCGTCAGGGTACCAATTGAAGCAAATGCCAAGGCACCAGAAATCATCAATACAATCCCAAATGAAACTGCAAAGGATTTAGTCGTAACACTGAAAATAATATCAATTGGAAACATATCAGGGTTTTGATCAAAAACATCCAATGAGGGTAAAACACTTAAAGTTGGAATTAAAAATGCCAATCCAACTATAATTGTAGAAACTATGGATAATAACATCCCCTTAGGGACATTTTTCTCTGCCTTTTGAACTTCTTCACTCATAGAAATAATTGCACCATATCCATTATATGTTAAACATGGGAATTGAATAGCTCCAATAATTGCAGTTATTATCATTGGATACCCTGATCTAGATCCATCAAAATGAAATACTATTTCCCCAATACTATGGAATTCTTTCCCATAAACAACAATTAAAATATCTGCTAATAAAATGGTGAATATAGTCCAATAAATTGAAACTTTGTTGAATAAATCTAATGAATGTTGTAATTTTAAATTCACCAATGCCGATATCACTACAATGATCATAAAAACAAACAAAATGATTAAATCATCTCTTTTATAATGATCTTTCTCTAATCCAATCATACTTAAGACAAATTGAGCCCCACCAAATGCGCATGAGACAAACATTAATAAATTTCCAACAACTAAATACCAACCACCGAACCATGAAAATGCAACATTGTACCCTTCAGGTGCTAAAATATAAGCAAAATGATAAACACCACCAGATGTAGGAAATTTAGAAGCTATTTCTGCTAGTGATAATGAAATGATGAAGGAGCAAATTCCAAATATGATCCACCCCCAAAAGATGACACCTGAGGACCCACAAACTAATCCAACCCCTAAAGTTGTAGAAATCCCAAATGGAACGTTCATAATAGAAAACCCTAAACCAACAATTGATAAAACATTGAACTTTTTATCCAATTCATGGTCATAGTGGACATGCACTACTTCCTCATTATTATCGTCGTCATAGTAGTAATCTTGGGCAAGTTGGTTTCCCAAATCAACCAACCTTTTGGTAGCAACTCCTACGGCTGGTAATGAGTCTGGAATTACTGACGATCCCGCTGATTCCATTACCAGATTGCGATATAACCGATTGAATAAGTTTCACAAAAAAAAATATTAACAAACTATCTGTCTAACCACCTTTTTCAACTAAATGATTGAATAAATGAATAATAGAGAGATACCCGGGATGTATTTTGACCAACAGCGTGGGAGATACTTTGCTATTCCCCGTGGTGGATACACCATTTCAACTTCGACTGAAAATACCCAACGGCTGAACAGAAAAATGAAAGAAAAGAGTGACAGTAATATACCAAAGAAATCTAACAATCACAAACTGAGCTTCAAAAAGAAAGAAAAGGAGCTTAGAGATACATTGCATACGTTTTACAGCGAATATAAACCATTTTGCAATGATTCAAAATATCAAAGATTTAATTCTTTAATCAATGACAGAAAAAGTAGTGATTTGTCAATGATAAGGAAAACTCATTTTCAAATAGGTAACAGATCCTCATTTACATTTACTAAATCAATGGATTTAGAAAGTTTTTATTTTGAGAGATTCAATGGGCGTTTTTTCACCCAATATCGAACAAATCAAAGCATCATTTTTCTAAATAGTTATGATAAAAATTTCAATAGAATTGCGCCAAAGCTTTCATATGTATATTCAGAAGATGATCTTTCCGTAAGCTATTCTCTAGCCGATGAAAACATTAATGATAATTTTCAACAAGTTGGATTCAATACAACGTTTCCAAATCTTGATCAAAGTCATTTGTCTAAATGGATTGAGACTTGTAATTTAAAGAGAATTGAAAGGGGAAAAGGTTTTAAATCAATGGATTATTCTTTTAAATCAGATATAACGTTTTTTCATAGATCAGATACGTTTTTAATAACTGGCTTCAGAGATGGTTCAGTTTTGATCAAATATACAAACTTTTCAAACGTTGAAACGTTGTTAGAAACGGGTTCCAGTGTTTGTTCAGCAAGAGTCGTGTATACAAATGCACTGTGCTTACTTGTGGTTGCCGGTATTAATGACAGTTTGCTTTCTTATAAATTTAACCATGGGACGGTTGACTGGGTTCCATTTATGTCTTATACTGGTTATGATAATAGTGCCAAATTATCAGATTGTTTGAAAGTAAATTCCACTAGTGATTGTATTAATAGGAATTTTCATTATGATAGAGTATTTGCGATTGAATGTCATGATAAGATCATTGATCAAAACGTTTTACGTTTTTTTGACGTTTTAGAAAAATCACCAATTCATGGAGCTGAGTTACCATTACACCAAGATGAATATGTTTCTAATCAATGGGCTTTGGTGGGACCGTTACTGATATATTGGAATGTTCCTCGAAAGCTACAATTTCATTATTCGTTGGAATTCACCATCCGCTGAGCATTGTTTACGTAATTTTGAAAGAATTTTTATACATGTACTAACCCATCTTGTATACACCCTTTTTTGTATAGATATATATATAAAATAATATATGGGAGGAGAAGAGGAGATCCTTTTTGATGAGTTTGGGAACCCGTTGAATGAATCAGAAGATGAATATTCTGATTCTCATTCAGAAAACGAAGATTTAGTAAAAGAAGAAATAAACTCAAGTGATAATGAAGATGAACCAAATATTGAAGAGGATGCAGGAGGTTTGAATAGCTTAGAATCAACATTTGGTGCCAATGTCAATTTACACATTGCTGATGATGAAAATGTTGAAGCATCTGAAACTCCGATAGTTGCTTCAAACAAGGAAGAACTGTTTTTATTAGAAGAAATCGATCAAATCCCAGATACCAACTATTCAAAGGATTATATGCATCAACTAACTACGATATCTGATAGAGTTTACAACATAGCATTTTGTGGTAATATACATTCCGGTAAGACATCTATAATTGACATGTTAATTCAACAATCACATTCTAATGTCACTAGTGAAAAATATATGGATAATTATAAATCTGAACAAAGAAGAGGCATATCCATCAAATCAAATATAATGACAATGTTACTACCAGATTATCAGTCAGTTTCTCAAGTTTGTAATATAATTGATGTCCCTGGTCATGTAAATTTTGTGGATGAATTATCAATATCTTTAAGCTTAGCTGATTCAATTGTATTATGTGTTGATTCAGTCGAAGGTGTTACAAAGACAACAGAATCAATTATTAACCAAGCAATAAAAACTAAAACTATGTTCATATTGATGGTGAGCAAAATAGATAGATTAATTATGGAACTAAAGTTGTCACCATTGGATGCATATTACAAATTAAGAAATGTAATTGATCAGGTCAATCAAATGATTAAATGTATTAGCAAGGAATATGATATAGATGCTAATTTATGGCTTGTTAGTCCCCAATTGAACAATGTAGTTTTTTCATCAAGCTCATTCAATTTTATTTTCAATTTAAATACCTTTACAATGCTTTATTTCCAAAGGTATAACATTACTAATATGGAAATTACAGACTTTTCTAAACGATTATGGGGTGACATATATTACATTGATGGGAAGTTTAAAAAGAATATTGAAAATAAATCTGAATCGTCACATTTAAGAACATTCATTGCATTTATTTTGAATCCAATATATAAGATAGCTATGAGAGCTATTATTTTGGATGCACAATATCTTAAGGAGTTTTTACATACTGAATTAGGTATTAAGATTCCTATTACACACCTTAAAGTTAACCAGAAACAACTTTTGAAACTTATTTACCAAAAGTTTTTTGGTTCACCATCTGTACCATTGTTAGACTCCTTAAAAAATGGCTGTAATAAAACGATAGAACAGAATACATCTAACAAAATCGATTATTATTTTACTAATTCTGATCAAATTAGGGATTATAAATGTGACAAAGATTCCCCCCTCGTTGCTTATATTAGTAGATTGGAAAACACGGCTAATGGGAAACATTTTTATGCCCAAATTCGTATCATTTCAGGTACTCTTCAATCAGGGACTGATGTTAAAATACTTAATGGTGACCAAGAAGGTGAGCTTAGTGTTCAAAAAATCAACAAATGTTATTTCCAATGTGGTAGGTATAAATACGAAGTTCCATGTTTATATGCCGGTTCGATTGGTTTGATTTCAGGTCCTGATTTAGAAACTTTAATTTCTAAATCAGCTACAGTATTATCAATTGACAATACTTTGACAATTTTTCCAAAGTTCAAGAATGAATTCATCATACAACCTGTTTTTAAAGTGGGTATTCAACCACAAGATCCTAGACAGACTGAAAAATTTGTTGAAGGTCTTACAAAATTAGTTAGATCATATCCAGGTATTCTGGTGGAGATTGATGAGATGGGTAAATATTTTTTATCTGGGTTTGGTGAACTTTATCTTGATTGTGCACTTTATGATTTGAGAAGAATGTACTCTGGTATTGAAATTAATGTTTCTGATCCAATGGTTCGATTTAATGAAACCATTAACAAACCAACAAAGGTAAGAATCGAAACGAAGTCTGCTAATGGTCTTAATTCTATTACAATAATTGCAGAACCATTAAGTCATAAACTTTCAACTGATTTATTAAATGGGAAATTAGATCCAGAAAGGGAAACTGCTTCTGGGCTTTCAAAATTACTTAGGGAAAAATATAATTGGGATGCCTTTGCTTCTCGTAGTGTTTGGAGTATTGGGCCGGGTAAAAATTCATCTGCCATTCTTGTTAATGATACATTACCACATAGAGTTTCGCAATCAAAATTATCAAATATTAAAGATGCTATAATACAAGGTTTCCAATGGGGTGTTAATGAAGGACCCTTAGCAGCTGAAAATGTCTGTAATGTGAGATTCCGTATTATTGATTTTAAGTTTGCATCTGATGAGATTGACTGTAATCCTAATCAGATCACTTCAATGACTAAAAATGCAATTCATGCCACGATATTAGCGTCAAATCCAAAATTGATGGAGCCATTGTTTGCTGTTGATACAATTGTGTTTGGAGATTCCATGGATATTTTAGAGAAGGTTACCAAAAGACGTAGAGGTAAACAACAGTCAAAAATTCCAATACCAGGAACTCAATTACATCGTATTGGAATTAGTTTGCCTGTGATTGAATCATTTGGATTTGAAACTGATTTAAGATTAGTTACAAGGGGTCACGCTTATCCACAATTGATCCATGAAGAATGGAAAAGAATCCAAGGTGATCCATTGAATGATACTGTTTTCATTCCAATGTTGAAGCCTGCGCCTTATGAAAGTTTAGCCAGAGATTTCATGATTAAAACTAGAGTTAGAAAGGGAATGAGTAAGAATGTTAGTTTAAAAGATGTCGTCGATCAAGAAACCTGGAATAGGTTATCTGAATATTTTTTATAACTGAACCAATATAGAATGTCTAAATCTGTATCATTATATGTGCTATAAATCCAAGTTAGAATTAATTACTTCTATGTTATGCATTGTAAATTACATTTAAGTTTCGGTATTTATTTCACCCCGGTTAGTTGTCGTTGTCATCTTCACTACCAGAATCACTTTCATCACTGGAATCATCACTTGAAGAATCATCACTTGAAGAATCGTCACTTGAAGATTCATCACAAGTTTCACTTTCTAATTCCTCCTTTTGCTGCTTTTTTACAATTGGTCTCACCTTAGCAACTTTGTCTCCTAGTTCACCCAAGCAGACATAGAAAGTGGGGAATTCAACAACAGTTATACCAACCAAAGAATCTTTTAATAAAAGATTACCGGAATATGAAGTCCGTTCTTTACTTGGAAACGATGTTATATTGAAAGTGAAATTTGTTTCTTCTTTCGGTGCTAATTCTCCAAATTGAACGGTTGGCTCGTAAGAATCATCGTTACTATCGTCATCTTTCTGCTCCTTAAGTTCATCTGCAATAATTTCCTTTGCTTTTTCATTCCATTCCTCGGGTATACAATCTTTCAATGCCTTTGTTTCGTTGATTCTTTTAACTATAGTACGTTCTAAAACATCCCATGTTTTAGTTACCCAGACCAACTCAACAGTCCAATAAAATCCGCCACCATTCTTTCTTTTATCCATACCTGAATTATTTTGCTTGGAACGAGACATACCTGGTGGAGTTTTCAGAACTTTACAACCTCGCACAGGAACCCAATCGTGATTGAATTGCAAATTAGTTTGGGAAGTATCTGTTTTAGTTTGTTTTAACCGCCGGCGTTTCCAAATTGATGACGCAGATACCTGTATATTTGAATCTAATTTAGATTCAGCTGTTTCAACGCTATTTGATTCCTTTTCTTCTTCTTCTTCTTCTTCACCTACAACAACAATACCCTTATGTCTCTTGCCCTTTTGCTCTAATGCATTTCTCTTTTTAATATTTTCTACCTCTTTAACACCAAGAGGAACACCCTCGTCACCTTCCAATCTCATTCTTTTACCCAATGTGACTTCTCTACCAAGGGTCTGTAACATGGTATAATCTCTTTGCATATCTAACTCATCTAATTCGTCCTTCTTTTTATATTCTCTAATGCCTAAAGTTATATCTGATTTCCCAGAGCAATCTAATTGCTCACAATGGCGTTTATAGTGATCCAATGAACACGTTAAAGAAGAACATTTCGGACATGTATATTTAGGTGCGTTGGTACAATATAGGCATGTAGAAATTGGATTTTTGATTTTTGTAGTAATAGAAAAGTTTGATTCCTCATCTGAATTTTCAGAAGGTCCCAAACGTGTTTTTATCTCCATTAAGAAGTGTTCAATTCCTCTCTAAGAGATAAAGTAAATGTAGAACAAAAAAAAATATTTTTCAGTCGTATCTTGACATTGCTCAGCATTATTGTTTTTTTTCAAAAAAGAAATCAAATTGGTTAATCTGTGTATCTTCAATTCAAGCTATGAATAGGGAATATGTAAAAAAAATGAGTAATTATGGTTAATACACTAAGTTCAAGTGTGAATATTTTTACTCCTATCTTAGTTGGTAGTTTTCTTGATGAGAAAAAGTTTAGTTGAAAAAAACAAGACGCGTTTCAATTAACAAAATCCTCTCTCTTTAACACATTAAAAAAGAAGCATGTCTTTGTGGGCTGATCGTTACCGTCCATCACAATTAGCAGGGCTTACGCACACCCCTGAACTTACGGAAAAATTGCAGCTGTTGGCTGCTTCAGGTCAAGATTTCCCTCATTTACTTGTTTATGGTCCACCTGGTGCTGGTAAGAAAACGCGTGTTCTGTCATTGATTAAGGCACTGTATCGAAGCAACTCATGTGAAAGGATGAAGGTGGATGTCAGAGAAACAAACACCATCACTGCATCCGGTGGTGTGGGTAGAAAGATTGAATTCAATGTCGTTTCTTCTCCTGTTCATTTAGAGATTACACCTTCTGATGTTGGTAATTATGATAGATTAGTTGTTTCAGAAGTTGTTAAAGATGTAGGTGGGGCTGAAGCATTGGATTTCACGTCATTGATCAAGCACAAGATTACAGAAGAAACAGAAGATAATAATGATGCAACATTTATTAAACCTAAATTCAAGATTGTCGTTATTAACCAAGCTGACAAACTTACACATGATGCACAAGCTTCTTTAAGAAGAACTATGGAAAAATATTCCTCGACTGTTCGTTTGATTCTTGTTTGTGATTCTACTTCAGGTATAATTGATCCAATTAAGTCACGTACCCTGGGTGTTCGTGTACCACTACCAACCATTGAAGAGTTGAATATTATACTTGAAAACGTTTCCCAACATGAACGTCAAGCCTCACAGGCATTACCAACTGATTTGGAAATGCGCTCTATTGTTTATAAAAACATTGCCATGGCTGCTCAATATAATACCCGATTGGCCATAATGATGTTAGAAGCAATGGTTATGAACCATGATACAATTACAAATACCACAAAGCCAATTTTACCAGACTGGAATCAAGTTATTATTGATTTGGCAAGAGCAACTATTAGAGAGAGAACAGTTTCACGACTTACTTCATCCAGATCAGTTTTATATGAATTACTTTCTCATGCTATTCCAGGTGATTTAATTTTAACTAAACTTATAGAGAATATGTTTACAATTATCAGTCAAGAAGGTGTCCAGGGAGTTTCAGCGGATAAATTAGAACTTGTTTTACATGGTTTAATTGAAGCTGGTGCATTATTTGATGACAGATTAAAGAAGGGGTCAAAGGATGTTTTTCATTTAGAAGGTTTCTTAGCTAAAGTTATGGTTATCTTGGAAAATGCCAAATAAATAGTGTATATATACAGTTTTTGAAAAAAGTTTTACAGTTAATATCATATTCTTTAATAATTTATTAATATATACAGTTATAATGTATGCTGATTTTTATATATCACTTTGTAGAATCATGAATTAAATTACTCAAGTTTTACCTACTTATTCTATTACAGCAAACATCATTATATTTATTTTCTACCAGTGAATTTGGCATATTCTGGTAATTTAGCCTTTTCAGAGTTGGCAAATTCCCTTGTTGGATTTTGCTTTAAAACTTCCAAATAATTCTTTGGTTCTGGCTTTTCAACTAACTTCCAACCACATCTGGCCAAACTGTCCTTTTCAATAAATTCATAGACACCTGGTAATTTTTCACAGGCTCTTCTTAAAGTGTCCTTGGCAGCTGCTCTGTGCATACCGTCAACTTCAAAAATGACTTTACCGGTAGTAACTCTGGCAGCCCAGTGATCAAAAGGACCCTTACCTTTACCCATTCTTGTAGCGTTACCTTTGATACAAATGGCGATGTTGGTACAGATTCTCTTCCATAATGTACCGTTATTTTTCTTGACAAGACGCACAAGGACATTGTCAGCAGCGTGTAATTGTGCGGCAGTTAATCTAAGACCTTCTGACTTTAATCTAACACCGTAAGTACCAAATTCTAAAGTGGTACCTTTGATGGAACCACCAGTATGGACACCCACACGCCCCTTTTGCTTCTTTTTCATATCTTTGTACCTTGGGGCAAGTTCGTGACCTGAACGGGTCCCCGAACGGAGAATGTGTGTGAAAGGTCTGAAATTGAACATGTCTTTTAAGAGAAAATATGGTTGAATTGTAGGTTTGTTGAAAATTTTGAAATTTTTCTTCATTTGTCAAGATGTTCAAATGTTGAATAATTATTTTTCATTAATATCCTAAATAAAGGGGTTTCTTACTCCAATATTGGCCCATAAAAAAAGTACTAATTATTTGGTTTGGGGAGAAAATATTTTTATTAACAATACGTTGTGAAAAACCTTCTTTTTTATTTGTTGAAAATAGATTTCTTCATGAGCATATTCTAATTCATTAAGTATACACTTCATTGAGTGTATTTTTGATTTGGAATTAAAAGCATAATTCTCAAAGGGCTTTTTAAACATGATATTTTATATTTAAGTGCCATTTTAAAACTTTTCCCTTATAAACAATTCAAGATCCTTTTAACATTGATGGATTATATATTTTTTCTTTAATTGCACCATTTTTCACAAACTTGGATCCTTTCGTTAAAACCGACTATTCAACCATGAAATACACCCGTTGTGTGCAACAGACAATCAAGGTGCTTAATAACACATACAAGGTTGACGCCCAAACAAACGCCCCACCGCGTATTCTCTCTCTTGTGGGACGTAATCTCCATCTTCAACAAAATCACCCAATTGGTATTTTGAGATCATTAATTGAAACTAGATTCTCCGATGCTGAATACACCAAGTACAATACTAAAACTCCAGATGTCTCTGTTTTTCAAAACTTTGATGTTTTGGGTTTCCCAGAAGACCATCCAGGTAGATCTAAATCTGACACTTATTATTTAAACAAGGACAACCTGCTAAGAACCCATACATCTGCACATGAACACGAATGTTTCCTTTCTTCTAAAACTCCAGGTTATTTGATTACTGGTGATGTTTACAGAAGAGATGAAATTGATAGAACTCATTACCCAGTTTTCCATCAAATGGAAGGTGCCCGTATTTGGAAACGTACTGATTTCGATACTGAAGAAGCTTTACTTGCACAAATTCAAAAGGATATTGACAGTTTACCTAAGACAGATTTGATTGTTGAAGATGTAGGCTATGATCCAGTTGAGAACCCAAAACAAGAATATATGACCGATAAAGAAACTGCTTTAGTTTCTCAACATTTAAAACGTACTTTGGAATTGTTAGTTGATGCTGTTTTCAATGAAGCTAGAAGAGCTGCTAAACTTGCCGGTTCTACTGAACCATATTTAAATGAACCACTTAAAGTTAGATGGATTGAAGCTTTTTTCCCATGGACTGCACCATCTTGGGAAATTGAAGTTTGGTGGAAGGGTGAATGGTTAGAAGTTACTGGTTGTGGTGTTGTTAGAAAACTTGTTTTGGATAATTCTAATTTGGATGAAACTGTCGGTTGGGCTTTTGGTGTTGGTTTAGATAGAATTGCTATGCTTTTATTTGGTATTCCAGATATTAGACTTTTCTGGTCTTTAGATCCAAGATTCGGTAGTCAATTCAAGGATGGTAAAATTTCAACTTTCAAGCCATATTCTAAATACCCAGGTTCTATTAGAGATATTTCTTTCTGGTTACCAAAGGATGGTTCATGGCCTGTTTTGCATGAAAACGATTTAATGGAAATCGTCAGAGAAGAAGGTGGTGATTTGGTCGAAAGTGTCAAGTTGGTTGATGAATTCGTTCACCCTAAGTCCGGTAAAAAATCTCAAGCATATAGAGTTAACTACCAATCCATGGATAGAAATTTAACTAATGCTGAAGTTAATGAAATTGATGAAAAAGTTAGAGTTGTCTTAAAGGAAAGATACGGCGTTGAATTACGTTAAAATGATATTTAAGTCAAACTTAATGATTGATGATTTCGGTTTTGGTTTTGGTTTTAATTGAAACTGAAAATTTGTATATAGCATGATTTACTCTATTTATTAAAATAATCTTTTGAAAAGAAAAATTCTAATTAAAACTTTATTCTTATCACCACCCTTCACGCTAAAGGGGTAAAATTATTATATCACAATCGAATGTATAACCACTATAAATACATTTATAAATTTTTTATTTTATTTACCAAACATCTTCAAGATATTTTCCCATCTTGACCATATTTGAAACCCATTGTTCAGCAGATAATGTTTCATCCTTCATGATATCACCCAGTGTGATTCTTACTTCTGTTGGCATTTTACCACTAGATCCACAAACATAGACGTTACCATCATTTTTCAAAAATTCTTTAATTTGAGCTTTATACTTCCATAAATTAACTTGAACATAACCTTGCTCAAAGAAAATATTTTTATTCGATAATGATTCTACTGGAGAGTTATCGTTGGAAAAGCAACCAATGACCTTTAAATTCTGTATTTTAGGCCACAGCTCAGAATAAAGAAAATCCTTATTCGAAAATCTATGTCCTGTAAACAGTAATACATCAGTTATACCACTACTTCCTTCGATGTTACTTGACTCAATTACTGGTTTACCACCTGCAATTCCCGCACCAGTTGAAACAATTAAATAATTACCTCTATTAAATTTGATTTTTTTGTTCAAAACTTCCGCTGGTACTTTAGATCCAATCTCTATATTTGATAAATAAGTTGTTGCTAAACCTTCACGTGGGATGTGTAAAATTGTTTTGTAAAAAACGGTAGTAACAGTGATATCAACAATGTAAGATTTTTCTTCATCGTTATTATTATTTTCATTTGTATTGTTCACTGATGAAATACTATACTCTCTACCTCTAATAAACCCTAAAGCATCAATCCATAAGCTAATTGGTATATCTTTCAAACTGTAAAACTCATTCAAAACTTCAATAACATTTCTCTTGACTCTAAAAATATAGTTGAATAACTGATCTGTTTCTTCCCATTGAGCAAGTTCATATAGTTTTTCCCTCTCTCTTGGATCAGTTGCATATCTCCAAATTAAAGAAAAAAATCTGCGGGGTGGTGGTGATGCAATTGGTATATGATGAGTGAAAAATTCCTCAACTGTCATAGAACCATTATTCAACCAACCACGCTCGGGTCCTAAACCAAAGGGGGATTCAACGTGAATGATTTGCTTTGGTGAGAAATTCTGTAACTTTAAGAATGTAGCGACTGCAGATTTTGGATTCGATGGGTGAAGCAGTAATGTGTCACCTAATGAATATGGTTTATTCGTTTTGAATGTATATTTTGTCACAGATGGTTCGTAATCCATTGCTGTTAAATTAGACTTATCGACAAGAGTAGAATAATCACCAGAGTCAAACAATTGATTGCTCTTATTATTTCCAATTTTTGGATCATCAATAGTAACCATAGAAACTTCTTTTGTAATATTACTTGAATCTTCATCAAGAATTCTAACAGTGTGTAATGGATTGTAAGAGCATTCACTATCATTTTCAAAATATTCACCTCCAACTTTTAATCTTTCATCCTCAGCAAATGTCTTTCCAGTAATATCAGTGATAACATCTTTAGACCAAGCTTCAAACCACCTTTCACTACCCCCACCACTCATTTCGTTGACCTCACCTCTATTTCCTGCGATAGCTCCTAATTGCAAGCACCTTAGCCATAACTTTTTACCACAAACGTTAAAAAGTTCATAAGAAGAATCACCTAACCCACAAACATGAACAGTTGTATTATTTAGCAATGTATTGGGATGTTTACGCAATAAAAATCTAAAAAATTTGGTTGCATTAGTAGGGAATACCCCCTGACCAGTGGTTGAACAGATCAATATCAAATGTGAAATCGTTGGTAACATAGATGGCTTTACATTGTTCATTGGCATAATTAAAGTTGTATCATTTGATAGTGTAGTAAGTGTATAATGCAGTATATGTGCATAATCCTCAGCTTGGCCCGTCTGAGAACCATATAAAATAAGATTTGTCATTTACTAATGAAGAGATAGGTGAAAAAAAGTTTAAAAATATGAAGGATTTGATCTTTTCTAATCTAAAGCTTCTTTAATAGATGCTTGTAGTTCAATAACTATGTTTCAATTACAAATGTGAAATAGTATATAACTTCTATTGTAAAACAACAGTAATGGAATCTTATATTAAGTGAATTACTGTATAAAGTTTATATAATATTAATGTAACTAACTAAATGTTCAACTTTCCTGTTTCTTCAACAAGTATATCTTCTTCCTCTTCGTCTCCTTCCTCTATTATCTTCTTAGGACCAATGACATTTCCTAATTTGTCATACTCTAATGAAACATCACTGTCATATTCTTCTTCTTCTTCTTCTTCTTCTTTTATCTTTGGGCCAATAACATTCCCAAGGTTATCATATTCTAAAGAAACATCACTATCGTATTCATCTTCATCACTATATTCTTCATCGTCATGTCTATTAGGGTTACCACCTTCCCACATATCAAGACCAGATTCTTTTTTCTGTTCCTTTGCATCTCTTTCAGCCTCTATACTTTCCAAAAATGCATCCTCGGCTTCCTTAACTTCAGTTGCATCTTCACATTCTTCATAAAGATCAAATAATTCATCATTTAAAGCCATGAAAGATTTACCCCATTCAAATTTACTCATCAACTGAGAGGCCCAATCTCTATGACCAACTATAGCTAAACATGCGGCAATAGCTTCAACACAGTTTAGCCTCATTGGTCTACCATAGTTAACAGGGTTACCTGCAACTAAATATGGTAAAAGACGTTCGTGTTTACCACCAATCTTTCCAAATGGGACTTCGTCTAATCTAGCCCAAGAACATTCCACAACAGCAACACCAAACTCTTCGACAATCGCTCTATCGGCAGGGGAAACAACTTGTTTACCATTTGGTGTAACACAAACCCCTGAAAACTTTTGACCTACACGTAAAGGTTGAATTAAACCTAATCTTTCGAGCTTTTTACCGGAACAACGCTTTGGATCACAGTGGTTAAAATCCCACATGGCCAGTGGTGTTACAAAGGAAGATTTTGATGATGATGACCGGGTATTGGTATGCTTGGTATGCTTCGATTTAGCCATCTGATTAAAGATGAAAAAGAGTGTATAAAATATTTAAAATATTCACAATGTTCACAGATAATCCCTTTTCTTGTTTAAATTATATTAAATTATGAAACCTGACCCAGATGGCACTAATACTTTGCCATTATATGATTCAGTGACTAAAGCTTTGGAATCAGGTAAAAAATTATCAGAAATTGCCTTTTTAGAAGATGATTTTGGTATTGTCAATAGAATCAATGGAAAAGTTAAACAACGGTTATTCAATATACCCAGTCAAGGAGATATATCACGATTAGTGCATCTGGTCAAACCTATAAATACCAATGATAAGCGAATACCATCTTTTAATGAAGAAAAGAAAGTTACGAACTATGATATCAATAGTGATAATAACAGTATAGTCATTGATTTAAATTGTGAATCAATTGAATCTTTACAAGGGCAATTTAAAATTCTCATAAAAGATAATGAGGAAAGACAGATATATAATAGTGTTTTAAAGAATTTAATTCAAATAGAACCGAGTGAAATTGATTGTTCATTAAATGAATCATATCAAATATTAGTCAATCTTAGTATTACACAAATAGGATTACCAAATAAATTGATTTCTGATAAAAAAAAAAGGAACATGTTAATTATGACAACTAATAAAGCAATTGAGACTCTTAAAAGGATAGAAAGAGCATATACAGTTCACGATAAACTTGAAATAATTGTTTCAACGATCAATTGTTTAACGAATTTAAATTCAGAACTTACTTTAGATGCAGATAATATATTGACCTTACTCATCTATATAATTTCATTAGCCCAGATTTCAAATTTACAAACTCATATGAATTACATTGATAAATTTTATGAATATACCCCAAATTTGACTGGATCTAATGATGGGATTGATAAAGGTTATCATGGTTATATATTGTCAACATTTGATATTGCCCTAAGGTCATTCTTACAAAATGATCAATTGGATACTTTACTAATGTATGCTAGATCTAATAATCAATTATGGTCATTGATAAACCAAGTGGAACCTGATCGATATTTATCAAGGGACGAAAAAAAGGTTGAAATTCAAGAAACTAATACACAAACTATAAAGAAAATAGAGGTTATAATAAACAATGAGTTGCTTGAAAATGATGAAGTAGTTGAAAAATCATGTTTATTTGCAACCAATACAAAAGGACAAACATATATTTCAATTGCGCTACATAAATTAAATCTATCATTAATGAAACTCATATTATTTTCAATACCAATTGAAGATATACTTAATGAAGTTAATATATTAAATCAAAATGTAATTGTTCAATCCTTAGAGTTATCCCATCCAATATCGCATGTTTTACTACAAATAATTATTGAATCATGTACAGATTTGGAGATTTTAAATATATCAACAATGTTAGATAAACATGGAAGATGTTTGGGACATTATATATCATCGTTGCCATTCGAATCCTGGGGAATTGAAGGATTGGGCAAAATTTTAAAAATGATAAATTGGAAAGTGAAAGATTCTAAATGTATAACAGCATTTATGAGTTTATTAAAATGTTATGATTTACAGGGGTATGAAGAGATATTGATGAGAGTTTTGGATATAATGAAAGATGATTATACAAAAGATTCCAAAGATATTAAAAAAATTAAATTAATAGATAATTCATTCACCTTAGATCATGTTGATGAAATAGGTAATACCCCATTGCATATCATCAGAACTCCAAAGATATTATCCAAAATGTTAACTTTCCCGAATGATATTAATTTTTTGAATGATAATGGGTTATCACCATTAAGTTTATGTTTGAAATTTTCAAGATTGGAATGCCTCAAGATATTGTTAGACAATTTTGATAATAGAAAAATGGGTAATTTAAAGGGTGACCAATTTGTCGATATTTACATTGTTGATCCAATTACCTTTCTTTCGCCTATTGATTTTGTTAAAATTACACAAACTAATAATCACAATACACTTACTTATCATGATTTACAAGTTAGAGAGCTTTTAGAAAGAAGATGGACCAGAAATGGGGAATGGATAGCAGTTAGAGCTAGGTTTGAAAACGCTAACAATAAGAATCCTGATGAGTCTAGGATGTTTTGTTTACACCTTAGGATCCCACAAAATTTAGAATATTTTAATAGAAAGGGAAAAGAAAATGGTGAAAAGAAGTTACCTAATTTGCCGAACTTGTCAAAGGCACTACCAAAAATACCAAATGATGAAGCAGCTTTATTGTTGACTAACAATGAAATCAATGAATCGATTAACACTATGGAGTATGCACATCATGTTATAATTCCTCTTGATGATTACTTTAAACTTTTAAAAATCTTTTCAATTGAAAACCAATTTGTTCCATTTAAATTTGACACTCAATGGTTACCGCAAATGTTGGATATTACTAAGGGATCAGTTATGATACTCAATTCAAATAAATTAAAAATCAATTACTTGTTGCTGAATTTGAATTTAATTTGGCAAATTTTACAAAATATGGGGATATTGAATAGTACAAATGTTTGGAAGAATGTATTAAAACCTAAAAAATCAAGCTATTTTTTTAATCATGTAGTTTCAAGATTTGATGATTTACCCATTCTCAAGTCAATTGGTAATGATAATACCCATAAATTAAAGAATGAAATAAATTCATTGAATTCATTTAAGAGGATTTTGCTATCTAAGGAGACGATCCAGTCTTATGAGATATTTTTGAATTTTTCCATTAAAGAATTAAATCAGTTTAAAAATTGTTATGAAGGCATGTTCAAGGGATTTATTAAGTTACAAAATAATATGATGGAATCTAAGAGGTGTGAATGGAAATTAGGTGAAATTCTTAATAAATCAAGTTTTTCAGAGGGGGGGTTGGATGAAGACATTAACATTGGAAAATTCGAAAATGATAAATTAAGTTTAACCGATGATATCTCACTAATTAAACTTCGTCTTTTGGTTACTTTAACGAGAGATATGATATCCATATGTGAAGAATTGAGAATAAAGTTGAAATTTTGGCTGAAATATTCTAAAACTGTTGTTTTTTTGAAAAATGAGCTTTTGAAATTGAAAAGCGATATAAGAGCTTTAGCTGGTAATGATTATTATGAAAATAACAATGAAAGTGGTAATAATTCGAATTATGAAAACGTATTTAGTAAATTATTGGTTGTTATTGAAATTGCATTGGATCAAATTAGTACACTTTTAGCTCAAAATACATCCAATGAGTCTATTAATAACTTGTATCAAGATGTGATTTGCAATGTTACTGAAATTAAGATTAGTATTAATTTCATATCAAAGGAACACATGAACCAAATGTCATACAATCAAAGAAGAAAGATTCAATATTTATCCAAGATATTACAGAAGTATGAAAATGTTAAATTTCCACTTATTAGACTGTTATTCACTATAACATCAGGTTATGAAACAATTGCAGAATATCTAAGTAATTTTTATTTATTTAAGAAGGATTGGATAAGGGGTATTTTTTCTTCAATGGCGGAACCAAACATGAGCATAAATTCACCATCAGTGATGTGATGTGACGAATGTACATATATACATATGTTGTGTATATTATTTTACTCTATTGATTGATTAATTAAGAAGCTATAAATTTAATGAAACATATACTATATATATAAATTGAATTGATATTTCATATTTAATTACCAGAAGGGCCGTTGTTACCTAAGAAGTTTTTAGCCATGTCAGCTAAATTTGGGTTGTTAAGCATGTCATCCATACCAGAGGTATCAACACCCATGGATCTAGCCATATTTTGAACTTGAGGGTTTTGCATCATGTTCTTAATAGCATCTGGATTCTTCATCATTTCAGACGCTGCTTGCATGATTTGTGGGTTGTTCATTAAACCGGCAAGACCACCAGCAAGTGGGTTTTCACCATTAGCACCACCACCTAACATAGAAGCCAAGTTGGAGAAATCAAACCCACCAGGAGCAGCACCAGCACCAGCACCAGGAGCAGCACCACCAGCAGGGGTATCCATACCAGCCATTAATTCGTTTTCTAATTTAGATTGGGCACCTTGTAAACCCTTCTTCATGGTTTCATTTTCAGGTTCCACTTCTAAACCCTTCTTGTAAGCATCGAGAGCTTTTTGGAAATCGCCCAATGCGTAACTAGCTAAACCGAGTCTTGACCAAGCCTTACCGTATTTAGGGTCCAATTCAGTAGCCAATTGGGCATCCTTGATGGCGTTTTCATAATCCTTGGTAGATGTGTAAGCAGCAGCTCTGTTAGAAAGATAAACGGTATTGTTTGGGTGGATTTCAAGGGCTTCGGTATATTTGGCAATGGCAGTAGAGTAATCCTTTGAACGGATAGCAAGGTTACCTTCTAATTTGAGGGCTTCGGCCTTTGCGACATCTTCAGCTGAAGGCTCAGCAGAGTTAGCGTTAGCAGTAGCATCTGTAGTAGTAGAAGCAATGGTGGCAGCAGCAGCAGCGGTAACGGAAAGTTCACCAGCATTGGCAACATCCTGTTCGGTCAAACCGTAGGTGTCCTTAATGGCTTCGAGGGCGAATTCAAGTGAGTCCTTGTGATCATCAGAGGCATTTGGAAGATCCTTGGTGATGAATGCGACAATGGCAGCAGCAGTGGCTTTGGATTGCATTTTGTTTGATTATGAAAATGAATTCAATGAAACTTTTCATCCATTACAGTGTTTTGCTCAGCCATCGCCTTTATCATGCAAGAACATTCTAGAAAAAAGGATATTTGATAAGCAGGATAAACGATTGACACGTGGCTTTCGGTGATGAAGTTACAAAGTAGATAACCGCTTGCCTATAAACGATATCTCGATTGTTGCTACACACAGAAACCAGTCAATGAAATTAAGAGGAAAATAAAAGATGTGTAATTTTTCCATCATTATCATCTTCTTCTTTCTGCTTATCATGGAATCAGCTTTAAACTTCACGCAATTACAAACAAGGCCCACCTTGTTTGAAACACTGGCCAGTGAAGAACTCCAGGTGTTATTACGTCCTTCGATAGAGCTTATCCTTTCTCATTTGACCCAAAGATACCCAAGACTTCTATTACCAATTTTAACCAAATTTGATTCTATTCATGCCGTTGTTGCCAGTATAATCGAGGGTTTATATTTAAAACGTTGGAATGGGACAATGATTGAAAAATTCTATGGTCTTAAACGTACAAATGAACATGGTGATCGATTAAATCCAGTTCAAATTGTGGGTAGTTTAATTGAACTTATCTGGGGACCTTATTTAGTTAGGAAATTGGATAAAATTCATCAAAGGGGGCAATTCAACGTGGAAGATAATGAAGAAGAAAACAATAGAGGGACTTCGTTAAAGAAGTTAAAGCATATTTGTTTTAAATTTTATCCATT
The DNA here is from genome assembly GCA_030563185.1 of Saturnispora sanitii. Classification (NCBI taxonomy): domain Eukaryota; kingdom Fungi; phylum Ascomycota; class Pichiomycetes; order Pichiales; family Pichiaceae; genus Saturnispora; species Saturnispora sanitii. Next base: position 212,782 of record JAKUBF010000007.1, on the reverse strand, counting down.
TATCAAATTGTTCATTAAGATACTGAATGTCTTAGTTAAAATCGGGTATATGGCCAATAAAACCAATTCTACAACGTTGATGCAATTAATATTCCGTATTTCTTATAACAGATTAACTCAAGAAGACCATAGATTACATGAAGATATAACCAACAATTGGGGAGGAATGACCGCTGGCGGTGTTAATTCCCCACAATCTGAAAATATGGCAACTATTGCCAATTTGGTTAATGGTATTGTCAAACCAACATTTAAGGGAATGTGGGTTTCAATGGATTTGATTTTACCTTTAAGTGTTTTCTTATTAAAATTCGGTCAATGGTACTCGGAGAATAAACCAACTGATGAAAAACCTAAATTAAAAATACCACCTCCTCCAAGTCCTTTATCCATATTGACAAATGAAAAAATTGTTTCTTCTAGTAAATGCTTCATTTGTGAAAAGGATATTAAAAATCCAGCTATTTTAGAAACAGGTTATGTATATTGTTACAAATGTGTTTTTGAACATTTGAGAACTGATCCAACTTGCCCAAAAACAAGTATCAAATTACAAGGTATGACTAAATCAGGAGGTGAATGGCAAGGGATTGAAAATTCTATTAGAAGAATCATTTTATAATATATACTTTATTGATGCATTTTAAACTTATTTGTTTGTCTATAAATTATTTACCTAGTACTAGTTGGTATGGTAGTAATGCCCTTTTTTCTTTTCTCTTCTCAGCGCGAATTCACTTACTCATCATCATCCTCCCATTGTACATATAAAGAGCTCATTCTCTTTTTCAACTGGCTCATTAATAACGGATCAAAGGGGAACCATGATTCTAAATCTAACAATTCCTGTGTTCGTTTTAATGAACCTTCAGTAATAGCATGAGAATCTTGAGTTGTTCCTGAATTGGTACGGGATTCTCCCCTGGTTTCATCGGTGGTATCTGCATTATTTTCTGATTCTTCATCCTTGGAAGAAGTAGTATTAGTAGCATTGGCATTTTGTACACGTTCTTTTCTTAATTTTTCAACACCCCACCAAGCATAACAAATCCCTTCCTTTTGAGCCACACGTGCAAAGATCAATACAACTGTTTCATTGGTCCATCTTAAAACATCCAATTTAGAAACCATTAACCTTGTGAAAAATTTATCCACTGAACAAACCCATGATCCATCATCTAATCTTAGATCCTTTCTCCTAAAACAAATAATATACATAAGTGATTGAATAAGTGCATATAATAGTGGATGACGTGATGGCAATGTATGATCTGTTTTACCTTTATATGGGCCCTTCTTTTCATCTTGTGAATCATCTAATAAATCTTCCTCTTCAATAGATTTAATGTACATGTTACACCAATCAACAATGAGTTTAATTACATGCCCTAATTGATCCTTAGATAGTGTCTTACCTCTAGCAACAAATGATGCAATATATTGAGCAGATTTAATTCTCGTTATCATTGGTGTGGCATTTTTCATTGTTTTAGTAATATCGTTAGGTCCAAAGATAGTTTGAAATAATAAAACGATAAAAGCATCTGTTAATTCTGGATGTAATTGTGATGTGTAAAAAAGAATATATTGTGTCACCCTTGTCCCATGTGTTGGTAAGATAACATTAGTAAAGATGTCTAATAATGTCATAAATAAACTTATCCCCTCACCTGTTTGAATTGTATCAGGTGTTATCTGTTTTGATATGGTGTCAAGGAGAACGTTCATTGTAGAGTCTAAATTAGCCGTAAGTTTTTTAATAATAGAAATAGATTCATCGTATGAAGCATCTGACCCATTGTCATTATTTTCATCATCTGAGGAATTGTTTTCATCAGAATCACCATCTGATGAATCAGACTCATCCGAAGATGAAGAATCAGAGTCATCATCATCGTCGTCGTCGTCGTCATCATCATCAGATAACTCTAAGGCTTCATCTAAATCATCATCATCCACTTCATCGATTAAGTTTTGTAAATCTACATCCAAGCTAACAACGTTTCTAACAATCAAAGTCCAAACAGTATTTTGTAATTCTGGCATATAATTAACTAAGACAAGTAAATTCTGAATGAATTTTTGTGTAGTTTTCCCCTCGGCATGTTTATGAGGGTAGGAAGATTTAACAATGTTAGGTAAGGAGTTAATACCTGTTGGTACTAAATGTATCAATTTTTTAATTAAAGTATGATGATTATCAATAGAATATTCAATTTCAGGTTGTTCGTTGTTAATAGCACCAAACTCACGTATTAACTTTGAAACAACCACTGTCCACCATTTAGGCATGGCAGAAACTAATAAAGCGAAAAAGTTATTAAGCGAATCGTTAAACTTTGAATCGTTGCTAAATTCAAACCAGTTCAATTTTAGTATAGATTCAATTAAGGATTTCCCAATGGATGAGTCCAGTAGTGACACATCAGTAGAAATGCAATCTAAAAGAATGGACAGATGATCAGATGGGTAATCATTGGAACGTATTTTAGCACTTATAGTTTCTAATTCTAAAGCAGACCCATTTCTCAGTGATTTCACTGCGGAAATAAACACAGACCGTAAAAGAGCAGTGTGGTGTGTGTTGGGTATCGGTGGCTCAGACGTGGTGTCGTTATGCGGCCTCTTCACTGACGTAGTCATGGATAGTAGGTAGATCTATGTATAACAGCTCAAGTGAAAAAAAATTAAAAAAAAATTAAAAAAAAATTAATCATGAGCCACATGAGGTAAACATTAGCGGAGCATGAAAGTATTGAATGTGAACCTTAGGCGTGATGTGAAAATAAGTGAAGAAAAAAAGAAAAAAAAAGTTTTTGAAGTAGTTGATTTAATATAGTGGAATTTTCAAAATTTTTGATAGCTAATTATTTTATTTATTTTACGGTAAAATGGACTTGACTTTAAATGCAAAGGTCAGTGTGACCTGGAATAAATACTCAAAAGACAACACGTATACAGTTTCTTTCAACAGTTTTTAGCTGCAAACCTTTTTTTTCTTTCAAGTAACAATGGATGGGCTATATTAAATAGGTGCTACTTTACAAATAAGTTAGTGATAAGTTTTTTTTTCAGTTCTAAAAGTGAAGCTTGTTAAAATACCAATGTTAATATATTTACAAACAATGCATTGTTCATTTCGGAACTGTCGAAAATTAATTGAAAATTAATTGTTTGTTATTGAAATAGTTGGCAACTGAGAGCATAAAAGTGAAAAATTCAATAAAAAAACTTTTTTTTTTCTGAACTTCGGAAGGCCTTCCCAAAGAGGAAATTTACCCGATACCTCATCTCAAGTTAATTGATAGAAAATACAGAGAGATGTGTCTTTGACAAGTTATATATCTTTATCTAAAGAGTACATGGGGTCGTTTCTATCGACGCCAGTGACAGACAAGGCGATCACTCTGGTGCATGGCCAGCGCCGGCCATATTGTGTGGGCGAAATGCAGGGCTACCGTCTCACCATGGAGGACGCGTATGTGGGTCTCGAAGAAACACTCACAGTGCAGGGAAAACCGGCCCTGAATATTGGGCTCTATGCAGTTTTTGACGGCCATGGTGGTCAGGCGGCCTCACATTTCCTAGCCGAGCGATTTGCCCCCCACGTTTTGAACGCAGTGAAGCGGGCTTGGGCTAGAAGTGAGTTTGAAGGTGAAGGTGAATGTGAATGTGAGGGAGAACCAAGCGAAAGAACACCACCAGAACCAAGGGAACGCCGTGAAACTGAATTGGATGGCAGCATAGCGAACTCTGCCAGGCCGAACGTGGCCAATGGCCCAATTCAGTCAGTATCTACAAATGATGTTTTATCGGCCCTGGCTATAGGAGATACTCTCCGTACAGCCTTCGCTGAACTGGACGCTCAATTCTACAGGATGCCCAACAATGATGCGGGGTCTACCTGTGTAGCAGCTTTGGTATTGAACAACACACAACTTGTGGTCGCAAACGTAGGAGACTCCCGTTGTGTGTTGTCACGACGTGGGGTGGCGAAACACTGTTCATTTGATCATAAGCCTGGTAATGTTGGTGAGTTAGTGAGGATCCATTCCCAGGGTGGGTTCGTGGCTAATGGTAGAGTCAATGGAGTTTTAGCTCTTTCTAGAGCCTTTGGAGATTTTTCCTTTAAAATGCATGCCCATAGTTTAAATCACAATGCCAAAAGGCCAGATAGGTACCAAGTTATAGCTATTCCAGACATTTTAGTGCAGCAGCTTGTTCCTGATGATGAATTTGTGGTACTAGCTTGTGATGGTGTTTGGGACTGTTTAACCCCTAAGGAACTTGTCTCGCTGATTAGGCATCTCATATCTTTGGGGAACACGCTGCACCAGGTTGTAGAGGCCGTATTAGACAAATGCATTGGTATGGCTGATACTACTACCGGGATTGGGTTTGATAATATGACCATAGTGATAGTGCCACTAAACACAGTCAATGGTAGTATTAGTCCTGTCAGTGCTAGTGTTGGTACTGGTAGTGTTTCTTCCTTTTCCTCGTTTGCATCCTCACCAGGTGAAAACCTGCATCTTCAAGACCAGGACGGTGGACTCCAAGCCTGGTTAGATCTTATCAAATCCAGAGTTTTGGATGAAAAATTTGGTTAACGAAGCGTAACTATCAAAGCATAGCATAACTATCGAAGTTAGTAGAGCCAGATTAATGGCTTAGCTAAATTAAGGATATTAACCCATTATAATTTTATCCATGTCTATTTTCTAACACTATATCTATAACTTTAACTTTAAATAAATCAACTCGCTTGAACTATGTCTTTCCCATTCTTGGTAATTTGATTAATGTCACAACTGTTTATTTTAAACAAAGGTCCTATATTAATACAAACTAAAATTTATATACACCACATACTCACTCGGTTATATTCATAATTCTCTCAACGTATTTTTTCATCTCCGATTCACCGGATCCAACACCAAAACTATCCAAAACTTTCATTTTACCACTTGCCCATGCTTTGATCATCACACCTCTTTGTAACATCCCAAATCTTGAAATTGAAAATGAACTATTAGTAACAAAACTAACAATATCCAAATTCAATTTGAATTTACTCAAAACCTTTATCGCAATCAATGATGTCATATTACTCATTGATTTACTACTTTCCATTGAAATTAATGCAACAACCATCTTAGAATGTTTAAAAATGAAAGCATTTTCAATACCAGAAAATTCTTCAATGCATCTTTCAATATCATTAACGAAATATTGTAACCCATTGACTTCAAATGTTAATCCAATAGGTCCTAAATTAAATAACAATTCAATTTCAATTTTTTGTCCTTGTTGCCCTTGTTGTTGTTTCCTAATTGGATGCAAAAAACCAAACTCACCAGTACGATAATATTCAACACCTTTAAAATCAACATTACCTTCAAATCCTTTAATACATTCACCAGAAACCCAAATTTCACCATATTCACCCACTCTACATTGATTCAATGTCTCTGGGTTTACAATAATGACTTCAGTGTTAACACTAACAACACCTGAATCATAAACGCATATAGCATTTGGTGAATCATTTGGATTAACCAAACTAATGTATCCCCTAGAAATTCCATATGGGTCAAGCCATAATTTAATTGGTTCAAAGTTTAAATATGATCTAGTACTGATCAATGGGACATTAACATCTCCATAGACATTACTCAATGAATCATTTGGTAAATTACAATTTTCAAATTTTTCATAAAAAACTTCAATTAATCCACCCCTTGGTCTAGTTTCATTTGACTCCCATCCAATCATGACATTTCTCAATTTCGATAAATCAATTTTATTACATGCATTTTTTTTAATACAATATTTCAACATTTTACTCGTAATGTAAACATTTTCAATTTTGAATCTGGACAATGTTTGGAAAAACAATGATGGATAATTACCAAAGTCTGCTGGTGTCATCAAATATGTTGTAACACCAAGATAAACACCTAAAACAAATGATTGAATAAATCCTAAACCTGATGTAAACTTTCCACTTGATAATAATGGAACATTTTTGTTTATTTGACAAGTTTCCTTCATTATAAAGCAAGTTTTCAATAAGTAATCAAATGAAATATAATTTGGCATATAATTATGATCATAATCCCATTCAATCCAGATAAGGTCATATTCTTTCTTTTTACCTTTTAAACGATATTTTTCCATAATTGAATATGTCTTTTTACCATTTGATGCAGTTTTTGAATGTTTACTGGTATTTCTCAATTTAGGTAAATTAACATTCTTAATTTGACACATAAGTTTTAATTTGGTTGATACAGGTTTATTCTTAATCAAATTTTCAGACTCATCATTAACAAAAATTGCCTTGATATTAAATTTCTTTACAATGGAAACAAAGGATTCGATATCCTCATCTAATGACTTCAAATCTTTACTAAATGGTGGTAAAATAATTGGAATTAAACCTGATATCCATGATGCGTATAAAGTAACCAATAAATATTCTCCTAATTGATAATTCAAGATAACATGATCCCCAGCTTTTAAAACATCTTTTTCTAAAATATATGAGCAAATTGAAAAGACACTGTTCTCAAACTTTCTCCAAGTTGTTAACTGTTTTGATTCTTTAAAAATTGGGCCTTCGATTTGTCCAAAAGCTAATTCGTCCATCTGTTTCTCTGCTCTAAATTTTAAGATTTGAAATGGAGTTTTAAACTCATTCATATTAACTTCTGTTCTAATATCAAATGTTGAATCTCTCCAATCTAATCCTGAATTTTGAACGTTAGCATAATTTAATAATTCTTCTCTAATACTTGAACTGAATTTAGACCAAACACCACCTTGATAATCTTCATTGTGATATATCATTCCAGTTCCCTTATATGGATTAAATTCAGTATATATACATGATAATTTCCCCTCAATAAATTTTTTCTTGGTTAAACTATTGGCGATCTCAAATCTACCACTTGTAAGTGATCTTGATAATGACCCTTTTTTAGTAATCAAAACATTAAATGGTCTCAAATTATGGTATTTCTCTAATAAGTTGAAAACTTGTTGTGAGATTGAATGGAATTTCACTTTATTTTCATTTGAAAGTATACTTAAATCTTCTGAATTAAAATCAATTTCAATCACACAAAATACTATGTACTCTTTATTCACAATCAAATTGAAAAAAGCGCTAGCTTTAATATCAGGAAGGTATTTTTGTAATGTTTTCCCTAAATGACTGGAAAAATGATATCTATAAATGAATTTATTGACAACTGATTCATTGACAATTTCATCCTCTTTCTTAGCCACTTGATTTTCTATTTCTATTTCTTTATCTAACCATGTGACCCTTTGGTTAATTCTATCTTCGTATAACCCTAATACATAAACTTTCCCGTTATATGTAAAACCCAAAAGTCCAGTACGAACAAAACGTACACTTAAAACACCTTGGTAATCTTCTGTTTCGGCTTGAAATATATCTTGAGTTTGCTCCGGTAAACCCCAATAGCCACCTGATATACAATGTGAATCAACCCAAATTTCACCTACTTCCATCACACCACTTAAAACTTTAGTTTCTGGGTTAACTAATGCTAACGTAGCATCAGGAATTGGGTAACCAAATGCACCAACACGGACGTACTTAGAATTAATATTAGAATCCAATGCTGCATTTTTAATAAATGAATCATGGACTACTACAACTGAATTGCTTGTTAATGATGCCTTATCAATGAAAACTTCACTTAATTTGTCTGAATTCATATCATATTCAAATTTATCATCGTCATCTTCAAGGTCTTCATCTTCATATTTATCTTCATCTTGATCCATATTTGCATCATCGTCGTCGTTATTATCATTACCTAATTCAAATTTCTTTTTGTTTTTAACTTGAAATGTACAACCCAATCTGTCTTCGTTACCATACCAATCTCTCATGGATATAATTGCACCACCATGATCGGGTAATGATAAAATTGGTGCAATTATTCTCCTTGAATTCATATGCCCTAAAGGTTTGAACCATCTATCACTTAAAACATCATCAAATTCACAGTCAACTATTGGTGTATCGATTAAACACCATGAAACACATGACAAATCAACTTTCTTCTTTGAAAATGTTCTTGTACTCTGGGGAAATGATTGGTAATTAAATGCAATTGTTTTAAGTAAATCATAATCTGATAATAAAATTGATGTTCTATAAGTTGAAATCATATTGGCATATAACCCTGGAATTTCAGCCGTCTTTGGATGAATCCAAACTAACAAATTCCCGGAATAAACCGTGTATAAAATAGATATAATCATTCCAATTGATCTTCTACAATCAAGTGTACTCATCATGCTATTTCTAACTTTTGATTGTTTATTAGTTGATCTAACAACTGGTGTTTGAATATGAGGTGACGTGGTCAATTCTGTTGAAATCATTCTCATTTGATTAACGATTGTCCTATGAGAAATAACAACACCCTTCCATTCACCTGTTGTAGATTTGGTATAATCAATATATGCTAAATCTGTAAGTTTTAAAGGTGGGTTACCATCCTTTTTGCTTGGTTTATATGTTCCCATATCTGTTGTTTTCCAAATATTCATACCTTTTGGCCAATAATTAGATTTTTCACTTTTTTGTCTCCTTTCAAAATGCTTAAAAACAGAATCTGACATAAGGCATAAATGTGATTGGGTATTCTCCATCATTTGCGATAAATCTTTAACGGGTGTTGAACTATTCAATGGAACAGCCACAGTTCCACTTAAAAAGCAACCAAATAACGCAATAATGAAATCAACAACTTCAAAGTTTTGATAAATTAAACATACTCGATCACCTGGGTAAAGGGCTGCTTTCGATTTGATTTGTTTGGCAATCTTTTCAGCTTTAAAATACAGTTTCTCCCATGTTAATGGCTTTGTTTCCCTACCCTTTTCATCCAGTACTAAAATAACTGGTTGCCTTTCATACATTGTTGCTCTCTTTCTTAAAATCATTGCTAATGAATCCATTTGATCATCAGACTTTGGTATATAAACTTCTCTTGGGTCTAAAGGTTTCTGTAATTCCCTTAATGGTTCATCTTCAACCCTTGGTTGATCATATTGTTCCTCTTGGAATCGAAACTGGCCACCACTACTTTCATGAGTGCTAAAATGGGTTGTTGCCTCATCAATATCTGGGTTATGAAAATCATCAGTAATCTGCATAGAAAATCTAGTACTCCCTCTCTCACTTGAGGTACTTGGGTTACCTATATCTGGTGAATAATCATTAATATCGTCATCGTCCAATTGAGGAATTTGTGATTGAGAATAACTTTCCAATAACTCATCCCTTTTGCGAGAGAAACCAATATCAGTAAGATACCCCTTTTCAAAATCTATCTGCAAGCTTTCAAGCGCTGCTTGAAGCTCGGGAGGTAAACTTAAAGACATATGAAACCAGCTTACGTAATAAAACTAAATAAAATTAATTAAAAGGAAAAGAAAAAAAAAAGTTCATAATGTACGTTTTCAACCTTTTGTCCAAATTTAATTTTTTGTTATACAACATCTGCTTGAACCTTTATTTCGTTAATAGCAAATGATGTGGAAGGCAAATGTGCATAGAAATATTTATTTCTTTAGTAAAAATCAAATCGGAGCTTCTTTGCATCCGAAAATATCAATCCCGAAGATCAACTTGAAGTCAAACTTTTATTATTCAAATAGTAGCCTAGCTTCATATTCTACTATAAAACAGCAACCAGCTTCACAAATAACCATATGTCACCCAAAACCACCATCTAATGACCACATTCCATTTGAAGTTAAGGAAAAAAACATCCATCGGGATTTAAGATCTATATTAGAAAAGTATTTAGCAGGTGACTCTAATATAACGTTAAAACAACTCAAGGACCCATATGTTACTTTAACTAAACCACATTTAACATTTCTTATTATGCTTTCATCAATTTGCTCTTATATTTTAGCTCCAAACCCCACTGATATTACTACTTTCTTATCTTTGACTGTTGGTACATTAATGGCATCAGGTGCTGCTAATGCAATTAACATGGGTAGAGAGCCAAATTATGATTCGCAAATGACTAGAACTTCACATAGACCAGTAGTAACCGGTCAGGTTAAACCAAAGGAAGCTTTTAGCTTTGCCGCAATTACTGGTACAGTTGGATGTGGGATTTTATACGTTGGTGTTAACCCAATTGTTGCAGCTTTAGGTTTAACGAATTTAGTCATTTATTCATGGACTTATACTTCATTAAAACGTAAATCCATTTTAAATACTTGGGTTGGTGCAATTGTGGGTGCAATTCCACCTTTAATGGGTTGGGGTGCATGTGGTTCATTGGCTGATCCAGGTGCCTGGTGTTTAGCTGCATTATTATACGCTTGGCAATTTCCACATTTTAATGCTTTATCACATAATATCAAAGATGAATATAAGCGTGCTGGGTATGTGATGACAGCTTTTGTTAATCCTAAATTAAATGCCAGAGTTGCATTAAGATATTCACTTTTAATGTTCCCAATTTGTTTTGCCATGTCTTATTATGGCGTTTGTGATCCATATTTTTCAATTGATTCTTCCATAGTTAATGCTTGGTTAGCCTATACTTCATTTAAATTCTGGCTTCAACAACAGCGTAACCATAGTACCAAAGTCATCGCTGCTGGTGGACCTTCTAAGGAAGCTATCCAATTAGCTAATTCTTGGGCTAAGAAAGCATTTTGGAGTTCCATTTGGCAATTACCTTTGGTTTTAGTTTTGGCCATGCTTCATAAATCAGGTCAATGGGATAGATTCTTTGCCAATGATGAAGATAAGGAGAATAAATTAGAGTAATTAATTGCTTATTGTGTATACTGTATATAATTTAAAACCTTTACAATGAGAAAATTTATTTCTAGTGAACTTGTTTTAAAGAGACTTGTTTTAAAGAGGTAAGTTGAAATGTCTCTTATAAGGCAATTAAAGATTGAAAAAAATATATTCCGATACCGGGAGTCGAACCCGGGTCTGCCCGGTGAAAGCGGACCATGATAGCCGTTACACTATATCGGATTATCATGTCTGTAAAAGATATCAGTTATACTTGAGTGGGTGTTTTGTAACATTTGCTTGTAAGTTACTTAGGAAAGGGGGGTTACTCCAAGAACTTGGTCTATTTGGATTATCTCAGTTTTTTATAATGTTAATATACTCTCAAAAAAAAAAGAAAAAAAACATTCTTCATACCAAAAATATATGATTTAATTTGGGGTGTACAATTTGGGCACCTTAATCGGGCTTTCTACTATCATTGTGCTTTTATTCAAATGTGAGGAAGTATTACGCTTATTTAAATTACACAGCTTTACTACAGCTCCTCATAAGGATCTGATTGGTCATATTCATTCAAAAGAAGACTGGTGTGCAGTAAATATTTTTCTTAAATTTCTTATATTTGCTCATCGCCAATATTATAAACTAAAAATAAATAATGCATTGTGTGAATTGTCGGATAATGAGATTCCTTCGTTAATTCTTAGAGTTCAACATTAATAATTTGTTTTCTTTATCTCTTCCTAAATTTCTTTTTCATTTAATTACATGTTTTGTTGTTACAGAATATGACCTTCCCAAGAGAATAAAACAAATGAAGTATTTAAATAAGCAGCCACAAGTCCTAAATTAACACCCTCTTTGTTAGTTCTTTTTAAAAATGATTATATACGTTTTATTGTTACTTGGGACTGTCATTGTTTGTTATGGAATCCCCCTTGATTCAAATGATACAGAGATAAATTTTTTATTAAATTCTATTCGAACAAAGGGTTTCCCAGAACTACCAGCTAGATACCACTCCGAGTTGACACAATATTCTGAGTTTGCAGCGCTTTCATATTGTACGAGGGGAAATGCAGAGTTGAGATTGGGGCCATTAAAAGACGCATGCTCATGTTTATTATGCCGTGGAGAACACATAAACGTTGAAGCAATCTATCAAGATAGTTTCGATGCCACTGTGTTTAGAGATGATGTTAACAACAAATTAATTATTGCTGTAAAGGGAACGACTAAGTACAGAGAATGGGGTATTGATGCTGATGCTAGAAAGGTTGGGTTTAAAAGACTCAATGGGGAAATTTCTATTTGTGATAATTTTAATGTTCATAATGGGTTTTACCAAGCATCTAAGACTATTTGGACAGACTTCATATCTACAGAAGTTAAGTCTATTATGAGTAATTACCTAGATTATGATATTGTTTTTACAGGCCACTCAATGGGTGGAGCGATTGCTCTTTTCCTTGGAAATGAATTCAGAATGAGTGGAATAAAATGCCAAGTCATTACATTTGGATCTCCTAAAATTGGAGGTTCAAAGATGAATAAATGTATGGATTTATTGTGGGTAGTTGAAGAAGTGACACAACAAATACAAAAAGAAACCACTGATGGTCTTCCAATGAATTCTTACATTAGAGTCACAAATGCAAAGGATTTTATCCCCTATTTACCAAATATAGACGGCACTAGGTTTTACCACTCTGGCGTAGAAATAATTTTTACTGTTATTGAATACCCACCTGTTTTTGATGGGGCATTTGTCAGAGGTAAATTTGATTCTAAAATGATCGTAAAGGAGGAAAGACAATTTCCTTTAAACTTTTTTAAGAATATAAATCCCAAAAAGGTGCACAATTTGTACATAACTAGGATGAACAAGTGTACAGAGGACGCTGAAAAGAAAAAATACAAATAGGAAAGATCTTTTTTTTTTGCTGTGTGTATAATACATATGTATATTTTTTGATTAATGAGCATTTTTTGGAGTGGCAATATTAAAACAAATCATTATTTTGGTTTATCCTTCTAGTTTTATGTACACAACGAGGTTAGTCCCAGGGGATTTTCATCTTAACTGGTTTGAGGAGAACATAGAAAACGAATTATACGGCTCAAAACCATTGAGGGAAGAATTGCCTACCAAAGTGGGAAACCAACCACCATTAGCCTTTTACACTAGTGCTAAACCAGGTCCATTGAGATTAACAGGCCGCTCTGCAAGGGTTAAAAACATCGTTGGTTATGAAAACGAAGAAATGGCTATGGAGTTTGGAAGGAGACTTGATTGCTTGAAAGAACAGGCAAATTGGGGGAAGAGTTGGATGACACCATTGGGTATGGTGGGTAAAACTGGATTGTTTGATGAAAAGAGTGCAGAGAACGGATTAGAAGAAACAATGGCTTTTGATAATAACAATGTTAATGATCCAACTGAAATTCAAACGACAAGCAATGATGATGGAAGTGGTGATGTTACAGAAATGTTAGTTGAAAATGCATATTCAAGGCCACCAACTACCACCAATTCAGTTACAACAGGAAATGGTCGGAGGATTAATAGTGGAGCTAGTGTTGCTAGTGTTGGATACGAGGTTGGTGATATCGTCATTCAAGAAGAAGAGGAAGAAGAAGAAGAAGAAGAAGAAGAAGAGGAACGTGATTTAGATGCTGAAATGTCCTATCATGGTTTACTTGACAATCATCGTGATGGTGCCACTGGTGAAGAAGACTTATCAAGTAATGCAGGGAATAACTTTCACAACACAGAAAACATTGGATTTTTACCAGATAACCTTCAAAGTTCATTTCAAGTTGACCATTCAAGAATAGAAGGATTAGATAATGAAGAAGAGCAATATTTCATGGCACAGGAAGATTACCAAGAGGATCACAGCATAATAATTGGAGGAAGAGACCATCGTTACAAGCCAATGCATATAGCAAACATGCCAAATAATTTACCAGCAATGGCTTCTGCATCTTCACCAAGAGATGATGATGGTATGCATGGTGACTTAGAGGGTGATAGTAATCACAGTAGACACGAATTTAATATACCAGCTTCTACTATCACAAATATAACAACAGCAAGTACCAATAGATCTGTTGTTAATAATACCGATATAAATGGAAATCAATTAACTGGGGATACATCTGTTAATTCATCTGATTCTGATATGATAATCGAATAGTTAATATATAAAAAATTTATAAAATGATATACCCTAATTTTCCTTCTAAATATACCTTGGATCACTTAAAGTAATAATTTTACCAGATTCATCAGTTTGAATTAATTTAGACCTTTGTAAATGAATATCAGGAATAATCCATTTACCACAAGAACATCTACCACCTTGCCAAGACCAACCACCAACTTTTGCATGACATTTAAAACAATTTAATTTACCCTCAATTTCACCATCTCTAAAATCACATTCATCCCACTCATCATCTATATCAATGATATTTTCATCATTAGAAGTTTGTTCAGTATGACCCAAAAATCTATACCTCATCCATTTTAATGGCTCAACAAAAACATGAGTACATTGATTTTGACCTTTTTGAACATCTAAAACTCTATTACTTTTATAAGCATTTTTAATAAAATACATTTGTTTATCATTTTCATCAACAGGAGGGATATGAGGTAAAAAAACTTTTGAATTAGCCAAGATAGTTCTACATTTTGAACATTTAAAATCAAAATGGCCTTTAATTTCCAATTTTTCCTTTAATTGAGTTTTATCAACAATGATATTATTTTGATCATTTGGGTTCATTAATGAAGTCATTGAATATTTCATTCTCCAAGCTCTCCAAATTTGACCAGCTTGACCACCAATTCTTCTTAATTTTTCTGGTTCTGTGACCCATTCGGATTCTTTATAAGCTTCTAATTGTAATTTAAAACCATCATTTGGTTCAAATGATCTATCTGGGTAATTTCTTCTAATAGCATGTAAGGCTAGTTTTAAACTTAAATTGTGTCGACGCATTAAGTAAGCACACACAAAGGTAACTGATCTTGAAACACCAGATTGACAATGGATTAAAACTGCTTCACCTGATAATTCAGGTTTCGATCCTGCCAAACCAGCTGTACCTGATTTATAAATAGTATTAAAGATGATCTTGTTAACACGTTCAAATTCACTAATAACTATCTCTGATTCCATATCATCAACAGGGATTTGAAGATGGTTTTTATATGGTAATTCATTATACATTTGGGGTATATTTGTATCCTTTGTAATTGAAATAATGGTTGTAATATTATATTTAGCATACAAATCTTCTTTATTTGATAGCGGCTGAACACTGGAAATGTAAAGCGGGCCCAAAGCTCTGTACAACTGTGGATCTTCAGACATTATAGATATGCTTTTTCTTAACTTTGTATCTACACAAAATGAAAAAAAAAAATATTTTTTTTTTCTTTTGTCGCATGAGCCTAACACCGCTCAGTACTATACAAAGTGTAAAAGATTGGTATTGATATTCTTTTAAAAAGGTATCATTACCTAAATGTACAAAATTCTTATATAGTAAATATATGAAAGCAAAAAATAGACAAAGCCCCTTTAAAGAGTTTAATATAAACCAATACTTGAGTTTTGTGGAGCTTGCAAAGAAAAACCGCCCAAACAATCTTTCAAAGAAACATTGAACTTTAAACCATTGTTTGAATTCCAAGGGGCAGATAAGAAACTTTTTTCAATTGGGATTATAACCTTTTCAAAAACAGATTGAGTTTCATTTTCATTTTCATTTTCATTTTCATTTTCATTTTCATTTTCCTCCTTCTTTTCATTTTGTCTCTCGCCTTCATATTGTAATTTAGCTGACTTTAAGAAGTTGAATTTTCCCTCCAACACCTTACCTTTTGGAGGTTCCGAGCGTGAAGGACCATTGAGGAAACTGACAGGTGGTTGATAAACCTGTTGTGGAAATTGTTGCATAGAATATGGAAAAGGTTGTGGCATCATTTGAACAGGCATTTGAAACTGATTCAAATAGATTTGCTGCGGCTGTTGGTACACTGGTTGCATTTGTTGTTGTGCATATCCACGATTGTTGTAATTATTGTAACCGTTTAGCTTTTGATAACGTTGTTGCTGGTTTTGCACATGAGGAGGACGTTGTTGCTGGTGTGAATTATGTGTATTTTGTTGTGAGTTAGACAATTTTGATTGATTATCTGGGACAAATTTGGGAGCATTTGATATATTGTATTTGTTACTCTTCGTAGTTGGTGAAACAGTTGATTTTGCTGTACTTGTAGCCGGTGTTACAGACTTTGTAGCTACAGGAACAGGAGCAGCAGTGGTATTATTAATGGATGTATCAGTAGCACTAGCACTAGCAGTAGCACTAGCAGTAGCAGTAGTAGTAGCAGTAACAGGAGCAGTAACAGGAGCAGTAACAGGAGCAATAGCAATAGCACTAGCAGCGGTGTTACTTTTAACAGTCGTGTTTGCCGATGACTGCGCCTGTGGCTTCTTTATCATTCCAAGCAATTTTTCAGAGGCTACCGAGTCATTACGCAAGACACTGGAATATTTATCCTCTTCGTCGAGTTCTGTAGTGTCCAATTCCTTATTTCGCATGTTAGACTTGGATGATTCAATCTCTCTGGCAATAATTGTAGCTTCAGCTTCTCTTTTTTCAAAATCTGGTGCATTCTTATTGAGCTTGGTGGTGTACAGATCGGCGTCGTACGTTGACTGGACGTTGAACTTTTCCTCGTTGGTTTTGAACTGATCAAAACTACCAGTAGAATCCCCAGAATCTTCAAGCAGCTCCTCTTCATCAGCAGAAGGCTCCCAACGTTGAAGTGGACGTTCAGAAGAAGAAGAAATCCCTTTGGAAATATCAGTGTCAGTTTGGAAGCCGCCACCGACCTTGACCTCATTGGCATTGGAAATATTACGATTAGCTTCTTTACTGTATCCCGCTTTTTCAGCGTTATTCTCGGTAATAGAATAACGCCATTTAGTCATCTTTTCATGGTCCAGCTCAATATACTCATCCTTCACATGGGATTGTGACATTTCGAAGTCAGAAAGCGGCTTGAAAGAAGCATCAAAACGTCTCACTGGGTGTTCAATAATGAAATTGTATTCTGCCTCAATTGGGGTTTTCAATGGGTTTACTGCACGCAAAGTCCCCGAAATACACACACCATCTTCCAACACAACGTCAATCTGTTGACCTACAGCTCTCAATACTGCAGAATCTGCACGGTCTAACATGAGTGTAGTACAGGTCCCAAAATCGTCCTTTCCAAGGATCTTCGCATTGCCACTTCTGTTACCGTAGCCGCCGTTGCTGCCTACATTGATATTGCGTGTAATTGACCCATCATTGTGTTGTTTGCCCATTTTGTGTGAACAATACAACCAAAGTTGAAAATTAATGAAAAATAAAAAAAATTGAAAGTTGAAAGTTGAAATTCAAAATTGATTTCGCGATGTAGTCACGTGACATTATACGATAATATTTTTCCCCATTTTCTCATTGGGTGGGCCAATGAAAATCAAATGATAATTTTAAAACTTCCTTTATTCATCTTCATCTTACTAGACAAAACTAAAAACTCGCCAAAATGAGAGCTTCTATCATCAGAATGGCTGCCAAGCAAGCCCCAAAGAAGGAATACTCCCTTTTCAACTTCCCAACCGAATTGTACCCACTTTACGCCGCTTGTTTCGTTGTTTGTTGTTCTGCCACCTACTTCTCTTTCAAGAAGTTAACTGGTGATAGTACCATCAGAGTTGGTAGATCTAACCCAACTTTTGAAGAAAAGTTGCAAGAAGCTCTTACTAAGGAATAGGTGTGGTGTATAGCTTTCTCTTATTTTATATTTATATTTATATTATAGTTTAACTTTTTTAAATTCATTAATTCAAACACTCAAAAACGTGTGAGTGCAATCAACAAACCATTTATCATATTTTACCATTAAATCATAAAGTTTATTTGTTTCACACCACTATCTGTTCGTATAAATTTCATTGCTTAGAAATTGCTACTATTTTAAAAAAATAAAGAATGTTAATCAGTTTCAACGTGTATAATTAGCTCTAAATTACCCCAGTTGCCATTTTCCAATTTTAAGTTATTATATTACATTTGTGTGTGTATGCAAATAACTTGCTAACGTTTTCTTTACCAATTTTCAATTCCGTTAAAATTATTTTTCCAAATAGGATAATAAGATTGTAATGCTTTATTCTTAGTTATTTTGTATCTCAACACCGGCTCTCCAAATAGACTATTTTTTTTTAAAAAAAGCATTAGCCATTGACGGCCTCAGCAGTTTAAATTAGTAAAGTGTTACCAATGAATGATATCTGATGCTCATGTTAAAATTTAAACATTTTTATGTAAATCATAACAAATATCCATTGTTAAGCTGTGTTATAGCTATAAAAGCATCTTTTTTCATGTCTGTGATAGCTTGTTCTAAAGATGAATATGTGTCAAGCTTCAATTTTTTTTTTACATTAAAAAGGTTCATCCTCTCTGTTTTAACTATATATAAAAGTGTGGTATCATATTAAACTATGTATAGGCGTATACAAATAAATTAATGGATACTTTGGAATGACTGTTTAAACACTATATTCAATATTTTTCCACTTAAATATTAGAAAAAGTAACTAAAAATCTCATAGAAGCTCATTAACAAAGCCACAAAATTGTTTATTTTTTAAGCCAAATATTTTTTAAAATTTTCTTTTTTACTTGATGTATTTTATTTCTTATTATCCATTATAGTTTGTAAGTTAAATGTAAAATTACTTAGTAAACTTGCTGAGCAAAAATGCAAAAAAGAGCTATTACTTTATGATTTATCAAAATTTTTACAAACCCGCGAATGGCAGTTTGGCCGAGTGGTCTAAGGCGTCAGGTTAAGGTCCTGATCTCTTCGGAGGCGAGGGTTCGAACCCCTCAGCTGTCATTGTTTTTTTTAAATTTTTTTCATACTTTATTTGTGTTATAGTGATTCGTTTTAGGGTAAAACAAGGTTACCACTGGATCATTTGCATGATATTGCATCTTTGATACCTGTGTTTATAGTATATATACACTTACTTTACAAAAGTTTAATTGGATTACACATTTTAATTATTTATACATCTTTCATTATGTCAAGATTTGACGCAACAACATTTTTAATTTTTGAAATAATCTCCTTGTTTGAGATAGGTGCATCCAGTTTATCAAAACCAGAAAGTGAAAAAATTTTGTAGTTAATCAATGGTATTATAGTAAAAGATTCATTATTTTCAATCATTTCGTGAATTACTTCAATTGATAAAAATTGAGACTCACCAATTCCATTACCATCCTTTTTATTGATAGTTTTAAACACATTGACAGGTGCGGATTTGACAGGTTCAATCTCATCATATAAGATATTAGGCGTCATAACTGTGGCTAAATTGTGAGTATCCATCTTTGAACCACCACCACCTTGTTCTTCTTCTAAATAAGCAAAGGTTGAAACCCATGAAAGGAAGGAGAATAAAACTTCAATTAAATCTCTGTTTGCCTTAGGTAATAATCCATAAATGATTCTTAATAATTTATCCCTGTTAGATTGCATTTTTTGACTTAAAATAAAAATATCATATAATTTGAATGTCATTAATGGATCAGGTAAATCTCTCAAGAATTTCTTAAGAATAGCAGCTAATTGAATAGGAGTTTCTTCATTCAGTTTCATCTTTTGTAAAACTACGTCTGGTTTACCGTGTTTACCATCTAATTCCTCAACCACTTGTCTTAACCTTTTGATATTACCATTTAATCTAAAAACACCTTCTGCACTTAAATTCTTCTTTTTCATTGCATGTATTAACTCATCAATTAGTGATGGTATTTTAATACGTGTTTCACCAATACCCAAATCACTATCTACCCCGTAATTTTTAACAACAGTTTCTAATGGAACGCCAAAAACACCATTACCAGTAACAGAAGTAGTAGCAGATCCTGATTTAAAGTCTTTATCCTTATCTTTAGAATCCTTAGTATTACTTCCTCCACCGCTGAATAGCTTACCCCAAAATGAAGTAGATGATGATGATGAACCCTTTTTGTACCCTGAAACCATATTCAAACAATCATCTAATGTGACTGAAAATTCAGATTTAATTGATTGATGAAGGACAAAAGCAGATATATACTGCATACATTCGTGTTGAAAATCATTCAAATCAGAATATCTCTTCTCGTTCAATAGTGGTTTAGATTCTTGCAATATAGATCCCGCATCATTAACTTCATCAGCACCAGTTGCTGATTGCTTACTATCATCAACCTCGACACCTTTAACATTACCATTAGTATGATCATGATGTTTGTTCACAGATTTTGATTTTGGCAAATTTGAAAAAACTGGTGAAAAATTTCTCTTTTGAAATCTAAATGCATTTGGCCTATACTCTCTAGCCTGTTCTGTGGATACAATTCTAGGAATGTCATCCAATGTTAAAGATTTTTCACTAAGAAGTAATTTTGAAGTGATAGTAGCATTCACTTTACTAATTACTTCTGAAACGTTGGATTCTTTAGTTGAACCATGCCTACTCAAATATCTCTTGGTTGAACCCAATCTATGCAATTCATTATCATTGTTTGTATTTACTTTTATACTTTCTTTGTTGGCATTTTGAATCTGTCTACTTTCTCTAATAGACCTTCTACGTGTTATATCATCAACCTGCTTATCATAATCATCTTCAATGGGCAAAGATTGCAAAGGAGCCTGTAAACCATCATTAGCATATGATTTAGATAATGCTGATCTTGATCTTAATAATGCAATTTTAAGCAAATAGATATATTGCAACAGTTTTGAAACATCTTTAAATCCAGTTTGAGAATTCACATCTTGAGAAGCACAAGATG
The DNA here is from genome assembly GCA_030563185.1 of Saturnispora sanitii. Classification (NCBI taxonomy): domain Eukaryota; kingdom Fungi; phylum Ascomycota; class Pichiomycetes; order Pichiales; family Pichiaceae; genus Saturnispora; species Saturnispora sanitii. The sequence goes on along the minus strand of JAKUBF010000007.1, from coordinate 192,024 downwards.
CACACAAAACAGTATTGTTATTAGAATTATAAGCCATTTCCTTTAAATTTTCATTTGAATGCACTCCAATTTGACATTTTTGACATTTTAAACAGTTATAATGCCATCTTTTATTGATACTTTGTGATATCCATGCTACACATGCACCTTCTATACTCTTTTGACATGTTTCACACGAATCTCTAGATCTCATGCTCATATCATCTAGATGAGGGAAAGCGGAAATGGTATTTTTATCAATTTTTTTCCCTAAAGATATTTCTCTAAGAAAAATATCAGTTGCTCTAGTTGAATTAGACAATTTGTTATATTCTAATGCCATCATGATCCCGGTCCTTGATATCAGTTTGATATAATGAGCAAGTGCAGAAATAAGTGATAATAATTCCTTTGACTCTTTAGAATCATTTAATTTTTCAGGAGTTACATCCCTTGCAAATGTTAAATAATATAGTATCTTGGATGATAACAATCTTGGTTCCTTATTTAATTGAATTATATTTTTGTTTGAATCTTGAATCGGAAAATTTAAGCCGATCTTTTTAGTGAATCTCTCCATAGAATTGAAAGCCTTGAACAATGATTCAATCTTAACGACCAAATTAGCAGCACATGACAAAGATCTTTCCTTGTTAAAGATAGTGGCGGAATGAAGCATTTCTGAAATACAGGAAGCACAGGACTCTTCAAATTCCGATAATGTGCACCAAATATCAACAGTCAATTTTTCCAAGGCATTTTCTGCCTTTAATAATTTAGCAGCATTGGCTTCGTTTTTAATTTCATCAAATGATTTTAGACCTAACCCGATGTAATCAATTGTTATATCAACATTCCAGAATTTATGAACCATAAAACATTCAGGGTGCCATTGTTGATCTACATCACCTCTGTGTAATTCCACATATTGTTTTAGAATGGCAGAGTGGCAACCAGAACAATTGAAAGCATATAATTGGGAGTAATGATAATGACAGTAAATTTTATCATCATTAGAATAATAATCATCCGAGTCAAATAGTTGATGGCATACATCACAATAAAAGTGCTCTGGATGATATTTATGACCTAAAGCAGTAATATAAGATCCTCTAATAGCAGAATCACACATATAACAAATGACATCTAATCTTTTAAAGTAATCATATTCACATAAAGGAGACGGAACCGATATCTGTGGATTTTCAATTGATGGTAATTCCATAGAAAAAAATTTATGAGAACATTGTTTACCACAATCATAACAAGTAAAACATTCAATATGGTATACATTATCTAGCGCTCTCACCAATGTCCCAATGATTGGTTTTTGACATTTTTTGCAGGTCTTTTGTTTTTTTTGTCTTGTTTGTGCAGCTAAAGGTAAATTTGAAACATCGGGTGTTGATTGAGAGGTATGATCTGACAGAGGGAACTTGTTTTGAGAGGAGATTGCGTTTCTGTTGGTATTAGGAGTTCCATGTTGGGAAACATAATTGTTGTTTACTGACGTGTTTGCCACTGATTTTGAGGGGGATTTTGAAGGCGAGGAACCCAGTACAACAAGATTATGGTAGAGATGACCTCGTGTCGCATTTGGCGAGGATGGCATCTGCGGAGTGGCCATTTCAACGGGAATCTCAGCTAAGAAGAAAAGAGATGGGTGACAATACACGTACAATAAAAAAATAAACCGTTTATTTATTTTTGGACTTTCCTTTAAATGCTCAGTAGATACCTTATAAAATATTAACAAAAAAAAAAATACAATTTTTTAAAGCATGAAAATGCCCTTCCATAATAACTATAAACTAAAAATGAACAATAGAGTTAGAAGAAAAATGTTTAATCAACCCAAAGCGTTTAATAAGTAGACCAAATGTCGGGTACATCGGTTTAGCTGGGGCCCTTTTTGTCTATAACCAGCCCTTTTTTAATGATACAAAGCACTTGAAAGTAGATAATTAGATGGTAAAATACTCAAGCAAAAGGAACAGAATCCACAATTTCATTGTCATCACTTTGCAGCAGTGAGAAATCATCACCGAACAAATCTAATGAACTTGGATCACCATCGCGTTCCATGTTCCACACCCTCTGAAGCTTTTTCAATGAAAGCTCACCAGAACCGACACCTAATTTGATAAGACCGTCAAAGCAGCACTCGATAATGATTTTTTGCTCAGGCGCTAAACAACACAGACCACACACATATAAAGGCCATTGGACCATAACAACTCTTCTGTCAATATTGTAATTCAAAAATTTGCCATAGTCAAAGTTTGGTGACCAATCACCCCCCTTACAGTATCTCTGATGCAAATCCTCATTTATAACATATCCAGGATCATTTATATCATATTTACCTCTCCTCCATAAAACTAATGAACTCAAACCAATTAACATTCTGTCTACAACGTCTCTGACAAACGGTGATTTAACATCCATGCTTTTTCCAACAACAAGTCTAAGTAGAGATGCATCAGCAAATAATTGCTGTGATAAATCAATCCAGGAATAAAAATTACCATCAGTTGTGCTGATATAATTAGATGCAATAAAATCTTGTTTATTATTCTTTAATGCATTTTCAGGATGCAAATCATGTGTTTTTGGAATATAATAGGGTAATTGATTAGTTATATATTTGAATTCACGAGCTTTTTGTATTTTTGTCAGCAGTTTCATAATGAAAGATGATTCCATTTGTACTTTATTGGAAGAATGAGTTGAAATGTATGATTTTAATTGATTCATATCTTTAACTGATAAAGAAAGTTCTCTGATGTTTATTAAATTCATATTTCTGATACATTCAAACCCATAAACTAAATCATTAAAAACTTCAATCATACATTCATCATAACCAAGGTACATATTAAAATACCATTTGTTATGACAATTAATGGAAAACCCAAATTCTACCATAGCATTGGACACTGTGGAACTTTTAGTAGAAGAAAGTAACACAGGTAAAAAATTGTTCAATTCATCAAAGTTATGAATTGTACCACCATTGGGAGAACTTAGCGCTGCTAAAATTTCCATTGCATAAAACCATAACCAAACAATAACCAACTCTATGGAACACTCACGATTTTTTTCCTCACCACCCCACTTGATGTAATTAACAAGCAATTCACGAGCACCATTCAAATGTTCACGCCATTGACCACCTTTTAACCCTGAGAAATCAGAGGCTAAAATTAAAATTGTCAAAAGCAATGATTCAATGTTGTTTAGAGTTTCTTCTTTTGACAGAAGAATAGTTTCAAGCGATTGTAGACAGGATGAAAGATAATAAGATCTAAATTTCATGTGATATTGGAACCTCGCTTCGTTTTCAAAAATCTTCGTTTTGTGAGCTTCACTTTCTTCTCCATTGGATTTTAAATCTCGAATCTTTTGCTCAACTTGATATGCTTCATATTTTGCAGCAATGGCTAAAATTGCATACAATAGATGAGGTGAATTTCTTGATTGACTTAAAAATGTGTTAATATAAGCATTATTAACGTATGAAGTACTAAATGGTAATAAATTCAAATGTATATGTGTAAAGAAGATTTTAAGATACTTGTATTGCGAGGAATGGATACTTAAATTGAAATAGCTAGCCAATGATTTTTCAATCTCATCTGTGACGGTAGTATTCAAGATTGCTACATAATCAAATTTAATATTTGAACAATCATTCCGAGGGTATGGGTATGCCTTTAAACCAACTGATCTAATTATATCAGTACTACTCTTATAAGGAGCCGTAATGACAGCATCTGAACCAATTTTTTCATCATTTTCAGCAGAACTTAATTCCCCATTTTGTATTTTTGAATCCTTGTAACCACTCAAAGAAATATTTATCGTATTGATATACTTGCTTTCATCTTGTTTATTAACAGGTAAATATTTATTAGTTTGAAATGTGTTATTATTATTATTATTACTATTTACAATTGGTTTAAGTTGAGATTTTGAACTGTTTGGATATAAACCCGGTTGAAAAGTGACTGGAGCTTCGGGAAAAACCAATTCTCCATTAGAATTGACCTTCATATTGGACATATCAAAATTTGCAAAAAATTCGTTTAAATCTGAAATTAAATTGGAAGCTCCGTCAAACAAGGTATCCTCTAACTGTTCCTGCTGAATAACAACAGGAGGATCAGTTTGATTTTTTATCTGTACATTTTGCATTGGTGAGGTAAACATATATGAGTTTGGTACACCATAATCAGTTGGATCCTGAGCAAAATTTTGTACTAAAAGTGGTGGGTTATCTATAAATGGATCAACAACCATTTTTTTCCCCTGTTTTTTTGTGACTATGAAATAAGTATCTGGGACCTGCACATTGGCCATTCTAGGACCTCTTTTAGTGGTGTTATTGACAGTAAACGTCCTAGAAGATGCAAATTTATACGTTTTTCCATAAACACATTCTTTTTTTGATTTGAGACATCTGGCACAAGAAGGCTTCGCCTCATCACACTTGGCTTTTCGCTGTTTGCAATTGTAACAACCACCTCTCGAGTGGATACGTTTCTTCTTAGAATCCATTATTTCAGCTATGGTTAATTAGAATCGCTTACTTTTGAAGAACATTTAAAGCACATGGTAAAATAAAGTAGACAGCGGATCTTTTGCCCGGATTGGGGAATATGCTCAGCATTGTGCAATTATAAAATAAGGAAAAAAGTACATGTATATATATTTATTTAGACTTCAGGATTAGGAATTCTTCTAAAACAAGCAATGTATTTGCTCCCGTTATTTCTAGCAACCTTCTTACCTTCTTCAGTGGCATGTGTCATTATTTCGACACATTCATCCGCCTTTTCTTCTTCTGGGGTCAATTTTTCAAACAATGGGTGTTCTTCTAAATGGGATTTCATCCATTCGTGCAAGTCAAGAACATCAGTAATAGTGTAGATAATACCACCATCCTTTAAGACAAAAGCGTATTCAGAAAGTAAAGTACGAGTGACAATTCTAGCCTTGTGTTTCCTCTGTTTGAAATGTGGATCTGGGAAACAGAAAAAGATTTTCTCTAATTGTGACTTGTGAAAGAAGTTAGGTAAGAATTTCATAGAGTTTGCTCTAATAACAGAAGCATTTGTTATACCATCAGAAGCACGAAGGGCACGTAGACGATCTTGAACATATTCAGTAACTTGGACTCTAATTTCCATACCGATGATTCTTTTTTGCGGGAATTTATCAGCAAGGGTAACAGTTAACCCACCATAACCACAACCAACATCAGCAATAGTGACAGGGATATCACCAGTGAAATCAGCAATTTTAGCTTCTGGGTTCTTTTCTAATATCTTTTCCTTTTCACCTTCTGTAAGTGGTTGATACATTCTGGACCAATCCATTTCATCAGGGGAAACTGGGTAATCGAGTTTATGGTCTGAGAATGGATTAGAGTGAGCACGTTGTCTATAGTATCTTTTTTTTGGAAGAGAAGGAGTTTCTTCTTCTGGGCCTGGTGTAGGAGTTGGAACAGGAGTAACAGAAAAACCAACTACCTTTTTGGCATCAGCTTGAGCTTGTCTATAAACGTGCCTTTTAGAAACAGGCTTATTGACCTTTTCAGTTGACATATTGATATATTAAAAGAAATATCAAAGTGAAAAGTTTAAATCAAGAATAATTTTTTTTTTCAGTTTTCCTAATTGGGAATAACGCTCATGGATGTACATGCTTTTTTTCATATTTATTGCTCAATTTAGAACTAGAAGCTATATAACAGCTCTATAATATATATATTTACAAAATGGGTAGATTGGTTGATAAGATGAATTAATAAATTTATTCGGATTTTGGTTCGTCCTTTTCAAGTTCGTTCTTTCTGCTTTCCAAAGTCATAGCTAAAGATTGAGAAGCAGCTTCTAAAGTACGTGTAATACCAGCACCACCAGCCATGGTCAAAAGACCGAGTAATTCTGATCTTAATTCTGGTAAACTCTTCAATTCTGAGAACTCCTGCACCTGGCTGAGGTCGAAACAATCATCACCAACTTTACCACCCATAAGGAAGAGTTTTTCCTTTTGCGCAGCTAAAACCTTGGAAACATCCTTGACCTTCTTAGGATCCAAGTCTGGAATCAAAATAGCAGCAGTAGGACCCTTTAACAGGAATTCCAGTGGGTGCTTGATTTTATGTCTCTTGACCATTCTATAGGCAGCCTTAGAAGCTGGATCTTGATGCTTAGAAGCACGAAGGAAGTGCTTAAAAAGGGAACCCTTAAGCTTTCTGAATTGAACTTCAGGAGCAACGGCATGGAGTTGCTTTCTAATGGCTTCGTTTTCGGAAGAAATGAGGTTATTGTGATGTGCCAAAAGAACAATGGAGTTCTGCCTCCACATGTCAGTGTAAACGTCCATAAGGTAGGTTTTACGTGACTCAGCGGTCTTGAGTGTGTTTCTAACCGGAGCAGCAGCTGTGGCAAATGCCCTCTTGATCAAACTGTTGAACATTGTTAATAAAGCTCTCGATGAAGTTTCAATGTGATGAAATTTTTTTTTCAACTGTTGTATATACCATTCAATTCATAAGATTACGTAATTATTGCTCAGCAATAAAGATATTTAAAAAAAGGTAATCATCATATTAAATGCTATACAAGAGATACTCAATCCAGAAGCAATTTACCAACCACCTCTGAAGGGTTAGGCTGTAATCTCTGCCACGTGGATGATTTACCAGTATAAGTGTCCACTTCGAACAGACGAACACGCCTGCTGGTACCACCATAACCACCATAACCACCCTCACCTGCGACACCACCATAACACATCCAAACACCATTTTTATCACCATCTGGATTTCCCTTCAAGCAGTAATCGTTACAATGGTCATGTCCAACAGATACAAATTTGACACCAATGTCTCTTAATGTATTATACATTCCTGAATTAATAACACCTGCCATCACACCTTCCTTGTAATCCCCTTGCATTCTTTGACCTTCATGAATTTGACTATATTCTTGTAAAGGAATATGAAAGAAGGCTAATTCTATTGGGTTCATATGCTCAACTTCTTCATGGTATGTTTTAACTGCATTGATTTGGTCTTCCTTAATCCAATCATATCCACGAATCTTCCCCTTTGGATAAGCATGAGAGTCTAAGAAATACATCACTATAGGGGATGATGAACCAGTGGCTGGGATATCAAGAACGTAGTTTCCAACACCACTGAGATCTTCAGGACCTGCTTCAGACAATGAAAATGGTAATGTTTCTAACAATTCCATTAAACCTTCACGGTCAAGACTACCCTTTTCATCATCATGGTTACCAAAAACTGCAGCATATGGGATACCTCTGTCAATTAATGGCTTGAAAATTTTGAACATTGCCGTTTCTGAATCAGGGCATGCTTCACCAAAAATTTGATCACCAGTTAAAACGACAAAATCGGGATTTTCTAAATCAAGTACTTCATTGACAAAGTTTAATGTAATTTGATCAGCTAAACAATGATCAATATCACCATCAAATTTTGGCCATGGATCCAGACATTTACCATACCCAGTTGACAAGTGAAGATCTGCTAATTGTAAAATCTTGAACTTGCCAAGGTGATTAATAGATGGAAGCTTTGGTGTGATTTTTTTAGTTTTTCTTTGTTTAAAGAAAATGTAAACTTCATCATCATATTGATGATAATCAACATTCTGGATATCCAAATTAGTTTCTAATTTCCCCATACTTGAATCAATATTGGTAATGGATAATGGGACATTAATGGTTTGCCACCCCATTCTAGGATCAACAGACTGTCTACCAAAAAGCACATTCAAATTATCCACTGAAGAAGAGGAAATTTTAACACCCTTTTTAACCCAAAGTCCATAACCGGCATAAAACCAACCATTATAATTCAATTCTTCAACATCAATAAGTTCACCGGAAGTACCTGCAACTTGTTTGTAAACTTTAAAAGGAATTTTATGTTTAGCCAAATGTGATTCAAGAGAGGCATTTTGTAACACACCTTGTTTATTTACATAAGGATTGAAAACACCAATATCTTCAACTACTTTAAGGTCATGTTTGGCAACAGTATGCACTTCGGTGACAATAGTAACCAAATTGAGTTTCTTAAACCATTTTTTGCCCAAGTATAAATCCTTTCTGATAGTTGTACCGTAAAGCTTGACATGGCCTGAATCGTCAACGTCATCAACATCCGATGCCATTAGGTTTTCATTTTCACTATCATCAACATGCACATCATTGTCTTCATTATCTACTTGTTCAACAGTTTCCACAGTCTCTTCAGTGTCCAACTCTCTTTTGGTCGGCTTTCTACTGGACATGTTATCTTTGAGTCTCTGGGCAATATCTTCACGTAAAGTGGTCATTTTTGCTTCTTGATTGGCATATTTGACTTTGATTTTACAAGTTTCAAAAAACCCCCAGAGACTGGTACATTCCTTGAATGCGACATCAGTCAAAACACGCGAGCCCTCTTCCCATTCGTTGACAATTCCTTGTCCAGTGAGGTTTTCAATAGAGTCCACTAGCGTCGCCACACTACGGGGGTTTCGCGTTGCAAACAGATAGCATCCCAGCAAAACACACAGAGCAAGCAATAGCTGGCCCAGTGTCCGCTTCATCAGACGCGTCAGCCCTAATTTCATCGATTATTGTTTAAGAGAAAGAAAAGAATGATGCTTACGTAAGTCCAATGTTCAATTTATTTGTCAGATTGGGGAGATTGGGGTCTATGTCCACCTGTTTGAAGCAGCCCGCCAGCTTCACTAGACTTTTGAGCATTGTCACCAACAGCATTGCTAAATGCATTGGGATTTGACCGGTCTATAATGCGATGATGCGGGTGACGCAATCTTCTGTCGTTTGGATCAATAAGTTTGTCCCCAAAAACAAGCTTTGCACCTTTAAGCTGCGCGTCAAGCTCCGAGTCCAACAGTGGAACCTTCCTGCTATCCAATTGGTCCTCATTTTGTTGTTCTGGCTTCTTTTCAAGGTCCTTAGACATGTTATAAAGTAAATTATGTATTTATAAATTTGGTAAAGAAATAGTGACAGCTAAAAAAAAAAAGAATGCTCTTATCATATGGAGCCTTTGGTCAAATCTTCGATGCCAAAAATTTATGTTTGAGCAAGTCTGATGCACTGCATCTCTTTGTCCAATCAATTTCAAGTGCCAATGTGAGGAAATCTTGACATTCAGCTGAGCAATCTGTAGGAATAACAGGCTTGGTATCTAGCCCAATTCTAAAAATTGCTTGCATTTGTGTCAGACCTGGAAATGGGTGTTTGGCTGTTAACATTTCAACAACAAGACAACCAAATGACCATATATCCGATCTGTCCGTATTGGCCTCTTGCTTAACAATTTCTGGGGCCATCCAATAAGCCGATCCTTGTAAAGAAACTCTTTTATTTTCCGATGATTCAGCATCTCCAGATCCTTCAAGGGCAGCCTTTAATACTTCGGTGTCAATCTTCTTGGATATACCAAAATCACTAATCTTCACAACCCCATTGTTGTCAATGAGGATATTTGCCCCCTTAATATCTCTATGGATAATGCCCTTAGAATGTAAATATTTCAGTCCAACAAGTACTTGTTTAGCAAAGTTTTTAGCTAATGGTTCTTCGAAAACACCATACATTTTTAACATTGAACTAACAGACCCACCAGGGATATACTCCAAAAAAATATTCATCTTGGTAGAATCTACCGATGATCCAAGGTACCGAACAATGTTTTCATGATCCAGTTCTCTTAACAAAGTCATTTCTTGCTTTAATGCATTGACCATAATACCACCACTGGCGTTAATTTCAACCTGTTTAACAGCCATCAATTCACCAGTCAAACCATTAAGGCCAAGATAAACATACCCGAAGGAACCTTGTCCAATTTTGGCACCCTTATGCCAAATAGTTGGACCATTATGTACTTCTTTTGTCAATATTTGCTCCACTTCCACACGTTCGGCTTCTAAGCTTACACCATAAATGATTGTCTCGTCAAGATCATCATCATAATCGTCATCATCATCAATTAATTCAATGATACTATTGTTATCAAATGGAATGGATCCTTCCATAGTTGATTGTGGTATACTTGGTGGTTGCGAGATAGCTGTGTAATAGTTATCTATTCCATCATATGAATCGTCTTCTGTTACATCATCATTTTCATTTTCATTTTCTTCTCCATCTTCACTTGCATCTTGATTTCGATTTTGATTTTGATTTTCATTCTCACTTTCATTTTCACGTGATGATAATAATACATCACCAATTGTCTGGTTCATCTTCAATGGGACCCCAACACCATAACTGGCCAAACTTAACATAGAAAAACGATTCGAAAAGCCTGTTAAATTACTCAGTTGTGAGTTTCTAGAGTTTGACCTTAATAAATCAGTTCCGTATTTTGATAATCTTAGCGAGTTTCTTGCTGCTTGTTTCAATGTACCATTATCAATATCCGGGAAATAATCTTGTAAATTCGTAGTAATTAATTGACTTGGAGGTCTCTGGCCCATAAATTCCTTCATTTCAGCAAAGACATTATCACTACTTTTAGCTTTGTTTTCAAATCTAATTGATAATTTGTTGAATGTGTTGATAGCTTCAATAGATGGTGTTTCATTACATTTGCATAACATCAACAATCCATCCTTAGTTGACATTTGCTGAGTTTGGCTAACTATTTTGACACGCTCATATAGTTCCACATCGTGTAACCTTACTGGTTTTCTACCCTCTCCAATAATATAAAACCACCAATCCGAGGGATCAATCAGATATTGGTCATGGTAAACCTGTGTTATCATTTCTTTCTTAACGTCAATTGCCAAAATTCTAGGTCCTAATTCCAATCTGACGGCATGTGACACACCATCGTTAGTTATAACATCAGTGTTGGATACTTCTAATGACGTTTCACCAATATCGTGTTCAACAGATGCCAAAGTGGAAACCTGCGATCCAACTGCAAATCTTAGTGAGGATATGTCCATGAACTTTCCCATTGACTCCATTCTCATCATCTTGATAAGCATTTGAAGACGTAATCTATCACCCACGATCGTTATTCCCATCCCAATCAATGCATCACGATCCATACCAGCTAAAAGATCTGTGGTAATATCGTTATCAACAAAAATGGGGAGGTATCCAATACATCCAACACTAGCAAGTAAACGCGAAAGTTGTGACGTTTCTGCAAAATCCATCAGGGTATACTACAATTAGTTGTTTAATAAGTGAAAATGAAGTATTCTATACAAGATGTCTATTTATAAAACTACCCAATTTGGCAACAAAGCTCAGCATCACATTTCAAATAATTTTCTTATCAAATGTGAGTTTGTCAAATCTATCTTTTTGGATAATAGAATTCCCTGTGTCTTTTTAGATTTAATGTATTCCTCCTTAATATCATGTAATGTCACATTTTCGTCATAAACATTGGTCGAACAGATAACATCGATGTAACTTTTGAATAAAACACGGTACCTTGTAAATATAACCATTGTTGCTTCCTTAAGTAGCCTTTGCAACTGGAAATACAAATACAACTGCTCTGTCTTATAATGTCTGTCCAATGTAGTGTCTTTCAATACAGACTTGCTACTATCTAGGACAAACAAACATATATTAGTTAATTCGCTGTTGCGAATACTAATGGCTTGTTCGAAATCGTATAAGAGATGATAAATGGATTTGTTCTGCATTTCAATCTTTTCAACGTACATACTGTGCATGGATGAAATTTTATGGTCCTGGAAAAGACGAGTTTTTGGAGTTGGAGGAAGTTCCATATTATCTACAGGGTCCCCTAAATCGATTTTTTTGCTAAAATCAGAAGTAGCTTTGAGAAATCCCTTTGCCAAGCCAATGCTTGTCGTTGATAATATGGCCAAATTGCTCACTTGTAAACGAATTTTCTCAATCGTTTCAGTGTATTCGTGGTATTGGGCTTTAAAATCTTGACGAAAAAAATGTATAATTTGATCTTCCAACATTATATCCTTGTTAGGGTTATACTTGCTTTTCCAATGTGGAGGTATATCCAAATAAATTGGATCTTTTAATTGGAGTTCAGAAGGAATTGGTAAATCGGGATCATAGTGGATTATATTTGAAGTTAATTTTTCAAGAATAGCTTCAACACGGGGCGATTTATCTGCCATGAAATCATCAACGCATGTTAAAAATTGTTGAATTTCAATTGCTGGTGCATTGATGATATCACTGAAGTTAGTAATCCCATCAGGTAATCCATGTTCATTGATGCATTTTTGAACTGAGCGAAAAAAATCAGCAAATCTATCTTTCTCCTCCATGAGCTTGTTAACAAACACATTACGAATAATAGTTGTCTGAAAATAGGAAGGATAGACATGAGTAAGTCTTTGCAAATGGTCATAGAGAGCATCTTCTATATCTTCTATTGGGTGAACATCATCAAGAAGTTTTTGAAGAAAACTGTCATGGATAATCCTGAGTGTTTTAACGTTTCCAAAAACATTGGTAAATAGAGATGGATGACATAAAATACCATTGTCTTCAATGAACATTTCGAACTTGATTGATAAATGATTTTGAATTTTGAAAAGTTTTGCCAATCTTGTTTCCATTAAGATTAATTTATGAGGTGGATCATTATGGGAGTTCCTATTGTTCATTCCCGATTTCTTTCTAAGAGAAGTTTTACGGTAAATGTTTGAATGTTTGTTTATTGGACTTGGCATGAGAAATTTAATATCTTGTTCTTGAGCTGCTGTCTGATCATTTTCATTTTCATTTTCATTTTCCTTATTTGAATCTTTGAAGGAGGGACGATGCTTAAATATAGACAAGGATAATTTTGGCAAGACAAAGGGCTTAGAATCTGGCCTTATTTCAACATCATTTGATTGGGATGGCATATATTTTTTAATTTCTTTACCATTGTTACCTCTTGAAGTAAACCACAAAGATTGTGCGTATGGGTTCATATTTTCATATTTAACAGAGTCTGTAAATGGAGATGGAGGTGTAATATAAGGTCTATAAACATCCTCATGCTTACCAGAGTCAGGAGTCATTGGTAAATTGTAACCGATAATCTCTGAGTCATTAGGATAAACAGAAGAATTTAACGTATTAAAAGACAGCTTTTTATCAAACTCCATTAAGAATAGTAAAGAAAAAAGATAAATGCAAGGAATAGGTAAAAAGAAACATTTTAACAGTTTTAAACAAAATTGAAATTTGTGATTTCAAAAATGTTTCATGAGCAAAAATGTTTTAGATTGGTTTCAAAATTTTTACTTAGTTCCTTCACATAATCAATATAGGCTATTTGCAAAGGTTGTTAAAAAATGTCATTGACCCATTGGAGGCAGTTTCAATTTTTTACCTCTATACCAATTCGAGACCCTTATTTTGGGTCTGATAGAGCATTGTATTCAGATCCTACCATATCCAGTATAACTGCCTCTGGTGATTACTTGGCAATTGTATCTGATAATGCTATGGTTAAATTAATATCATCCAATTTTGAACATTTATGCGAATGGAGGGTAGAGGACGCTGGCTGGACTGTATCTAGATTACATTGGATTAATCCTAATAAAAACAAGGGGATTTTAGTAACAATTTCTGAAAAACAGGGGTTGCCAATATCTTTAAAATTATGGGATTTGGAGAAACTCACATCAGAAAAATACAATTGGATGAAATTTGATCATAATTCTAGTTTTGTTTCCCATTGTCCTATCAGTAATACTCAAGGTGGGAACAATTATCCATTGACATGTTTTGATTCATTGAAAGATTATTCTATGTTAGCATTTGGATTTTCTAATGGCAGTGTTATCTTAGTGTCCGGGGATTTAATTCACGATAGGGGATCTAGACAAAGGATTATATATAGATCTACAGACCCTATTACTAATATTAAATTTAGAAATGAAGGATTGTTATATTGTACAACATTGAATAAGATTTTTACAGTTGATACATCTGGTAAAAATCATGGAAGGGTCAATAGGATACTCGATGATAAACAGGGTGCTGACTTATACTGCTCGGATACGATTTTGGAAAATTCAAATAGAGAATTAATAACAGTTAGAGATGATTGTATTCAGTACTATAATTCAAGGGGAAAATCACATTCTATCCAATTAGAAATGGAAAAGCAACGATGTCATGTTTATAAAAATCGATATTTGTTATTTTCATCACCCATTTCAACCGGTGAATTAATTGATTCATCTAGCAATAGATTGATCATTGTTGATTTGATTAACAAATACGTTGTATTCAATCAAACTATTAAAACATCTATTAATGATATACTTGAATTATGGAATGATTTATATATATTATCCAATGATGGGATTTTGAGAAAATTACATGAATTAAGTAGTCACGAAAAAGTTGAAAGTGTTATCAAAAGAGAATTGTTCCCCATTGGGATTAAATTGGCTTTAGAAGATGTCAACCAATTTACCCCGGAGGAAATCACATCATATTATAAACTTTATGGGGATTTTCTTTATCAAAAGGAATATTATAAAGATAGTATTGAACAATATATGAAATGTATTAAATTGGGGAAGACAAGTGAGATTATAACCAAATTTAAGGATAGTTCAAAGATTCCATATTTAGTGCATTATTTAGAAAAGATGATTGAATTGAAGGTAAGTAATGAAGACCATGTTACATTATTGTTAAGTTGTTATTGCAAATTAAAGGAACATGAAAAAATATGCCAATTTGTTCATGAGTTAGAGATCGATGATGGTTATGATATTATTGATGAGCATAAAAGTTTTGATTTAAAGACCATCATTTCCCTCTGCAAAGATAGTGGAGATTATAAAATAGCTTCTATGATTAGTGAAAAATTCAATTTACCTGAAAATGTTGTTATTATTCAGTTGAAGGATTTAGAAAATCCTAAATTAGCTATGAAATATATTCAAACTTTAAAGATCGATGATTTATTAAGAATATTAGTTGAATATTCAGATCAGTTATTGGATAAATTACCTAATGATATGACAAAATTGTTAATCGACGTTTTTACAGGGAATTACACACCACTCCCAATGTTAGATGAGGATAAAATCGCAGAACCGAATAATGTGAAAACACAAGAAGAAAGTCCATTGTTAACATCTTACAAACAGTTTATTCAGTTTATGAAATTACCAAGTAGAAGACCAAGTGAGGAACAAGATGAAGAAGTTAAAAAACCATCATATTTACCACCAAAGCCAAAGATTATCTTTTCCAGTTTTGCCAAGCATAATTATGAATTTGTTATTTTTCTTGAAGCTTGTATTGAAAGTTATGAAAAATTTGATGGAAATGAGGAGGATAAGAGACAAATTGTTAGTACATTGTATGAAATGTATCTTACACTAGCGAGAGACTGTGAGAATACCGATGGTGATTTTAATGAATGGGAACAAAAAGCCATAGATTTACTTTCTATTGAACAAAAATGGTCATTAGAAGACATTGATTTTTTGTTGTTAATATCCAACCTCTATGGGTTTAATAAGGGTGATCAAATGATTAGATCATTTGGTACCAAGTTCAAAGATATTAAATCATTTAGTTCCTCTGATTATGAACTGGGGTTATTGAGATCTGCGATTCTTTCACAAAATTGGCCAGAGTCATTAAAATTGTTACGAGAGTACGGTGAAAGGGTACCAGAAATGTACAATTTGGCTTTGATTTCCTATACAAAATCCGATGAAGTTTATCAAGCTATCGGTGAAAGTAACTTTAAAAAGATATTAGAAATCATAGAAACTAAAAATTATATATCCACATTAGAGATGGTGCAAATTATTTGCCAGGGAGGAGCCAATGTAGAATTAGGGGTTTTGAAACCTTTTATCATAAGATCAGTTGAGAAGCAAAAGGCCCAAATAAAGGAAGGAGAAAGGTTAGTTGAAGCATATGGGACCAGAGTTAAGGATATTGAAAAGAGCATTGCTAAGATGAGTGAAGACAAGATGATAATTAATACCAATGGGAATTTAGCAAATGGCGGATGTGAAGTTTGTAAAGGCCCAGTTGAGTTTCCAATGATATTTTTTAAATGTGGACACCAAGTACATGAGAGCTGCCTTATTGAAGGGTCATCTGAAGATCAGAATGGGTGTCCAGTGTGTGCCAATTCCAACGAAGCTGCTGAAGTGGCACATAGAGAATTGACAGAGGAAACACTACGGTCTAAGGTTGTTTTACAGAGGTTGGGGAAGAAAGACAGATTTCGGGGGATGATGTCTTACCTGGGCCGTGGGGGGATGCAAATAGATACGCAGACAAGAATTGATGGAGAGTTTTAAAATTTAATGATATATAAACTAAAATCTGCTGAGCACATGAGCACATGCGTTTTGCTTACGTAACGGAACAAGAAATTATGAGAAAAACTGTCTGTGATTGTACACATGAAAAACAAGACACGGTTGTTTTCACATAAACACCACAATGGACCCTTCTTCTGTGCCTGGTGCGCTGTCCTTTCAGCAGATCCAGGACCTCACGAATAGGCTCCGCCAACTTAAGGAACAGCATGGTGAACAGGCAGCGCAATCGCCCCAGTATTTGCGTATGGTCCAGCTTCTCCAGAACGACCCCAATTACCAGCGTCTACAAGCAGCCAGGAGACAACAACAGCAACAACAACAGCAGCCTCAACAGCAACAACAACAGATTTACCCTTGGCAATCAACCCAGG
Organism: Saturnispora sanitii; assembly: GCA_030563185.1. NCBI lineage: Eukaryota > Fungi > Ascomycota > Pichiomycetes > Pichiales > Pichiaceae > Saturnispora > Saturnispora sanitii. The sequence continues at coordinate 175,283 of JAKUBF010000007.1, read as the reverse complement.
GTGTGTTTTCAGCCTCCAACTCGCATATCCTCAAGGCCCAGATCTCAGCTTTTAAGTGTGTGATGCAGAACAAGCCAATACCACTTGAACTAGCACAGCTCATTAATATCACATACGAGCAGTTTAAACGTCAAGGTGTTTACTCTGCAGAAACGCCTCAACAGAGCTTTCAACAGCTACAAATGGAACAAAATCGCCAGACTAAAACACAACATGGTCAGCGTTTTGGGTCCAACAATGGAGATTTCACCCAACAATCACCCAATGCCCTTCCACAAGCAGGATTTTCACCTAGTGTTTCTAGTTCAGGGATTATTGGCTCCCCACAACAGCAGATTGCATCTCAGTTACCACAAAATCCACGCATTTCTTCATCTCATTCTCTAAATTCGCCAAGGTTGAGTACTGCAAGTGGTGCATCGGGGCAAACCACACCTAATATTCCCTTTGGGCCTACCGGGGCCAATGGTTTACCCTTTCATCCACCTCTCTTGCTTAGTGAGATCCAACAGTTATACCCTAATGCCAAAAAGATTTCAACTGCCAATCCATTGGAATTCGTTGACGCTTTCTCCCTGCCTGAAATCTCGACTTTACCTTTTGAATCATTGTCTAGTTCTAAATCAAATATCCATTTTCCAAGTCTTTACCCAGATGTTTCAAACATGTTCCAAGATTTCACTGATGTTTCTCTTGATGATTTGAAAAAAATAACTCAGGATTTGGCATTGGATAAAACATTATCTCATCTAAAAAATATGTCTCAAAAGCAATCCAATGGTGAAACAAATTTTCAAGAGAACACAATTGATTGGATTGCTGAATATGAAGCTTTCAAATTATTTCCATTACAACAGGCTATCCGTGGGTATATCCTTTCAAACATTTTACATCAAGATATGTTATTAACTAATCATTTACCAAATTTCAGTGCTAAATTGAGAGACATTACAATGAACGATGCTTCCCTTGTCAACACATTGTACACCAAAAAAAAGGAAATGACTACGATAAATGTTAAATCGGATGCCGTTGACCGTCAACTGAACATTCAAAATGCTAATAACCATTTTAGAAAATCTTTAAAGAGTAAAAAATTTAAATACTATAAGGTTGCTAAGAATATCACAAGTTATCATCAAGCTGTTGAAAAGGAAGAACAAAAGAGAATTGAAAGGAACGCCAAACAGAGATTACAAGCTTTGAAAGCTAATGATGAAGAAGCATATGTTAAATTGTTAGATCAAACAAAGGATACTAGAATTACCCATTTGTTAAAGCAAACCAATTCCTTCTTGTCAAGTTTAACTGAAGCTGTCAAAGATCAACAGAAGACATCTGCTGTTCAAATGCATGATCCTAATCTCAATGATGATGACGATGAAAATTCTCAAGATAACCAAGATTACTATCAAGTTGCTCATAAAATTCAAGAAAAGGTTACTAAACAACCATCTATTTTAGTTGGTGGGACATTAAAGGAATATCAACTTCAAGGTCTAGAATGGATGGTTTCTCTTTATAATAATCATTTAAATGGTATCCTTGCAGATGAAATGGGATTGGGAAAAACCATTCAAACTATTTCACTTTTGACTTATATCACAGAAGTTAAACGTATATCAGGACCATTTTTAGTTATTGTCCCATTAAGTACATTACCTAATTGGGATATGGAATTTGATAAATGGGCCCCAAGTTTGAAAAAGATTTGTTTCAAAGGTAGTGTCAATTACAGAAAGCAACTTTACAATGATATTAGAATTGGGAATTTTAATATTCTCTTAACAACTTATGAATATATCATTAGAGACAGAGCTATCCTTTCTAAGGTAAGATGGGTTCATATGGTTATTGATGAAGGTCATAGAATGAAAAACACAAAATCTAAATTATCTCAAACTTTGAATGAATTTTATCATACTGATTATAGATTAATTTTAACAGGGACACCATTACAGAATAATTTACCCGAGTTATGGGCTTTGTTAAATTTTGTCTTGCCAAAGATTTTTAATTCTGTTAAATCTTTTGATGAATGGTTTAATACACCATTTGCCAATACCGGTTCACAGGATAAAATTGAATTATCTGAAGAAGAAACTTTGTTGGTTATTCGAAGATTACATAAGGTTTTAAGACCTTTCCTTTTAAGAAGATTGAAAAAGGACGTCGAAAAATCTTTACCTAGTAAAGTTGAAAATGTCCTCAAATGTAAAATGTCAGGATTACAGGCCAAAATGTACAATCAAATGTTGAAATATAACAAACTATATGTTGGTGATAAGGAGAACAATGCTGTCACACTAAAGGGTACTAATAACAAATTGATGCAATTAAGAAAAATTTGTAATCATCCATTTGTCTTCCCGGCTATTGAAAATATGATCAACCCATCACAAGAAAATAACGATTTAATTTGGAGAACCAGTGGGAAATTTGAATTATTAGATAGAATTTTACCTAAATTTAGAGCAACTGGTCATAGAGTTTTAATGTTTTTCCAAATGACTCAAATTATGGATATCATGGAAGATTTTCTCAGATTTAGAGATTTGAAATATATGAGACTTGACGGTGACACTAAAGCTGATGACCGTACTTCATTGTTGAAAGAATTCAATGCACCTGATTCTGAATACTTCATTTTCCTTTTGTCCACTCGTGCTGGTGGGTTAGGTTTGAATTTACAAACTGCAGACACTGTTATTATCTTTGATACTGATTGGAATCCACATCAAGATTTACAAGCTCAAGATAGAGCTCATAGAATTGGTCAAAAGAATGAAGTTAGAATTTTAAGATTGATTACTAGTGATTCCATTGAAGAAAAAATTTTAGAAAAGGCTAATCAAAAATTAGACATTGACGGTAAAGTTATTCAAGCTGGTAAATTCGATAATAAATCAAGTTCAGAAGAACAAGAAGCATTGTTAAGACAATTGATTGAAAACATAGATAGTGAGAATGATAGCAATGATGCTCTAAATGATGAAGAACTGAATGAAATATTAGCTAGAAACGAAGAAGAATTAGCTATTTTCTCAAAACTGGATGATGAAAGAGACGCTCAATGGGACAGTTCTAAACCAAGGTTATTATCAGAAGCCGAATTACCGGAAGTTTATAAAAAGGAACCTGAGCCTGAAGAAGATAAGGAAAAAGAACAGTTACTGAATTATGGCCGTGGTGCTAGAGAACGTAAAGCTGCTGTTTATGATGATAACATCACTGAAGAACAATGGAGGACAGAGGTTGATGAATATGGATCTGATGAAGAGCAATTTTCTTCAAGAAAGAGAAGAAAGAGAGATATTGATACATTTGATGATGACGAGGGAAGAAGTACTCCATCATCTAATTCTCGTAGGAAAGTTAAAAATGATCCATTATCAAGATTACCTAACACTCTTCAGCCTTCTGAAGATGAATTACAAAGAATTTACAACGTTGCAAGCCAAATCTTTGATGATATTAAAGAGTATGAAGAAGCTGGCAGAAAATTGGCCAAGATTTTCAATGTTAAACCAGTTAAAAGAATTTACCCAGATTATTATGTTCTCATTAAACATCCAATTGCCTTAAACAATGTTAAAACCAGACTTCAATCTTATGGCTATTGGTCAATTGAAGAATTCATTTATGAAATGCACATGATTTTTAAGAATGCTAGAATTTATAACCTAGAAGACAGTGTTATTTACAATGACAGTTTGGAATTAGAAAAGGAATGTTTGTGTAAATATCTAGAATGGAGACATAATGCTGGGGATTTTGCTGGGTTGAATTCAACACCTGCCTGTATTTCTACATTAAAGGATGATGAAATTAACACTATTGAGGGTTTGGACTTATATGCTTTTGATAAAAAATTTGGGTTAACTAAAAACAACGGTGAACACATTCCTAACCCTGATGTTGTTTGGGATGCACAACGGAACATGAGCGTTGTTAGAAAACTAAAGGGCTCAGTCCCATTTGGTGATTTGAAGATTGATGTAATAAGACACGAAGAAGGGGAAATTAAGCAAGAATTAAACAATGGTCATGATGATAATCAAATCGATTCCGTATTAAGTGGAATTGATAATGATATCATTGCCAATGATGTTGATATGATTGTGAATGAAAATATCGATGGTGACAATAATCTCTTCAATCCTGATGGGTTAGGCCAAACAGACGATTTTGAACTTGATTTTTGAGTAAAGATTAGGTTTCATTCACTATAATAATTATACATAGATATTGTAATTTAGTTTTATGTAACAAAGAATATAAATAAAGAAATTCCGCATTAAACCCCATTACCTTTGTATTTTGTTCTATAAAATCTGTTTGTATGTATATATCATTTTACCCACACTGGTTAGTTTGTACCATTAGAAAATAAACTCTTGTTTGGAGATTTGGAGTTCCGAATCCCCATAGCTGCCAAACCAACAACACCTGTACTGTTGGAAGAATGTGTTTTTGTATACTGAGGCGAGTTCAAATCATCACTTGCATACTCTGAAGTTTCAGGGTAAACAGAAGATGATTGGTCTGTCTTTTTTGTACCAGTATAAGTAGACCATGTTCCAGTTGTTGCAGTACCAGTATCATTAATACCAGTACCAGTAGTTGCGGTACCAGTAACTGTACCAGAAATTCCAGTCATATTTGTACCTGCATAACCAGTAGTTCTAGTCCCCATGACCCCGATAACTTTTCTATTGTTAGAAGGGGATACGGCCGAAATTGGGTCAGCACTGTCTTTGTTTATTTGATTTAAAGTTGGCTTACCCTGTGGTCCTGTTTTAGCCTTATTTATAGAGAATGTACTAGACAATGGTGCATTCGTGTAAGTCAAATAATCTTTAGAAATACCCGATAAAGGTTCATGTGCCGCTGCAGATTTATTACCTGAAACATTTAAAGCAGATTCGACATCAGACATATTAAATAGTTGTGCCGTTGATTGATCTAAAGATGCCTCACTAATCATATTGATTGTATGTGGAAGTAAAGGGATATAATCTAACAACTGCGAAGTACCCAACGAAATGTCACTTGAGTCGTTATTACCATTTGCACCAATATTTTTAACAGTTTCAAGAGCGGTTGATGGAGCCTTGGTAATAGTAGCACAAGTATCCAAAGTTACTAGATCTGTCTTTGTATTCACAGGTTGAACATCAGTTTTTGTCGTTTGTTTTCTGTTAGATTCTTTATCATTTTTTGTAGATTCTTTATCCTTCATTCTCCTTGTTGATCCAACTTTATGTGTAGCAGCTGTACCAACGTCAGCAATAACTGAAGAACAGTCAGCACCATTCTTTTCATTTTCTTCCTTGGGTAATATTGATTTAAGACGTCTTGTAACAGTATGGCCACCCAATGGTTTTAACAAGTAAATTTCATCAGCCGATATGAATTTCTTTTCCTTCTCCATTTCCATTTCAACTCTAACATCTTTAACCCAACTAACAGAAAAATATATAATCAACATGATGAACATGATTTGGAATATATCAAAAAGCGCATTATACCCTCCTTTATAATTAATATTTTTGTCGTACATAATCAACGAAATGCAAAGGCTTGTGAATGAACAGACAAAACTGGCAACAAGGATCACTAAAGAAAAGAACAAAAACATACCAACAAGAAAAGTGTTTTTGAAATATCTCAATGGGTCAATTTTTTGAATGGTGAAGGCCATGGATGCCAAAAAAAAATAACCCAATGAGCAAAAAAAGACAATAACTTGTAAAATCTTTAAAGTTGACCAAAGGGTGAAAACAGTGTTCATTTCTTTGGCAATAGAGATTACCTGTATTTTATTTTGAGCTGAATACAATGGGAAAACATATGAATTAAAGAAGTCTTCGCATTTCTCCTTGTTATTGGCAAACTTGAGCAATTGATATGGTTTATTTTCAAAGACATTGAATTTTGATCTGTAATCTCTCGTGTAAAAGTTTTTGACAAACTCAGTGATAGCTGTACCAAGCGAGAAGTAGTCTGTTCGCAGGTAGGCTTTTTCGAAATATTGTTTGTGGGAATAGAATTTGAATGCAATTTCAGACTCTTCCAATGTGATATAAGTGTACAATAATAATGCGTATTCATCGTAATGGCTCATGTAATCTTCTTTAAAAGTTTCGAACGTCTTTGTCAAGCTCAAGAAAAGATCCACCTTTTCAGGTGTAGGATTCTCCGCAAAAACTGGTTGGTTATTTAAAATGTGTACCAAATTGACGTTAGGCAAACGAACGCCAACTTCTGTTTGCTGGAGAATGTTCTTGTAGCTGAAGAAGGCGAACATGAGCAAAAGCACTAGCGACCATATTTTAGAGGGGTCCTTAAAATACTTAGGACAAATACGGGTCGGCATTGGGCAAATAGCAAAGCTTTTGTTGTAAGATAAGAGAAGTTATACAAGGTGTAATTTTATTTTGCCTTTCGGAGTTGAACTCCGTGGGGGAGGGGGGGTTTTAAAGTCACGTGTTTGAATAGAGAAAAATTGAAATCTTGTTTTTTCAATCTATCTTGACTAGTGATTCTCAGTAATGGTTGTGTACCAAGTGTATGAACGTCAATTGACGCCGTATGTTTGTGCAGAGTTTATCTACGAGTCTTCTCCTGTGCTTGCTAATACAGATGACCTTTCTCTCATTATTAGATTTCGCTATACAGGCGAGTTTCGGCCAAAACAACAATTGGCTGAAACTGCTGATAAACACGCACAGGAAGACAAAGAGTCACCGAAAGAAGAAAAACAATCATGGTTCGGGTCTAGATTATCGTCACAGTTTTCAAACGCCACGAGAACACTTTTTTTGAACTCGCTAAACGGGATCAATGAAGAAGAAGAGTTGTTGGAGGAAAAGAACAAAGCACCAAATGTAAATATCTTTCTTGGGTTTAATCAGCTTTTGGGGTACTATAATATCAATGACACATACATTGACTTTGACATTTTTAAGGATTTGCAAAAAAGCACAATCATAGAGGGGAAAATGGCTGGTATCCATGGACTCGAAGTTTCCAACGGCTCAAATGGATCTGAATCAACTGGTGTTCTTGCTTCATTAGGATCACTATACAATGCTGAAATGTCTTCACTGGAAAACATCGATTTGTTTAACCATATACATACTGTTCCGTTCTTTTCAACTGATCAAAATTTAATGTTTAGTTCGTTAACATTCGATCCAAAGCAATGGAATGAAGATAATTATAAACAAGAAAGTGTTAAATCATTTTATTTCACAGCTAAATTGCCTGAAATTTTACCACCAACGTTCAAATCTGACCCAATTCAGATTAAATATAATTTTGTCTTTGGATACCAAATATTACAGAATAACCAATTGGTAAACAAGACGGTTTTCATTCCATTAAAAATCCAACCATATATTGATGATCATGCTAGACAGCCGATTTATCATTTAGAAAGCGCTCAATTAAATATGAAATTGAAAGGGGTTAAATGTTCCGATGTTTCAAACCATCCATCCATTAGAAGGCATGATGCTGCACCAAAGGGCAGGAGGATTAGTTTTTGGAACATTAAATCTAAACCTACAGATGAAGATGTTGAGCTAAGGAGACCTAGTACTACCACTACGTTTGAATCTTTGAAGAAACTGTCAATTTCAGAAGTTAAGGATCCTAAGGGAACTCAAAATATTGAAAAATTTATGAAGATTTTAGAACAGATGAAAAGTATCAATGTGAATGACATTGCACATTTGCAGGATACTTTTGACAAGGAATTCAATGAAACAGAGACGAAATTCAACGTTAGAGAAAATCTGATTCAAATATTGAGTGATTCACGTAATCAACTTTTAAAGCATTCTAGAATCGAAGATGATGAAAACTGGGAGTTTGTTGTACCAAGAGATATTCAAAAGACTTTTACAGTAAAACAAAACCATCAAATCATTACCACCTTAAGGTTGAACAAGGGAGTTTTCAAACTCGGTGATTCCATCCATTTAAATTTGTCATTTGAAAATGCCAAGTATTATACATCAGGTGTTGAAATTCAATTGTTAAAATATCAACAATTTAACAGGGAAGAATATTTGAAACTTGATAATTATGACTCTCCTAATTTAGAATTAACTGAAACACACGCTTTAGAAACAGTATTGTACGAAAGTTTACATTCAACATTAAATACTAAAAGTTTTAACACAAAAATATTGATTCCATTTGAAACTGAACCTCAATTCAAATGCAACTTTTTTTCTTTAAAATATTTTGTTCAAGTGAAATTTACAATGACTGATATCTACGGTTTGAGGAACATAGAAGAGGGAAATACGCCAGGTAAATTTATCAGGGAACTTTTTGATTTAAAAAAGATCTTTGTTGATGAAAAGGGTTCAGTTCTTTACCAAGCGGAAGAATTTGTTGGAAATGGTTTTGTTTTTATTGTGAGGATTCCCGTGTCAATTCTTTCCAACTATGAAATGGATTTCGGTAAAGTTTCAACTTTGGCTTCATGAGCGATGATTACGTAATTTGAGAGAAAAAACACGACGCGTAAGATAAAATGGAATAAAATAAAATAAAATAAAATAAAATAAAATATCCTAGTCCTATTTAAGCTTTATAGAGAGTAACAATGGTCAAGCTGAAAGTCTCTAAGGGATTATCCGCTTCACTAAAAAGTCCTGAAAGCTCGCCAAAAAGGCCCAGTTTGAAGCTAAGGAAACTAAAATCGAAAAAAAGACACGAAATTATTGAGTCTCTTACACAAAAGCAAAGAGAGGCGGCAGCAGCAGCTACTGATTCTACAGTTGTCATAGCCACCACTGCACCAGCAAAAGTTTTACCAATATATGATACTACCATTAGTATAGAAAAACCTTTACGTGATATAGGAAACATAAAGGCTAATGATACTTTTTGCTTAGAAAGTGAGGAAAGTGAAATTGACAGTTCATTCGTTCATGATAACAAGGAGAACTTATCAGAGGATATGAAAAGCATACCATCATCACCACCGATGACACCTATGAATAGAAGGGTTGCGTTCTCAAGTAATTTATACGATGATTCGCTTATCACTTCTTCACCAGTGAAATCATCCCCTAGTAAACCTACTAGGTCTATTTTGAAAAGGTCTAGTGTACAAGTTGATAATGGGTTTTCAGTTGAAGAGTTACTGAAAAGTGACTTGTCCACTAGTTGGCCCGATGGGTATGTCTTACATGTTTCAGATAATTATAATAATAAAGCTAGAATCGTTAGAGCTTGCATAAAGATATTAAAAAGTCCCAATTGTGACAAGAAATACGAAATCTTTGCTACATTGAATCATTTGATTAAGACCTCTACTACTAGTATCAATATTTCATTTAGTTTAGAATCCGTTTACAATTTAGTTGATTCTATTAAAGTTGATTTGGTTGATTTAAATAATGTGATTGAAAATGAGGATATTTCACCTTTCAGATTGAGAATATCATCACAAGGGATCAGATTATTATCATCTTTACAAAGGGTCATTAGTAACAACCCTGTTGTTAGCCAATGTTATGATTTGATATTGGTTATAATGAAAAGTGAAAACATATCTAAAAGTTTAGCTTCTTCAATAATTCATATGTGGAAAACTAAGGAAATCAAAGATTTATTACAAGTCGAACAATTAATTGAAAGTATGATTAACATGAAGTTTTTCCTCAGTGCTACTGTTATTTGTGAAAGGGTGAATATTCTTTGTAAGATAATTGTAGCTAAACCTGCAATTTCGACAAAATATGGTTATCAAATAATAAGTTATTTATTATTAAATATAATGAACACAGATGCACCATCATACACCAAGATATTTCAATTTTCTCTTAATGGTATTAATTTATTTTCTAAGCATGCTGAAAATACTTTGGTTATAAGGAGGATACTAAGTGAACCAATTAATGGATGTTTATCTAGTATGAAATCTTACATTACTGATTCACTGGATGAATCTGCAACTATAGCAGATGCATTGACACAGACATTGCTATATGCTGAACATATAAACATGAGCAAACTGGCCATTGATTTATGGTATCAAATATTATACATGTGTTGTTATAAACAGGGTAATTTTTCTATTGGGAAATGGGAAAACTGTGGAAAATGGATGTCAGTATTTGAAAAATTGTTAGAAGATGATGAAAATATCAGTGTTTGCTTGGAAAAATGGAACGCTGTAGTTTACAATTTTATTATCAATGACATAACCAAGGATGACATTTTATCGATTGAAACGAAGGCATATGTTTTATTGATCCCCTTTACTAAAAAATTGAGTGAAGTTCAATACAAAACGTTTTATTATAAGTTGTTCTATGCTATCAATTATAAACTGAACAAATTTCAATTCTCTAATGAAATAACTCATTTGTTATTAAAAATTTTATTTCAGCCCATTGTTGATGCACCAGAGGGTGTTGATTTTACTAACACATTGGAAAAGATTTTTGCCATAGAACATCCGGTTTCGTTTCATGAAATGGACAATTGTTTATCAACTACAGAAATGGCTCAATGGAAACAAACTATTATACCAATTTCCCAAAGGAATTACATTGAACATTTTGAAGTTGTTTGTGAGATCATTCAGAGGGGGCTTTCTAAACTAGGGTTTGAACGTGCTTGTGATAACATTGCACATGTTATTTACCAACCATTGAATTTTCTTAAAGTTAATTCATCGAATTATTATCAGGGTTTAGTTACACCTGTTCATACATTAATTATAGACATTTTAAAGCTACAAGGAGAAGTTTTGAAGACGGCTGATAAGGAACATGCAAATTTGATTTTTAAATTGATTCAAGATGCAGATGTTGATTTAGTCTTTGATAAAAATAACAGTAGTTTATTGTTTAAAATAGCCAATGAATTTTCAAAATGTGGGAACATTGGATTTATTACAGAGTTTATTTCCATTGGCCTGACTAAGTATAACTCAGATAGCGTTTTTGCTGCTATTGTAACATCAGATATTTACAAAAATTTTAATTTGTTAAAGAAAGCATGTGGAAATAAATCATCATTTTTACCATTTTTGAACTATTGGATTAACTTGGAAAGATTGAGGGACAATGGGAATTTTGATTTAATTAGAGCTGATCCTAATGATTTATCTACTAGGTTTAGGTACATTTTTAGTTCATATTTAAAGGGATCTGTGAATGGGGAAGATTTCTTAAAACGTGTTCATAATCAAATCGAGGGGATTTTAGATTATGGAGTGTTTGAATACTTTGAGGATGGGATATATTCATTTGTTTTTGATATCATGTTACATTGTTTTAGAGAGTTTTGTAAACAGGGGAAGTTTTACAAAGTTGTCCCACTTGATTTTTTCAAATTAGTTATAGTTAAAATCAACCTTCCATGGGGGAAATTCCAAGATATGATTGTATCATTACCTGATGTTGAATTAATGCCTAGTGAATGGAAAGTTTATATTTTAAGAAATGTAATCAGTCATTTGAAAAAGGATGTCATTTTCAACGAGAAGTTCGTTGATATTATTAAAATCTTAAAGACAAAGGTGGGGAAGAACGAAAGGGATGCATTTGACAGAGAGTGTAAAAAGTACAATCTTACCAAGGATAAAGAAAGGGGGAAAACTAATACCAAGGAATCCCCATTTACTTCACTTAAACAAACTAACAATGAGCAACCTATAAATGATGCCCCCGATACAACCAACACATTTATAATTCCCGAAGCAGATGGATCACAGATCAATGAACAGAACATAATTGATCCTGAATTTCACAGGGGGTCACCTAAAAGAAGGCACACCAGATCTATGGTGGTCACCAACGATGCACAACAACAAGAGGATGAGAATCAAAGGAGTTTTGAAAAAGCAACTGTTTTAAAATTGAAAAAGAGACAAAGGCACATGTCTGCAGAACCATGTTCTCCTGATTTCAAAGGGGATCTAAAGAGAAGAAGAATATTGAAGGATATTGAAGTCAAATTGGATAGAACTAGTAGTGACTTAGGTGATGATGATAGTAGAGATTGTGTTAGTCACGAAGAAATGATACAGTTAAAGGAAATGATGGTGAATGTTAATAATAAGAGGATCCCAAATACGGTTGAAAACAAGGAGGAGATAAGACAACAGCTCATTGCGATGTTGATTAAGCTTGATCAAAGCGAGGAGAGTTAAATAAATAATTTTTATAACTAATTATAAAATATTTTAGTTTATAAATTGGTAATGATGGTAATTGCAGCGTGGATACCATCTATGAAGTTGATACCAGGGAATTCTGATTGAAAATTGGGTAAATGGGGGGCTAAACCTGCACATCCTAAAACAATTACATTAATATTTTCATCCGAATGTAATTTTGATATTTTATTAGATAAAACGTTATAATTAATAGGATCGTGCAATTCTAAAGGAGATAAACCACATGCAATAGTTTTATTAAAATTCTTAGGCCATTTCCCATCATTGACATTTAAAATAGCCTTATCTAAACAAGATTCCCATTCTTTGCCTGAAGTCAAAATGATTGCCTTGTTATCAGTTGATTGATTAGCTATCATCATAGAAGCTTGAAAAATTCCCAGAACTATGGTATTTGGTAAAATAGATTTGAGATTTTGAACTAATGGATGATCTGAAAAACAAGCTATGAGATAAACATCATAATTTAGATATTTTTTATTTTTATTAAAATCATCAATGACAACAGTGGTAGACTTGATAGCATCTTGGTCGTTATTTATCTGTTTGGGAGAACCATCTAAAGCGGTATATACATGAAAAGAAAAATCATCAGATTGGTATGGATCTAAGGCAGATTTGATCGAATCGGACATGGATTGTGATGAATTAGGGTTAATAACAAGGATGCGCATGATTAACTAACAAGGAATACCAAAAATCAATGTCAATAAGACATCTAAAAAAAAAGAATATGATTCATGATAGAAGAATGAAAAAAAGATGTGAAAAATCAAGTTTGTATAATATTACCGCACTGATCATAACCAAGATTAGCAAGATAAGATATTACCGCATTATTAATTGGACATAAGCTTGAAAAATTGGCTAGAAGTTGGGGTATGTTTTTGCTGAGCTCTTCATTGGCATGGAAAAGATAGATGAGTTGGATTAGTGTTTCCTGATTTGGGTGAGTGTTGTGTTTCCGTTTCATTGTAGCTACTAGTCTGAATGCCAGCTCATGAGCCGGTGTTTTTGAGCTAAATTGTTGGTTTTCCACCTGCAAACACACAACACGCAATAAAATGTTAAGCGGTAGTTTCCCAAAAGGGACTTGGACAGGGATCTTCTTGTTTCGTTGGCCACTGCTGAGCTTTTTCGGTTTTGATTCGCGAATTTGTTGCAAATTGGTTTCCTTAGAAAGTTCTGCAATTTCTTGCAACAGCTCAGCGTTAGTTGGGTCTTTTTTCAGTGATGATTTCAAAAGACGCGTCATTTGCACCGCAGGGGAGAGCCCCTGCGAAAAGGCTGAGCTGTATGGTTTGCAGTGAAAGCCGTGCATCTGTTCAGCCAAAAAAACGAGCTTTTGGAGATCCCATTTGGTCCCAATGAGCTCCTTTGCCATTTGACATGTTAGGAAGTCAAAATCCCCCAAAGTGTATTTTGTACCTATGCTAAAGCGGAACTGGTGGAACATCCCGTTAGTAATTGTTTCCAAAGCACCAAGAGTTTCAACGTGGTATTTGTATTTCAAAAGACGCGCCTCATGGCGAAGTTTATGCATTTCACCTATTGAATTCTGTGATTTGAGTGTCTGGAGATGGAAATTAACGACTTTTGAATAAGCAGCTAGGTTCCCGCCTTTAATGAGCACATTCTGGATTTGCTGGAGTTGGGTGGTACTAAGTGTACATACGGGCTTGTCTAATATTTGCGTCTCACCAGTGTAGAACACATTCTTTTCAAACCATTTCCCCAGAACTGACGACACATCTGTGTGCTGGGAAAGTGCCAAACAGGCATCCACCCACCCGATAGCAGCTTGTGTATCTTTACTATCCAGAGTGTATTTGAGCTGTCGGAGAGCTCGCTTGTACACTGCTCCTCCTGATCGTACGGTGGTCATAACGTATGATGAGATTTATTCATGCTAATCAAAAAAAAATATCAAATAAAAAAATAGTCCTCCTACCTAATAAAAATAAATATGCTCAGCAAGAAAGCTAAGCAGAGTTTACTAACGGTCTCGTTTCTGATTCTGATCTAGCAGATTCATTGCTTAATAATGCAGACCCAAAGAGACAAACTAATGCAGCAACAAAGTCTACCCCTGAGATAACAAAGGCAAACGCCCATTGTAAGGCAATGATCCGATGGAACAGTTGCTTAAACCCAACGCCGAGCATTAACAAAGAAGTCCCCATAGCAACAGACCAATCTCCATAGAGTGCTAATAAGAGCAATGGGACTAACAAAAAGTCCCAAATGAGTACATTGGCAAGCAGACGAGGGATTATAGATTTGTTATGCGAATGAAAGAGACATGCACCATTCCAAAAAACAGCATATATACACCAAGTCATTGGCAACCCGACAACGGGGAAATGAACTGTTACCCAATCTCTAATAGATTTCAATTCATTTGTTTTATGGTTGAAATAAACCATGAGCATGTTGAGAAGGTTGAACCCCAAGATCAACTCACTAATGAGAAAATATTCATGAGTAAAAGTGTAAACCCAAAAAAAATGGGATAAGTTGTTAATAATAAAATGAGGTGCAACTATAACCATCATAGAAGATTCATCCTTAGCATAAACTCTCATTAAAAATGTTAATTGAGAGGCTAAGGTGATGAACCAGAAGATTGCTATAATTAATTTCAGACTGGTGAATGGAGTATCGAAATGCCCATCTGAAGGTTTAAGCAATAAAAACACTGATCCTATGAGTGACAGAATGTATGATAATGTAAGTGTTATAGAGTTAATTGACATATGCACTGGTAATCAACTATAAAGGAGAGGAAATGTAAGGAAAGGAAAAAATTCAAAGTTGAATAATAGTTCGATTTGATTTGTCATATAATA
Organism: Saturnispora sanitii; assembly: GCA_030563185.1. Classification (NCBI taxonomy): domain Eukaryota; kingdom Fungi; phylum Ascomycota; class Pichiomycetes; order Pichiales; family Pichiaceae; genus Saturnispora; species Saturnispora sanitii. Next base: position 160,220 of record JAKUBF010000007.1, on the reverse strand, counting down.
GTTAAGGCATGTCCCTGGAAGGCACAATTGGGGAAGTGTTTTTTTCTTTGTAATCATAGGGTGTCCATATAAAGAGGGGTGAATCACCCATAATTTCGTTTCAGGATTCGGTTGATCAACATAGATGACAATAGAACTCACAAAGGAAATTACCGTTAAATCCAATTCCGATATGATGAATAAAAAATTAACTCAATCAGTATATATCCCCCTTGCAAACAACACGCGATGGGAGCAGTACCGCCCTATTGTTCATTCAAATTTAAGGAATCGGTTAGGTCTCAATTGCAAATACAGCATATCACCTATGTCAAGTTGACATACTTTAATTAGCTGTTAATCTGTATATACAATGTATCGAGTTATAATCTATAAAACTTTATTAAACTTAAATAAGACCATTACTACTGCTCTTGTTTGATATCTTGTTCGACTTCACCACCTTTTTGAACCCATTCAGAAAGAGAACCAGCGTAATTAATTCTGTTGTTGTAACCAAAGGTGTAAGCTAATTCTTCAGCCATAGTAGATCTGACACCGGCTAAACAGTAGAACACAAGAGTCTTTTCGACGGCTGGTTTGTCAAACCCAAATCTGAGCTTGAATTCTTCTTCATGTAAGCCAAGTGCACCAGGTGCGGAATTAACTGGAATGTTGATGGCGCCGTGGATGTGCCCAGCGGAAAATTCATCTGGTTCTCTAACGTCGACAATGACAGTGTTTGCGTCTTGTGCTCTAACAATGTCCTTCATCTTTTCAAAACTAATGATTGGTGCTGCTGATTCTTCAATGGTTTGAAGCTTTGGCTTGGCTGTTTCGGCATTTGGTTCGACATTGGCACTGTAAGCTCTAATTTGAGAGGTGGCAGTTGCTGGAAAAACTGGGTGGAAGCTCATGCCGATTCTGGAACTGAAAGCCACAATGTTTCTGAAACCGCTTGCTCTGGCGATGTTTAATCCTCTTCTTAAAACTGCAGACATGTTTATTGATTAAAAACAACGTCAGAACTGTTAGATAAAAAAAAAAAATTAGTAATTTAATTTTTCAATAAATCGTTAGTTAGCTCATTATTTACTATTTATTATATTATCCTATTGTCTGGATTTTTCAATGCTATGCGGCCGTGTAAATAATGCATTAAGAAAGTTTTCTAACCTTATTTTCTCTTTATCTTTATCTTTTTTCTTTTTAATCTACATGTGTGTATATATACTCTATATCATCATCTCATACCTGGGAACCCACCCATACCTGGGAAACCGCCCATACCTGGCATACCTGGCATACCACCCATTTGCTGCATTTGCTGTTGGGCCATTCTCATTGCATTTGGATCCTTCATCATTCTTTGGAATTCCTCCATTGAACCTGCTGGCATACCCATCTTAGTCATCATTTGTTGTGCATGTTGCATAGCAGCTGGATTGTTTTGCATTTGACGCATGGCTTGTTGCATGTTCATACCTCCTGGTAACCCTGGCATACCACCTGGCATACCACCATTTTGACCCATACCCATGGCATTCTTGGCCATAGATGCAAACATATTTCTTTGAAGAAGGACACCTTCAACATCAGTAACTGATGTACCTGACCCTCTAGCAACTCTGACAATTCTACTTGGTTCATCAATGAAAATAATCCCATCTGATTCTAATTCCTTTTTATTCATAGAATCTAAAATGTAAAGGATACTCTTGAATTTTTTAGATGTTTCATTTTCATCCATTTGACCCATCATTTCACCTAATCCACCTGGTAAATTAGCTGCTATCTTTGACAATGGACCCATTTTTAAAATACCAGAAATTTGTGATTGTAAATCCTTTAAGGTGAATTTACCCTCTTGTAAATTCTTCATAACTTCTTCTTGATTAATATTAGCGGTTTTAACTTGTTCCATAAGTGCTTGCATATCACCAAATCCTAAAAGTTTAGAAATAAATTGTTTAGCTGTGAATGATTCTAAATCGTACAAATGTTCACCTGTACCAATGAATATAACAGGTGTTGAACTTGCGGCAACAGCTGAAATGGCACCACCACCCTTAGCATGACCATCCATCTTAGTTAAAATGATAGCACCAAAATTGGAAGATTCTTTGAAAGCTTTAGCTTGTGCTTCAGCTGCTTGACCAATGGATGCATCTAAAACCATGATGGTTTGATTAGGGTTAACAGCTTCACCAATTTCAATCATTTCTTCAAATAAATCTTGTTCTTGTCTATGACGACCTGAAGTATCAACAAGAATAATATCATACTTCTCAGCTTTGAATGATTCCACACCATCTTTGGCAACTTTAACTGGATCTGATTCAGTGTATGAACCATAATATGGGATTTTAGCCTTAGTGGCATTTTGCTTCAATTGATCAAAGGCACCAGCTCTGAAAGTATCTGCACAAACAATACCAACTTTAAATCCTCTTCTATTGTAATAAACGGCTAATTTAGTACAAGTTGTAGTTTTACCAGCACCTTGAAGACCAACGAACATGATAACATTAGTTTGCTTTTTCTTAGGTTTAAAAACTCTAGCATCGGGGACATCAACTAACCTTACAAGTTCATCAAAAACGTGTTTCTGGATTGTCTTTTTCCTTTCAGCTTCTGGTGTGGCACTAATAACTGCCTTTAATTTCTTTCTTAATTGAATAACGAGTTTGATATCCACATCTGCTTCCATTAAAGCGTTACAAATTTCCTTCAACATCGAATCAACGGCCGCATCGTCAACTGCTCCGGTACTCGTACCTGCAATCGAACCCACGGCCTTGTTGATCCTCTTACCCAAATCAGCTAAAACCATTGTTTAAACAAGTAAAGTTGGACACTTGGGAAAATCGAAAATTGAAAAAGCTTTTTTTTTTTTCGTGTGTGCATCCATAGTAATGTTGTCTCTTTATAAGGACTCTTACGTAAGCAATGGTTCTTTGGTGGGTTATCGTTGATGAATCCCATTTAGATATAATAGTTGCCCATGGGGGTGAACTAGGATTGGATGGTGAACAGGTGGCGAAAAAATTGGGGCTTTTAAGGGCCATTGGGGGAATTTCTAAACAGTTTAATGATAACAAGGGTCAAGTATTCGCTAGGGATGTTACCACTGATAGGACACGTACTATTGTTGAAAAGATTGGTAATAGGTGGTTAATAGTGGATTTTTCTAGGGAGGCGGTTTCAGATGTTCCTAATGTGTTCTTACATGCTGTTATTCACCATGGATATGATTTATGGTGTTTACATACAGGGAATAATAACTTTGATGATCTAGGGTCTTGGTGGAGTTTGTACTTTGAAAGGATGGTAGATCAGGAGATGTTTCAGTTAAGTAATAATGCTGTTTTGGAAATCATTGACGATGCTATACTATGGTCGTGTTTAGAAAAACCTTTTGGTTTTGATGTCAACGTTGATAAGGCTATGAAAAATTTTGTGAATGATCAAGAAGGTTTGCTTGCTTTAGCAGGTGTGAGTCTATTAAAAGGGGCTCAATCCGGTATGATACATTGTGTTAATCCTGAAAATATCCATTTATCACCTTTGTTTCATTGGATTCGGAATGTTAATAACATTTCAGGGATTGATAATGAATCTATCATTTGTGAAAACGTTAGCATTGTTAATAAAAAAGATGAAGTTGCAACTGAATCTGGTGATTTGTTCAATGATTCAATTGTTGTGCCTGCATTGGCTATCCATTCATCTTTAAATAATAATATTGTTGCTCCCATAAATGACAATCTAGTTTCTCCCATTTTTGGAATGATCGGTACAGTTGGTAGTACAGTTGGTGGTTATATACCTGGTGCTAGCTATGTGCCAAATGTTTTTAACTATTGGGGAACTAATACTACGAGTGAAGATATAGAACCTGATATTGAACCTGCGCTTGTTATCAACGGGAAATTTATTTTAAATACAGGTGTAACAAAGACGGTTTATCTAGGTGAAGATCTCGATCCTTATAATCTTGTCCTATATGAATCTCATGGGATTTTGTTTGTATTGTTATACTCAAAGTCTTCTGATGTACCACAAGATTTGGCTGCTAAACTTGATTTGTTATTTGACACATATTTTCAAGATATTGTATTGGCTCCAAAAGTTCAAACTGACAAAAAATTCATCAGATATAACTCTGGTGCAGTTTATTCCTCTCTACCTGAAATCCCTCAATCGAAAACAAGTGTTGAATATGAAGATGCTTTAGCTAAGCATAAAATTATCATGGATATTTTAAGCAAACAAACCGGACCATTTGCAAATTGGGAAGTTTCTAAAAAGACATTACGTGTTGCTAGAAATATTGATGTTGATTTCAATGTTATCGGTAGTGACCAATGGTATATTTCATGGAGTAGTTAAATTATGAGTTACAAATTTAAAAAAAAAAAAAAATCATCATTAATCACCTTAACATTCTGTTAAGTGCATATATACCCTACGTAATATAATTATTTGTATCTTTCAATTCATATGAAAAAGGTGTTGTCGTTATCTTTTTACTTTGAAATACCCTGCTTAATAATTTACAATCCCTTACAGCTAAATTGTTTTTATTTTTTATTTTTTTTATACAACTCTCCTGTGTAATCAAATCAATAAACGGTGTCATTATGCCACCTGCACCAGTTTTGAAATGTAAGAATTGTGGATGCACGTCATTCACGCGTGAATTTCATACTGCCTCGGGTGATTTAGCCTGTAATAACTGTGGTGCTGTTAGCGAAGAAAATCCAATTGTTTCTGAAGTGACATTTGCAGAAAATGCAGCCGGTGGGGCTACCGTTCAAGGTTCTTATCTTTCTAATGATCAGTCGCATGCTAATTTTGGTAATGGTAGGGGCTCGCTTGAATCTAGAGAACAAACTTTACAGAATGGTAAGAGAAGAATTAAGAATGTCGCTTTAGCCTTAAACATTCCTGATTTCGTTGCCGATTCAGCTTATCAATGGTTTCAGTTAGCCTTGACCAATAATTTTGTCCAGGGTAGAAGATCACAAAATGTAATTGCAGCTTGTCTTTACGTTGCTTGTCGTCGTGAAAAAACTCATCATATGCTGATTGATTTTAGTTCAAGATTACAAGTTAGTGTTTATGCTATCGGTGCTACATTTTTGAAAATGGTGAAAGCTTTACATATTACTAATTTACCTTTAGTTGATCCATCACTTTTTATCCAACATTATGCTGATAAGCTTGATTTTGGTAAGGCTAAATTAAGGGTTATTTCAGATGCAATTAAATTAGCACATAGAATGGGTGATGATTGGATTCATGAAGGTAGAAGACCTGCTGGTGTTGCTGGTGCTTGTTTGTTATTAGCTGCTAGAATGAACAATTTTAGAAGAACCCATACGGAAATCATGGCAGTGACACACATTGGTTCACAGACAATTCAAAGAAGATTACATGAATTTAAGAATACCAAATCTGCAGGTATGTCTGTTAACACATTCAGAGAAAAGAGAAATGATGTTGAGTCTACTTTACCGCCAAGTTTTCAAAAGAATATTAAAGAAGGGAAATCACGTAAAAGAGCCATTATGGATGTCAACCGAATAGAAGAAGATATGTCTAGTGACCCAGTTTTAGGTGCTATGCTTGAAGATAGTGACATTACTGAAGGTGAAATACAACATCATATCAAAATGATTTTAAGGAGGAGAGAGGAAGATGTTAAGAGACAAGTTAATAGAAGAGTTGTTAATGGTGAAGTGATGATTGACTTACATGATGTTGAATCTAGTGATGATGAAAATGATGAGGCGCCAACAGTAGATGAAAAGATGGAAAAGATGATTGAAGCAAACCGTCCAAAGAATTTAGAATCAGCATTACCTTCTACAACAGATATCTTGAACAGAGTCTCGGATGATCCTGATAATTTAGACGATGCAGATGATGAAGAAATTGACTCTTGCATTCTTACTACAGAAGAGTCATTACAAAAGGAAAGACTTTGGGTTGGATCTAATAGAGACTATCTTATCTTAATGGAGCAGAAGAGACTTAAATTGGAAGCTGATAAGATAGCCGGTCATACAACTACTGTTCGTAAACGTAGGAGGAACAAAGATCAAGATGACGACAATGAACTGAACAGAGCTGTTTCCGGGTTCACGTCATTACAAGATGTTATGAAGGCTACTATGGCAGGTAATGGATCAGCCAGTGATAATGCAAAGACTTTACTCAGTAGTAAATCACTTTCCAAGAAAATTAACTATTCAGCAGTTAATAACTTGTTTGATGATTAATTGTAGAAATTGATGAATGTATATTTTAATTAGGTACAAATGTATGTATAAGGAATAATGATTTCGCTCCATTATTATTGCTAGTACGTTTGAAACTTTCAGTTTCGTTTGTCTCAATATTTAAAGTTGGATATTGAGCCACATGGCGTATAATGGCTACTTTTAATACATTTTTAACTTAGAGTAAATTGATTTTCTCCAAATGTATATATATACAACTATAACCAAGATTTAAGAAGCCTATTTTTCTTGTTCCATATTCATCACATAAATACAAATTTTCTAAACGTCAAATAAGCGACCACAGACTAATTTAAAGATTAATTTCGAATAACCCACTTGATATATATAGGATCGTTCCAGATACCAAATAATATCATTGGCTCAATCGAGAAAGGGGATTACAACGGCCTACCGTTGAAATTAACTCTCCCCATACCTCGACAAACAGCGCATGTTTCAGTGTCTAAGAAAAAATGGGTCATACCCTTACCATTACATCTTGGGCAAATGATACCCCCAATTCTTGGATCACCTGGTCTAACTACCGTAGGAATTGTAGGCCCAGGACCACCCATTGGCATTCCCATTGGCATTCCCATAGGCATTGCCATAGGTATTGGAGGTGAGACAAAAGCTACTCCAGGTGGTAATTTGTATGCATTTGGGTTTAAACTTTGAGGCTTAGGTGGGTTTTTAACCAATCTTTCCAATTGTGCTTGAGATTTAGGAGGTTTAACACCCGGTCTATAACGTCTCCAACACGTTCCACATGGTTCTGCATTACGCTTTTTGTAACCCATATTTGCGCACTTCTTACATGGAGGTGTACTTACTGAGTAAGTCCAGGGAAGATACGGGTTTGGGTTTTCAACAGTTGAAGGACGTAATTTAAAGCCAGTGCTCTGTGGGCGGGGTTGAGATGGCCTTTGGTAACTCTGCTGCTGCTGCTGTTGAGGCAGGCGTTGTGGGGGTCTATTTGGGACGATCGGTGGTTGCTGTTGGGGCCTCTGGTACCCGTTCTGGTTATCGAATTGCGGGTCATTTAAAGCTTCTGAATAGCTGGGTGGGGCCTCTGTGGGTATATCTGAATTGGGGTCCCACACAGGCAGGGAAGCGGCATTTGGGGTAGATTTATCCATTGATTTAAGATCAGATAGCGTATTGTAAAAAGGAAAAATAACAGGGCGCTGCAAAAAAGATGATTTCAAAATGCATGCAATTTCAAGTTATAAAGGACATTGTTTAAGGTTGTAAATCAATTGTAAGGAGTTGATTTCAGGTAGAAAACATGGTATCGATGGTTATGCCATATTTTTCCTTTAAATTTATAAGGAAATTAAAACCCTTTGTTAAATGCACTCTATGAGCCATTGAGTTGCATTTTCTTTGTCAAATTGGACAATTGTCCATATGCTGCTTGTTTGTATATCATATTTGCCAAATACAATTCAATTATCTATCGCATACCCGTTTATGGTACCTGGATTATTTTATTATTTTTTTTTGTCAGATGTAAAAATTGTTTACTACAGTTCATCCTTCTAGTTTAGTAAACATGATTTGGCTAACACAAGCACAGAAGCTTGGTGTTGTATTCACCGCCTCTGGTGTTCTTTTCTTTGTCTTAGGGGTGTTTTCGCTTTTTTCGGCCAGGCTTCTTGCCATGGGGAACATTCTCTTCATTATTGGTGTTGTTCTCATCATTGGGCCTCAAAGAACCATTGTCTTTTTCACCAGGCCCGCTAAAATGAGAGGGTCTATTTGCTTTGTTCTTGGTGTGCTTTTGATTTTAATTAAATGGCCTTTCTTTGGCTTCCTTTTGGAAATGTTTGGGATTTTGGGTCTTTTCGGTGAATTCTTCCCTACACTCGTTCAATTCTTACGTAGTTTGCCCTTCATTGGTCCCTTCTTGTCCAGCCCTCTGGTCTCCCCTATTGTTGATAAACTTGCCGGTGTTAGAGTCTTACCTATTTAGAAAACTCATGATTTGCTATTTTGGCTAATTATCAATTGTGTATCATAATAATCGAATATTCTATTAATTCATTTATCATTCTATTAAATCCTATATGACAACCTTTTAAGGTATATCTCACTATAGTTAATTGTATATATGTACGTAGTTTAAGAAAGAAAGCATGCTCAGCGTTTCTTTCTCTTTCCCTTCCCCCTCTATATTTGATCCTCTATAATACCTTCTCTAATTTATAGGCAAATCCTAAAACTTTATAATCCATACCGTGTTGACCCATGATTTGGAACCCATAGCCTCCAAATGGAATGTTGAGCACTGGCAACCCAGCCAATGACCCAGGAACAGTCATAACATCATTAACATAACCTTCAACTTCATTTTGATTTTCACATTCACCAATAGTTGGTGGTTCAGTAATAGCAGTTGGGGAAATGAGGAAATCAACACCATCTACTTGATTACCATCAGTTTTAGTTAAAACATGTTGATCGGCAAAAACATTGTTCAATTCATTGATTAATTGACCACGCATATCTTTAGCTTTCATATAATAAGATTCATAACCATATGATGAAAGTGTAAAATTACCCAAAATGATTCTCTTTTGAACTTCCTCTCCAAATCCTTTTGCTCTTGTTTCTAAGGCTGTCTTATATTTGGTACCATATCTATTACCATCGTATCTGGCTAAATTGGATGCAGCTTCTGCTGTAACTAATGTATAATAAATAGCAAGTGATTCTTTAATACTTGGAATAGAAACAGGGACAATTTCATGACCCATTGATTGTATTCTATCTAATAAGTCAACCCATTGGGTTTTAACCTCATTTTGAGTCTCTTCAATTAAAAATTCTTGTGGAATACCAATCTTAAAATGTTCTATCTTTTCCATCCATGTTTGTCTTAACCATTCAGCTGAAATCACTTCTCTCAATTCTTCACTAATACAAGTCGGATCATTTTCATCGAAAACATCTAAAGATCCCATAACTTTCCAAATAGTCCCAATATCCTTGGCCATAATACCAACAGTATCTAAACTTTGTGCATATGGGATCATCCCCCATCGAGAAATACGACCATAAGTTGGTTTAAATCCATAAATCCCACAATAAGCAGCAGGTAGTCTTGTGGAACCACCAGTATCTGACCCAATAGAAAAATCAACCATACCAGCAGAAACTGAACATGCAGAACCACCTGATGAACCACCTGAAACTCTTGAATTTGAATTTGCTAATTCTTTTCGATCATGTTTTAATATTGGAATATAATGTGTATCAGTTTCCTTATAGGATAATATTTCACCTTGTAAATCATATTTTGGATTCATTGTTGGCCCAAAAATTGAATGGGTTGTTGAATTCCCCATACCAAATTCATCCATGTTTGTTTTACCCACCATGGAAGCCCCTGAAGAGTTAAGTAATTCAACAATAGTTGCATCAAATGGCGCTTCGTAGTCTTGTAAAATATGGGAAGAACAAGTCGTTGGGTCACCTTTTGTGTTGAAGATATCCTTCAATGCATAAGACATTGAAGCTAACGGACCTTCAGAAGCGGCAGTAACTGGTGTTTTCCTAATAGAAGTAAATGCATTCAGTGAAGCATTTGTCCTGAGTAGCTTCTTAATGGCGGGTTCTAGGGCGTGTTTTTTGAAGGCTACCATATAATTTATAATGAATTTGTGTTACTGTGAAAAATCGGATTATGTAAAATGAAGATCAATTCAGAGTTAGATGATATAAATGATGATGATGATGATTGTTACTTAAATAAGACAACTAAAGGATAATAAACTTATAAAATACTAGTCTTTCAATTAATTGGTGCATATCAATTTGTTTCTATTATATGACAACCGCCAATTTGAATATTAATATCTTTTGTCAACTACATTTTCCTTATGGTGAAGAAACAACAACGCGTTATTCATCGGTTAAAGCCCGCAGTTTATACGGGGAGCGACATAGATACACCTCTAGATGTTCAATGTGCAAACAACCCGCACAACAAACGTGGATACAAATACTCGCCATGTAGGCCCAACCCTCTTTTTAAATCAACAATGTATTCAACAAGTGATGTTAGCCCACATTCTGTAGGGTTTTCTAGATTTGACAGATCAATGGATAGTGTCATCTCTACTGAAATGAATACAGTCTCAGTTCCATTAAATTATGGTTGGAGATCTGCACGTACTAATGTTGGAATACGTGAAGGTAGATGGTACGTGGAATTTAAAATCAGTGAAAAATCCCAAGGAAATATTCGTGTTGGGTTAGGACGTCGTGAAGCTAGTATTGAAGCTCCGGTTGGGTTTGATGGATATGCTTACGGTGTGAGAGATTTGGGTTGCCAAGGTGTTCATCTTAGTAAAAGATTTGATTTCCCAGAATCTGAAAATAGAGATTTGATTAATGGTGATATAATTGGATTGCTAGTTGAATTACCATTTATTGATCCATCAAATGATATTATTCGTGATATGATCCCAATTAAATACAGAAATGGGTTATTTTTTGAACAGTTCGAATATACAGTTTCAAAGGAAATGGATCATTATTTAAATCCAGTTACAGTTTTTGGTGAACAGGCTGTACCTGATACTGAACGGTTTAAACCTAGTGAGTTGCCTGGATCAAGTATTAAAGTGTTTGTAAATGGTAAATTAGTTGGTGGTTGGGATAATTTATTGGATTTCATGCCACCACATAGTGAACAAAGAGAAAATAAATTAAAATCAACGGGTCCTGATGATGGTGATTTAGGGTATTATCCAATGGCAAGTTGTTTTAATGGTGGTGAAGTTGAGATGAATACTAGTGGAGAAGTATGGATTGCTCCTCAGGGTGAGTTGGAATATAAACCATTTGGTTTAAGATATAACCAAAGGGTCATTGATGAGTTCGTTTGGGATTTAATAGATGAAACTATCAATGGGTATTTAGATAGAAAAGAGTTGGAATTGAAAAAATAATAATATGATTCATGTGTAATTTTTATTGTATTAATAGTGTGTAAAAAAAAATTGAAAAATTAATATACATGGATGTTTTATGATGAGCATATTAAGTTGACAGCTCATATGCTCATTTTTGAACTGGTCATATTATTATATATATATATGTATCTAAAGAATAAAGTGGGGCAAAGTAATTTAAAAAACTGATATGTATATTACACGTATTACTACAAACCTATTAAATGTAGAAATTTGGATATTATAAATAAATTATTATTTACACATGCTTAAAACACATTGTATGAATTTAAATCTCCAGCACATCCTTCTCTTGGACAGCTACTTGATTCTCTGGATATTTTAACTAAATTTTTACACTCTTTGTGGATAGCAATAGTACAGTCCTCTTGGTCACAATAAGTTCCTCTTGTCATGATCTGTTTACAGCCATAACAGATACTTAAACTGGATTCGTAATTCTCCTTTAAATATTCAGCTAACTCTGTAAGACCAATCAATGAAAGTGTTAGGTCGTTGTTGAACCTTTCAATCCATCCATTTAATTCAAGTAGCTCAATAACTTTTAGAACTTCTTCAGTGGTAGCATTGCTTACATTCATTTTTTTGTGCATATAGTTCTGTAATTTAATAACGGGAACTAAGTATTTCCTACGTGGAATCGTTTCTGAGAAGACAAATTCATGGGCAAAAATACGATCAATAGCTAATTTGATAAGTTCTCTCTGCCTTTCTGTGTATCTTGGAATCATCAATGGACTCTTTTTAATAATGATATACCAAGTCCCCTCTTCGTTTTTCGCTGATGTTATCTCCATTTCCAATGGCAACAATTTTTGATTGATTGATTTCAATATTCCTCCTAAAAATCTGATGTCGATTTCTGGTACAGGATCATACTCTTCGTCTTCTCTTGCTCTATCTATAATCTTAAACATCTCTTCAAGGGTATTATTAAGTTGTGCAATTGTCTCTGGAGGTGCTTGACCTGAATGTGTGGTTTCATAAACTTTAGATTTCATCATGTCTTTGTAAATGGTCACCAGGGCCAATTTCGAATATCGAAGCAGTGTCTCTTCGTTCACCGCATGCAAATATATAATAAAGTCAAGTGTAGCTTTGTGTAGATCGCTATATTCGTCCGTCAATGAAGAGATGATCTCATTAAAATCCATATTTACGCGTTTGTATTTATAAAACACGAAATGTTTTATAAAAAAAATGTGTTGATGAATTCTTCTTCTCCTGTTTAATTTGAGATCAATGTCATATTACCAACAATACCAGCAAAATGCCAGTGGTGGGGCCAATCCATACGCACAACAGCAGCAGAGTAGACAGCACCAACCACAACAACAGTTCCAGCAGCATCAACCACAGTTTTCCCAGCAAAATTCAGGCTATTCAGTCCCACAAGGTGCTATGGAAGGTCAAAACAATTTTCCTGGTACTGGTAATGGGTTCAGCCAAGACCCACTTTCACAGGGAATTTTAGCTGCCCTTTCACCATCCGGTTATCCTGGAGAACCGACGCTATTTGAAGAATTAGGTGTTAATTTCAACCATATTAGAGCAAAAACATGGTCTGTATTGTCTCTTAAGTCACGAAGCTTGGCTGAAGACGTTTTGAAAGATCGTGACATGGCAGGACCTATTCTCTTTTGTTTGTTGTTTGGGACTTTCCTTTTATTATCTGGGAAGACTCATTTTGGATACATTTATGGTGTTGCACTTTTCGGTACACTTTCACTTCATTTTCTATTTCGACTGATGGCTACTAATGGTACAGGACTGGATTTTTTGACTACAGCTAGTGTCTTAGGTTATTGTCTATTACCATTAGTTGCACTTAGTGGGTTAGCCGTTATTTTTTCATTGGATAATTTCTTCGGGTATATGTTAAGTAGTATCAGTGTTGGTTGGTGTGTTTGGGCAAGTTCTGGGTTATTTAGTAGAGTTATGGGATTAATTAATGCAAGATTTTTAGTTGCTTATCCCTTAATCATGTTTTATGCCATGTTCGCTTTAATGGCTATTTTCGTTGAAAAAAAAGCTTAATTAAAGGTTGATAGATTGATATAGAAGTTGATAAATAATCATTTTTATATTTTGTAAGATAGTCAATACAAGATGATGATCAAATGGATTATTATTTAACCTTTTGATGGGCTCAGCAGCATGCTTATAATTATATTTCAAATTTCAAAAATTTCAAACTTATATTAAACTTAATAAAGATAAACTAAATAGCAAATTATAAAATAACAACAAAAATAAAAAGACAATCAAACAAGATTAAAAAGGAATTATTAATTAAAAACTCTCATTGAATATTATTAGTTCTTAATTTAGGAATGAATAATTCAAAACCTTCAGTTGTAGATTTTGGATCTTCCTTTTCATTTTCCACGTAAATGGATGCAACAATGCTATCCTTATCATATTGGTATCCAATTTTCTCATTAACAGGAGCTACACCGCTTTGTTCTTCAACAATTAATAAATTTTCTGATGTCCCTGGAATGAAAAATTCCCCATTGGGGGTTTCGAAACCATACCTTTTCAAACGTTCATTATTAGATAAATTTTCAATGGGGATTAAATCTGAAAAGTTTCTCCTAGCCATGAACAATTCATTACCACCTTTTTGAATTCTAAAAATTGGGATCATATCTTCTTTAACTTTATCACTAAATTTATGGAAAAATGCTCTTTTTTTCATAAAATTAGCCATACCTTCAGGAGGTGGTGTATTAACAATTGCAGAAGAAATTAAATTTGTAATAAAATTAGGATCATTTTTAGGTTTTATACCTGTAATTGATCTCATTCTTGAAATTGCACAGAGGTGGACATCACCTGAAAGAATTGTTATACGAACATCATTGATTTTACCAAAATTCATTAAATTAGCCATTAACCAATTACGTTCATGTTTATGATGAATTGCACACCAATGATCATTTAAATCATCTAATAATTCAATTTCCCCATCAAATTCATTAACTAATCCATTATTAATAATACCCTTACGAGCTAAAAATTTCAATGGTGTTGATAAGAAAGATTCCATTAAAGTTTCAACCCAAACCATTCTTGGGTACATTATTGGGACACCAAGGAGTATATATAAATGATTAATTTTAGTTTTTGAATTTCTGATTTCATGTTGTAATCTATCAAAGATGAGCTTATATGTAGGTTCACTAATGACTTGTTTTTTAGTTCTTTCAGTTCTACAATCAATTCCAGCAAAAGCTATATTAGGCCCCAGTTTAGTATATACTGATCTTGACTTTTCTTGGATATAAGGACCTGGTTTAGCACCACCAATAAAAGATTTTTCAAGATTCATTTCTTCCTTGTATGGAGTATGATGTTGAAAAAGCATATAATATCTAAATGCGTATTGACCAATCCCTTGGAAAACATCTTGTTTCATGGTTATATCTGAATAAGAACCAAACCCATCAATGATATCATGATCATCAAAGATATTAATTTGAGGAATTGAAGCTAAAGCTAATGGATAACAACATTGGATAGTTTTACCATTTGGTCCCTCCCAAAATCCCTTACCAAACCATTTTATATAATGATTAAGGTAGTAAGTTTGAAATGAAGCAATCATTTTAGGAGTTAACTTATTTTGAATATTAAGATGTCTATGCTTTGTCCATCTATTTAATTCCTTTGATGACAATTTAATTGAATCTGCATAAATTTGATCACCACCTCCAAGCATAACATGATAAGGTAAATTATCATGTTTTCTTAAAACTTCTAACCAAAGGGATGATTTGAAAGTTGATGTGTCAACACCAAGTGAAAACCCATTACATGAATAAGACATTACATTCATATTTTGAGATTTCCCAGGAATGACAAATTGAAAATGCGGTAAAGTATTACCATTGAGTGAATAAGTTACAATTTGTTGAGTTTCCATTAATTGGAATTCCATTGGGTATCTAACGAATGTGTAATCTTCTTCTTCATAAATTATTTCAGATTTGAATTTACCATTATTAGTTGAAGAATTTGAATTGATATTAGTCAATTCATAAGAAAGTTCCATTGAAGTACCTTTAAAGTTTCTAAAAACAAACATAATAGACCCTCTATAATTACTTTTATTTTCTTCATCTAATGCCAAGAATCTAACTAATGGACCACAACTGATGGAAAGTTCGCCTAAATTGTAATCTTCTGGGCAAGCAAGAGACTTAGAAGGTGGCGTATTCTTCACCAGCTCTTCGTAAGCCTCGATTGGTAATCCTGAATTCCAATGGGCCATTTTTATTAAAATGATAAAGAGGAACACTTAAGGCTAGATAGCAATATTGACAGCCTTGGCGGTGTTAAGGTGAATAAAAGATTTTCTATGTAAAATTTGAAATTTGAAATTTCTATTCTCCGTTTGATAACGATTTTCCATTCTTAACACCGTTCATTTACTTTTCTTCTTCTTAAACGGAAAATTAAATGGCACCACAACCACAGAAAGTCATCAAGGGTACCATTCTCTGTTTGCACGGGTTTGCTCAAAACGGGAATGTCTTCTCTGTTAAAGCTTCAGGTATTAGAAAGGCATTAAAAAAGGCCGGTTACCAAACTGTTTTCATTGATGCACCAATTTCACTTACCAGTGCTGATTTACCATTTGAAGCATCAAGTTATGGTGCTGATGACAAGTCATCTGGACTTGATTTTAGAGGTTGGGTTTATACTCAAGCTGATAAATTCGATATTAAACCATCATTTGAAACTATTAAGAAAGCTTACCAAGAACATGGACCATTTATTGGTCTCCTTGGGTTTTCACAAGGTTCAGGTATAACTGGGTTAATTTTATCACATTATAATGAAATTATGGGTGATGATAAGGCATTAGATTCACTTAAATTTGCCATTTTGTATTCAGGGTTCAAATTTGAACATGAATCTGTTCAACATTACTATGAAAAAAGAGTTGATTTACCAACTTTACATTTAATGGGGGAATTGGATACACTTGTTTCCAATGAAAGATCTCAAGCTTATGCTGATGTTTGTAATGATCATACTGTTCTTAAACACCCAGGTGGGCATTATTGTCCATCCACTAAGGATCTTCTAAAAGCACAAATTGCATGGATTAATTCTGTTGTAGAAAAAAAGGAAACTGAAAAAGAGGAAGGAGAAGAAGAAGAAGAAGAAGAAAGCGTTGAAAAACTTGCAGAGGGTATTGCCAACTTAGGTAAGGCCTAAACCAACCTCGTTTATTAGATAGATCATTCAATAGAGTCTTGCTGAGCGTTTATAAAATTCACATATAGATGAAAAAAAAAGTTCTCTTATCTTTTTTATATTTTGTTATTGCTTAACAAAAATGGTAGAGGAAACAACACCATTAATAATCCCACCGCGGGTGCATTCCCACCTTCCCAGTTTGAAGTTCAGATTATTACAAATTTCATGTGCTGTTTTATGGTGTCTTTTTGCCGCGGGGCCAGTTTTCGGGTTCGCCGCATTGAAACCAGTTCTTATTTTACAGGGCGTTTATAAAGATGTTTGTGCAATTGAAGAAAGTTCAATTATACCCTGTACCGAGCAAGATCTTAAATTGAATAAGATGTTCACCTATGCAGCTGTTTTAACTAATGCAACGGCATTAATTGTTGGGAGAATTTTGGATACTCAAGGTCCAAAGATAACATGTATTTTAGGTTCAATAATTATATTCATTTCGGCAATGTTATTCGGTCATGGGTCAAAAATTGAATTTTTCGATGGGTATTTAATTGGTTATATGGGTTTAGCATTCGGTGGTCCATTTGTCTTCATTTCATGTTTTCAATTAGCTAATAGTTTCCCGGGGAACTCCGGATTAATTTTAGCATTATTAACTGGGGCATTTGATTCATCCAGTGCATTGTTTTTAATTTACAGAATTGTTTATGAAAATGATTACATTAAAGGGTTAGAACTTGAAAGATTTTTCAATTGGTATTTAATTATCCCCATTTTCATTATTTTGTGTCAATTAACAATTATGCCATCTGAATCTTATAAGAAACTTGAAGATATTGTTAAAATTGGGGAAATTGGGATTGATGAAACTGGGTTACCAATAGACCCTGAAGATCCTAGGTATATCAGCAACAACAATGCCGAAGATGAAGTAGAAGTACAAGAAGAAATTTTATCAAGGAATAGTAGGAGATCATCACATTCAAGGAAATCAATTTTTGAAGATATGGCTGATGAACAAATGCTTGTTAAAACTGGAGGGATATATGGAGTTTTAAATTCTAAAAATATTTGGGAACAATATAAAACCCCCTGGTGGTATTTAATGTGTTTTTTCACAACAATTCAAATGTTAAGAATTAATTATTTTGTTGCAAGTATTAAAACACAAATGACATTTTATTTTAATGAAAAAACTGCAACATTAATTAATAATTTCTTCGATTTAGCCCTACCATTAGGTGGGGTTATTTCAATTCCCTTTATTGGGTTAATTTTAGATAATTTTGAAACACTTGAAATTTTAAAATTATTATTCAGTGTTTCAATTTTAATTGGTATTTGTGGGATAATTGTTAATCAATGGGTTCAATATTTGGGAATTTTATTATTGGTTATTTATAGACCATTTTATTATACAGCAGTTTCAGATTATTGTGCTAAAGTTTTCGGGTTTAAAACTTTCGGTACAGTTTATGGTGCCATGATTTGTTTCTCCGGGTTAATGAATGTTTTACAAACAAAATTGGATAATTTAACTCATTTTACTTTTAAGATGAATCCAACACCTGTTAATTTGATATTGGTTAGTACAACCATTGTTTTTGGTGGGGCATTGGTTATTTTTGTCAATAGAGAGGAAAGAAGATTACTTAGGGAGATGATTGTGCGTGAGACAATGGAATAGATATTTATTTATTTATCTATAGTAGTATTCGTAATAGTAGTAATTGATAAGTTTGCTGAGCAAAATAGTTGATTGATTTTTAAATATTTTTGTTAACGCGCTACTGTCTGTTATCAATAACAGTATTTTTCCTTACTTATCACAATTGTGTTTGTTTGTTTGTGCGTTTACATATATATACCCTGTTAAGAAATCACGTCACGTTACGTTAACTTTACAATTAACACACGATGTCATATATATCAAGCGCAATTCAAAGAAAGATATTATCATTAGTTCTTTCTAAATTACCGATTTATTTAGACGATGATAAAATTATTAAAGAAGTTAGTATTTCATCAGGTATTCAATTAAAGAATATAATTATTGATGAGGATAAATTACAAAAGATAATACCGAAAAATGTTAAATTTAATATTAGATCAGCTAAAGTTGATTCAATTGATATTCAAGTTGGTATTGATGGGATAAGGTCAAAAATTACTGGTTGTATGATAATTATTTCACCAATGTTGAATGATAAAGTTGCAAATACTGTTAATAATGGTGGTGTTAGTGATACGATGGAAACTAGTACAGATGATGTAATGCAAAGTGTAATAGATTTAATGGATGTTGTTACTAATGTTGCTACTGATCATATTGGGAATGATTACATGGATGATGTTTTAGATGATGAAGAAATGATGATTCAATCAATGATTGAATCTAATACAATCCCAATAGAAAATGCTAAGGATAAATCAACTTGGATGAGTTATATTTTAAAATATATTATGGGGAAAGTCATTATAAAAATTGATGATTTGAAAGTTAAATTATTAATGAGTAATGATTTAATTTTTAATGTACAATTGGGTAAAGTTGAAGTTGAAACTGAATCTGGTCAAAGGCGATGTAATATTGAAGGGATAAAATTAGGTTTGAGTAGGAAAGAACAAAATGATGAATCCGATTCCAATTCCAATTCTGATGATGAATCCGATTACGATGATAAATTAATGCAATCCTCATTCATAGCAGAATCAAGAGATAAGATTCAACAATCATTAATAGAATCAATGAATTATAAAAATGGTTCAGCCACAACAACGTCAACTGCATTTTTTGATGCTCCATCACATATTATAAATACTGGTGAATGGAATCAATTAGGAGAATTTCAATTAGGTGAAATATTTTTATACATTGAATATATTTCATTATTAGTTGAAATGGGGACTTCACCAATTGAATTCAAAATTGATGTTGGGGTTATTAGAGCATCATTGAAACATTCCCCTGAAATTGTTCAATCTATAATAAGAGTTTTAAATAGGAAAATGGAATCAAAAGTTTCCTTCCAAAAAACACACAATCAAATGGTTTCTAATGTTAATGGAGGAGAGGGGAAATTTTTTTTAATTGATTTAAGTATTGGGGCTATTTATTTATCATTAGATTTAGAAATTGATCAAAATGGGAAAGATTTTTTATCGTCAATTAATGGTGGGGTTATTTTACAAATGAATGATTTTAGTATGCAACAAAAGGGACCAGGGTTTTATCAAGGTAGTTTAATGAAATTTTGCATATTTGATGATAATAATAAACGTAATATTTTTGGGTTTGAAAATGATCGAAATTTACATGTTGATTTAAAATTTGAAATTCACAAATTAATGGATTTACAAAGGTTCAGTTTTATTTGTTCAAACATGCTGGTCGTGGATGGGCAACTGGGTGATTTAATTCGTATTAGAAAATTTTATTCATTATTTGAACCTGTTTTAAAAGAGATGAAAAAACCTCAGGTATTACGCGGGAATTCTGTTTATGCAAAGAGAAATAATGGGAAAGTTTCAGTAAATACAAATGAAGTGGTTCCTATTGAGCTTGATTTTCATTTAGTGGGATTAAGGGGGAAATTTGAAATTGAAGAAGAAAATGGAGTTTTAAATTTTCAATGTGATGGTGTTAAATATAACAATTGTAAAGGTGGTAATATTGGTGAGATAAGTTGTCAATTAAATGGTGAACAGTTGTGTATAATAGATGATATCACTATTAATCATATTTGGGGGAAAGTTAAATGTTTTGATGATAATAGTAAACGTTTAGTTAATTTGAAAAGTAAAAACGTTTTAAGAATTAAAAGAGTTAAAAGTGAGATAAGTTTTGAATTATCCAAGAGGGTTTTAAGTTTAATTGAGGTTTTGAAAAATCAACTTATTAATGATACTGTTGACAATGTAATACCCCTTGGGATGACAAATTCAATGGTTTTCAGGGGGCAAATTGTTGATTATTATATTGAAATTGAAAAAGTTGAATTTAGCATACTTGAAATCAAACATGGAGGTTTATTCGGTGATGTTAGATGTAAAGTTGGAACTGTTTGTGTTTACCAACATGGGAATGGGATGTATGGGTTTGTGGATGAAATTAATGTTTCACGTGTTGGCCCATTCGAATCGTTTATTAAGAAATGTAATAAGAATGATAAGTTCCCAATGGTTATATTCAAAAAATTGGGGAAATTCAAAATTGAATTGACTAATTGGCGATTGGATTATTATGGGCAATGGTTGAAGATATTCCAAGACGGACAAGGACAAGTTCAAATTCAAGCTCAAGCTCAAACTCAAACTCAAACTCAAACTCAAACTCAAACTCAATTTAGTGATAATGGTGATGATAATTATGAAAGCAAACAAATGAGGAGAGTACAAATGGAGGTATTTATTTGTTTGAATGATTTTGTGCTTGGTTTAAACCCAATTAATTTGAAATCACAAGGCTTAGTTGTGCTCAAGAGGGGGACATGTGATTTAATAAGTTATAATGGTGAGGGAAAGAAAGTTATAATTCGGGGGGATTCGGATAATTCTCAATTGTTTTTAATTGATGATGTAAAGAATTTACAAGACAATGATGGGAGTTGTGGATTGAATGAAATGTTAATTAATAATGGGTACGTTCATGTTGGTGAAATCCATTCGATGGATTTTAAAATTAGTAATGGATTAGGCATTGAAGTTTTAGCCAATTTGAGTGAATTAGATGTAAATGTTTGTTGTGATTCATGGCAATGTCTTTTAGGGTTGGTTAAGGATTTGAAATCTCCTGTTTTTTTCAGCATGGATGATAAGTACAAGCCAAAGTTGTCAAGATCTATTGATGTGCTAGGGGATGTTGAAGATGAATTTTTCGAGAGTGAACGAGTGAATGAGCGAGCAAATGAGCGAGCTGGAGAAGAGGAAAACAATAATGATAATGATTACGATAACGATAGCGACTCAAACATTGAAATCAAACTCGTTGATGATTATTACGTGCAGCGAAAGGCCTTGGGTGGCTCTAATATGGGCGCTGGCGGTTCCAACCTTACCTCTGATGCCGGCGGTGCGACTACTGCTCCTCCTGCTGCTACTGTCATTCTTGTTATTTCCAAATTATCTGTATTCATGTATGATGGGTACGATTGGAACGAAACGAGGGAGAAGATCACTAGGACCATTAATCAAGTGAATTCTAACAATTCAAGTGAAGAACTTTATGAATCAATTTACGTTGGTGCTGAAGCATCTAATATTCCATTGATGGAACTTAACCGATCGAAAACTCATCAAGTTAAAATTTCACTTGAGGAACTCAATTTAGAATTAACGATTTTAACCAACAGTGAACCACATACTGGATCTATAAGACCCGTTAATTTTACGCAATGGGAAGTTGAAAAAGTTCAAAAAGTTTGCCTTGGTGTTAAGAAATTTGAAATTATTGATAATGTTGATAGTTCTAATTGGAACAAATTTGTTGGGTATTTAAGAGAAGCTGGGGGGATTGAAACTGGGAAGGGGATGTTACATTTAGAAGTGGGTGTTTATAGAGAATTGAATGGATTAGCAGCATTAGGTTTTGATATTTTTGTTGAAGTTTCCCCATTGAGATTATACGTTGATCAAGATACATTTGAATTTTTAATAAAGTTTGGAGAATTCAAGGATGAGAGGTTCATCCCAAAAGTGGGGGTTGATGATGAGGAAGTGGATGATGATGATGAAATTTATATTAACCGGTTTAAGATTAATAGTGTTGAATTGAAATTGGATTATAAACCTAAAGTTATTGATTATTCAGAATTACGATCTGGTCATGTTAAGGAAATGATGAATTTTTTTGTTTTAGAAGAATCTAGTATGATATTAAGGGGTGTTGAATTATTAGGGGTTAATGGATTAAATGAATTAAATAAAAAATTGAATGGGTATTGGACCCCTGATATAATTAAGAATCAATTAGGTGGGGTTTTAAGTGGTTTAGGGATTTTAAGGAATGTTGTTAACATTGGTCAAAGTTTGAATAAGTTATTAATAATGGATCAAGGTGGTGGAACTGGGGGGGTTTTAAAGTTTGGGAGAGATACTAGTGGTGAAGTTTTAAAAGTTGGTGCCAAATTAGCATCTGGGACGATGGGGTTATTAGAGTATGCAGAGAAAGCTACCACTGGTAGCGGTGGAGCTAGTACTGTTGGCGGTGGCGTTAATTCTACTGCTACTTCTACTACTATTTATGGTAGTAGCAACAACCGTTCTAACCAACCTAGGAACATTTACGAAGGAGTTACACAAGCATGGGATGCTATTGGACGCAATGCCCTTGTTGTTAAAGAAGCCATTGGTAATAGTAATGGTGATTGGATGGATATTGGTCCCGTTTTAATTTTGAGACCGGGAATAGCTGTTAGTGAAGTTGTTTCCAAGACATTAATGGGTGGGGCAAATGAAATCAGTGGTGTTCGGGGGGAATTGGATAGGGAGGACAAGTATAAGGTGTTGAGGGAGTAGTTTTATATATAATACAGTTATAATACAGTTATAATAGGTCTATCTATTTATCTAATTATCTAATCACCCTAGCGCTCTAAAGCTCCGCTTATCGTTACGCTCGCTCACTCACTCACACTCACTATAAAGTACTTCATTAACTACCCCTAATGGGAGGTCCCAGACTGCGTTCGTTGGGGTAAAGAGGTGCTTGTTATTTCTGTCGCCTTTTGCGATTGACACCACCGTTGCCGCCTCATCCACGACAGTTCTTGTGTCGTGCCACCCCAAAGTGACACTATTTGTGTTAACGAGCGCTAGAGCAACGTACCCATAGCCCATAGCCACTAAAATCCACGCCGGCACAGCCAGCGCCCACCATTTGGCAGGGTAGTAATGGACCCCAAGTGCGTGAAGCACGCTGTCAGGGAAAACTCCCCAGCAAACCCAAAGTCCTAGCAAAACCAGTGAGGCTACATGGGCCGCAAAGCCCTTGTGTTCTGCCCCACGCAGTGTTTGCTTGAGAGACTCATTTGGCACTGTGTCCTTGTCCATATAGACCTTAGACTTTAAAAAAAAAAAGTTGTATGGTCTAAGGCAACAAGTGTTAACATGTCTAGTGGCCCCCCCAAGCGGATGTCACTCGCGGCGTTTCTCGCTGATGATCTCGGCGGGGAAGTGTCCTGGGCGAATGATGACTTTGATCTCAGCAATTCTGGGCCTAGTACTTACAACGCACACAAAAATACACAAACACGCCCCAATAACTTTAATAAGGCCTTAATTAGCGGGCTACCAGGCGACGCAGACACACAATTAGTCAAGGACCTCTTGCGCTCGCGGTTCATCAAACATGGGGCAATTGCCCTGTTTGGTACGACGACAAAAAGATACGCAGTTGTGAATTTACATTCAAACAAGGACTTGGAAACGGTAACCAAATGGAGACCCATGCATTTCGAGGGTCATGTGTTAAGATTTGCCCCCTATTCTGGTGAACCATTAGGCGAACCAATATCGGAGCCATTGGCGAAGCCATTGGCTGATAAAGTGTTGCTCACTAAGGTTAAAGTTAACCCTTTTGGTAATGCCAAACCAGTAGACTCGCGTATTGATTTCACTACGAAACCAGTATCAAAACAGGCTCATGGTGGTGAACCTCCTGCTACTAAAGTCAACCCATTTGGTAATGCCAAACCAGTGGACACACTGGCCAAACAGAGGGAAATTGAAAGGGCCTTGTTGCTAGGTGTTGTCAACAGTACAACTGTGTCCACAGCGAAGATGCACAAAGTGATGGAAAGGCAGAAATACAATCAAGAGAAGGAGAAGGAGAAGGAGAAGGAGAAGGAGAAGGAGAAGGAGAAGGAGAAGGAGAAGGAGAAGGAGAAGGAGAAGGAGAAGGAGAAGGAGAAGGAGAAGGAGAAGGAGAAGGAGAAGGAGAAGGAGAAGGAGAAGGAGAAAGAGAAAGAGCAACAGCAACAGCAACAGTCTAGATCTGCTCACATGAGTACTAAGAAATACAAGAAGGAGAAAGAGAAAGAAAATAAAGAGAAGCAGCAACAGCAACAGCAACAGCAACAGGTTGGATCTGCTCGCGTGAGTATTAAGAAAGACAAAAGGGAGAACAAAGATAAACTTGCACGCGTTGTCTCTGCTACTGCTGTTGAGCCGGTGGTTGTTGCTGAGCAGCCAAGGAAGAAGAAGACAAAGCCAAAGAAGCCAAAACCAAAGAAAAGTATAGAACACAAGTCAGAAGTGGAAGTTCAATCTGAGGCTAAAAATGAGGTTAAAAATGAGACTCCTATTGAAGATTTAACTACTGTTACTGAATCTCTTACTCTAAATGAGGCTACTATTTCACCTCGTGAGGAAAGCCCCAACACGACGAAGCCAAAATCGAAGTCAAAGCCTAAGCCAAAACCTACCAAGCCTAAGCCTACTAAACCAAAGACAAAGCCTACTAACCCATCTGTTGACCCACCTACAGCAACACCTAATGAGAAGCCTGTTAAGCACGAATGGTCCCCCACTACTGGTGTCAATTCCATCCCCCTGGGTCAAAAACCTACAATGAACCATAAACATAAACACAAACCTAAATGACAACCTAAACACCCATCACCTACTACCAATGTATAACCAATGTATATTTATTAAACTTTTGATATTGATATTTTTTCAAAAAAAAAAAAGCACTTATATCGGTAATCGAACTTGCGTCTTTAAAAAAACAGACAAGTCTGGCAGATGGTTTCAATTATGATCGGTATCGAGTTCTATGAACTATTAAATAGTTATAGTCCGCAAATTGCACTAAACAACTCAGGTCAATCGCCCGCAGTACACTCCCATGATTAACTAAACTAGTTAGTTAACCTTATTTATTGTGGTACCACCCAGCGTGCAAACGCTTAGGAACCCCTCAAGGGGATAATTTAACCGTTATTAAAACGGGGGCGATGTAAACCACCGAATTTCCCACTGGTTTCTATTTTGACCAACTAATGGGCCTATTTGATTACCAGTAAATGCGGACATTGAATCCATCTGTTGTTTTAACCATTAAGTTAAACGCGCAGACTGGTCTACGAAAAAATAAAAACTGAATAAGTTATATTTTATTAAAATTGAAATTTCTTGCCCCCTCTAATACGTGTAGGCGGCTTACGTGGCTGTTTTAGCTATTCTTGTTTGGTTCATTTCAGGTAGAAGAGTCCCAATTAGAAAGGAAATATAGTACGTTCTGTATTATTTATTTTTACGTAATTCTGTATTGTGTATATTTTTTTTTTTTATCCACACTTGCTTAACGTAACTTGACTTGACTTGACTTATCCACTATGGCCAGCAGTACTACCTCTGAGATCGTTAAGGCTGCCTTAGGCGATGCTGCTGATTTGCCCATTTCCAATACAAATACAAACACAAACACTGACGCAAGTGCAAATACAGGCGTGCCCAATCTCAAACATTGGAAAGAGTTGGGTCAATTCATCAACACGTTAACCCCAACACCATCAATAATACCCAATAAAGACCTGAGTTTTGGCTCGGGGAACCCACTTAGACAGCCACTGAAATACCGTATTTGTAACACTTGTGAAAACCCAATATTAGAAGAATCCATGAATGATCATATTGCTAAATGCCCCGAAATTCAAATGAAGAGGAAGTCTCTTAGTAATGTCAATAATGTTAATAATAACAACAAGAGGAAAAACCCTAATTTAGTGGACATTTCTGATGATGATGAGGAGGAGGATGATGAACAACAACAACAACAACAACAACAAACTAATGTTGCACCCGTCACTAAAAAGAGACAAACTGTACCACCATCTTCATCTGGGACGCCTGCACCTTCATCATCATCAACTACTACTAATACTACTAAGAAAGAACGTAAGAAGAAAGAACCAAAACCAAAGACTATTAAGCAAAAAGCCCCAGTTGATGTTGAAAAGCAATGTGGGGTCCCATTACCTAATGGAGGTTTTTGTGCAAGATCACTTACATGTAAAACACATTCAATGGGTGCAAAAAGAGCAGTTCAGGGTAGATCGTGCCCATATGATCAATTATTAGCTGCTTATCAAAGGAAAAATCAAATTAAATTAGGTGCAGCTGCCGCAGCTGCTCAACAGGCAAAGGAAGAATTAGAAAATAGTGCACATGTGGCACTTGATGATGAAGAGGAAACTCAACAAGTTTTAGAGGGGGTTAAAAAAAGTGTACCATTACCTTTAGAACGTAGAGTTATTATCCCAATTAAATATAGAACGAAATATTTAAGAATGAGAGAAATGTTCGCTAATAGTATATTACCAAGGTTAAGTAATAACCCATTGGGTGGGTTACAAGGTAGAGCAGCTGTTATGAACGTTGAAGCAATGGGTGAACAATCTGTCTTCCCCGTAAGATCTCAACATCAAAAGAATTCTCAACAGAGGGCCCTGTTAAGAGCTCAACAAATACAACAACAACAGCAACAACAACAGCAGGCGGCGGCTGCTGCGGCTGCGGCTGCCGTTAAGGGGAACGTTAATCGGGGTGTCCCTGTTCAAAGGAATGCCGTTTAGCTAGACAGTCTGTTTTTGCTTGTTTCTGCTTGTTTTTTTAGGCTACACCTTCTTTTTTTCTATCTAGTTGTATATTATTTATATGTCTGTGCGTATGTTACGTACTTCCAGTGAAATCACGTTTAACGTCCATTGTTTAATGAGCAAAGTGCTAAAAAGCTGAATGGATGGATAAATTGTTAATTTTTTTTTTGGCACTTTCTCTCTATCCCTCTTGATTATAAACCAAAATGGGTAACTCTGCTTCCAAATCTAACCGTACGTTGAAGAAATCTGCCGAGGTGATTAACGAAACGCTTACAAAACACCACAAGACCCCACAGAACCTCTTGAAAAGTGATAACGCCCAACTGAACTTGAGTGATTCGTCAAAAGTGTTCACAGAAAGACCACCTGAATCATTAGAAAATGACCCCCATGATCAATCACTTTTAGCCAAAGCCATGGATTTAGGGTACGTTAAGATTGATGACGCGGTTAATCAAGTTAAATTAGACCCAAATCATGAATCTTTGAAAGTTTTGAACAATCGTAAAGTTATCGAAAAGGAATATGAGGGACTTTTCAAACCTAGGAATTATGATGAACCTGATACCCCCGAACGGTTTTTATCACCTGAAGAAATCAAATCTTCAACTGATAAATTAAACAAGGAGAAAACAAAAATGAGGAAAAACGTTTATGGGTTAATTGATTCAAGGAGGTTAAGTGATTTAATCATTGATTATAAATTAGATGGGGATAAGAGTTTGAATGAAATGTCTAAAGAGTTGGATTTAAAATTGGAAAATGTTAAAATACTAAAAGATTTAATTGATAATGGCTTGTTAAGTTTACCCTCGCATAAGGTAATCTTGGAAGAAATCAAGGATACAAAAACTAAAAAGCAGAAGCAACAATTGAAAATTGTTAAGGATGATTGGGTTCAAACTTACAGGGATGAAGTTGAAGCAATGGAAAACCAAAATAATACTAATACTAATAATAGAACACATAAATTAACCAATAGTAA
Source organism: Saturnispora sanitii (assembly GCA_030563185.1). Lineage (NCBI taxonomy): Eukaryota > Fungi > Ascomycota > Pichiomycetes > Pichiales > Pichiaceae > Saturnispora > Saturnispora sanitii. The sequence continues at coordinate 132,169 of JAKUBF010000007.1, read as the reverse complement.
TAATGATGATGTTATGAACCAAATTAAAATGTTGGAGAGTTTAGTTAGTAAATCCCAAATCACTACTAAAAAAGTTGAAGGAGATTCGATTGTTGAAGAACCTGTTAAGGAACAAGTTTTTAATAGACCAAAGAAGGTTTTAACAAAGGAAGTTATTAGAGATCTTTAATCCATGTACATAAGTTTATATATAGCTAAAAGGATAATTTTGTAAATTTTTCAAATATATCATCTATTGAATCCTTTGGGTTCAATTCTTGTCCATTAATTAAAAATAAACAATCATCAATTTTAATATATTTTAATGGATGTAAAATTGGTTTAGATTCAACTAACCATTGTGGTAAATGAATAATCCTCCACCATTTATCATACACCCCAGGATATGCATTCCCTGAACCAAAATGTTTCGGTATAGAATTAGGACCTAAAATCCAAATATTTTCCAAATTTATCATATTGCTGAACATTTGATATTTCAAAGTATTTATTAAATGAAAACTCGTTTGTAATGTTAAAGATTTTAATAATGGCCATTCCCCTCCATTCATTATCATTTTCAAATTGTCATTTGAAAGTTCTTCATACAATGAATTATTATTATCCCTAATTTCAATTGATAATTTTTTCAATGTAAGTTTATTCCTACAGGCAAATTTCAAATATGAATCAACTAATGGTTCTAATGGGTACCTTCTATTACATCTTATTGTTAAATCTAATTCTTCTAAATTAGATTGAATTTTTTCGTTTAAAATTTTTGGGGTATTATCTTCTATTGGGTATATGACGTTTAATTTTAAACTTTTCAAATGGTTAATTACTTCTATTGATGATGGTATTAATGATTCAAATAAACTTTGAAAATTAGATTGATTTGATATTGTTATATTATCCAATGATAAATATTCCAAATTTGAAATGCATGATAAAGTTGGTGGTTCATTAGATAAATCAAATTGTACCCCACTAAGAGAAAACTTTCTCAAACGTTCAAATTGATTCAATTTTTTCATTATTGGTTGGGATGAATGGTATAAATCTGTCTTTGTTTTAAATCGAATTGATAATTGGTTTAATTCATCATCATCACGCCTTTTCAAATTTATCAATGAAATGAATTGATTGACATCATGTAAATTATCCAATTTTAACAATTGAAGATTATTCAATTGTTTAATGGGGAAATTAATATCAGATTTATAATTTTCCATTTTATATGATAAATTAATTAAATTATTAGAAGCCAATTTATTATTCAAAAGTTGATTTAATAATTTAAACCCCATTGGGATATTAATATCTAAGGTTATTAAATTAAATTTGGTAAATATTGAATCATTAATTTGATCTCCAAAGTTTAATATAAAAGTTTCAAAATCATGAAATTCATCTTGAATATTAATTATATGAAACTTTTGAACATGATTTCCTAAACTTGAGGATTTAGAACATTGTTTAATAAATTGAAGAAAATTATATTTAGATCTAATGAACGTTGTATCAGTCGATTTAAATTCAGGTTCAAATCTTGAATAATTCGAATCATATGTAATTGATTCGTATAAAAAATGAACAGATAATTGATTCAATTGTTTACTGCATTGTGCTAGATTAATCAAATCAAATTGAGTCAAATGGCTTGCAATGATACCAAATATATCTAAATTCCAAATATCCATAAACTAAATGAGACAAGAAAAAAATATTACCATATTGTGTATACACATCTCTTGTACTCAAAATGTCCAACTTTAATTCATATGATATGACAAGTGTTCCATTAGGAGAGCGACACCATTCGAGTGCTTATGACCCTATCGACTCCAGTGTGATTCAAGATTCTCTTTTAACTATTGACACCACCACTGAAAATTACGGTGACAATGACCCAGATTTAGATTTAGGATTAGACTTGACAAATGGAGAATTTGATTTGAGTCAAGTAACAGAGGGGGACACTGATGATGTCGATAGTCTAGAGTTTGAACTTTATGGTGATGGGATTAATAGAGAAAAGATAATAAAACAATTGAAACAATCACCAATAAGTGAAAGTGGTTACAGTGAGTTTTTGCTAAACAGTTATAAATATTGGTCATTGGATGATTTGAGTAAATCATTAGGTGAACTATTAGAGGGGATTGATGTTGAATTGATAAATTTAGTCAATTTCAATTATTTACATTATATTAATTTGGATAAATCAATTGATGGATCATTAGATTTAACACATGATATTAAAATCGATTTAAATTCATATTTAAAATCACTAAATCTATCCAATGGGGAAATTGAAAAAGATAAACAATGTATCAATGATTTCAAAGTTAACAAGGATAGATTGTTATTGTTAAAATATAAATGTGAATCAATTATAAAATTGAATGAACTGGTTGAGTGTTTCGAAGCTTTAGTTAAAAAATTCGATTTATCACCAGCATCTAATGAATCACAGGAAAATGAAGAACACGAACCTGTTGATTCAATACATGGGTCTAGGACTCATATGATTTTAGAATTGACGGCACTTTATTTCACCATTACAAAGACATTTGTTAACATCACTAATATCGGAACAGAAAATGGGTTATTGAACTCACTTGGGAGGAAAATGAATGGTTTGAAATTTGAATTCAATGGATTGCTTAAGAAATATGTTGAAATTTTAAAAGTTAGTGGTCAAAATGACCATTTATTCGAAGTTTTCAAAGTTTATCAATTATTGAATACAACTAATGAATTTAAAAAAGTTATAAGTAATGAAACTAATTGAGTTATATTTATATAGAGATTTGTATCTGTTTAATGTATATTTGGGATGTGCGTATATTTCACTGTATTCGTCGTATTTGTTTAGTCTGAATTTTTTTTTTCAATCTTAGAGATTAACCTAATTCACACTCAGATTTAAACATGGGGGTTTCAATAAATTCACAGGTTTGGAAAAAGGCTTCTTTAACACCAAGTGGAAACCCTCTTTTGAATGCTAGTGAACATGAAATACTTTTGATATCTAATGTTGGACTTTATATCGATGATCACAAAATCTTGAATTATCAATCTGGTCGTGTTTATTTAACAAATCAACGTGTGATATTTATTGATAATAAACCTTCAAATCTTAATTTACCTGTATCTTATTCAATTTCACTTTCCCTTCGCATCATTGAATCATTAGAATATGCAAATGGGTTTCTTAAATCAAATCCAAAAGTTATCATCAAAGTCAATCCACCAACATTAGATAAAAACGAAGATAATGGATATGAAAAGGTTGATATTTCCTGTTCATGGGTATGTACCATTTGTTATTTTACAAACGATTTAAAAACTTCAAATTATGAATTAGAAAGGATGAACACTGATCATTCAATTTTACCAATTTGTACCAATTGTGGTGTTAGATGTTCTTTGAAGGATTTGGAATCTGTTATAAATCAAAATAAATCTGAATTGAAATTTCCTGATATAACAACACCAAATGGTATCCAATGTCCTCAATGTACATTTTTAAATGATTCATCAATGTTAAATTGTGAAATTTGTGGGTCTACACTAAAAAATTCAATACCAAAAGAGACGAAAAATGCATCAATTAAGTTTCAAATTAGTGATTCTTCATATTTAAATACAAACATCTTCAAATTCAGCTTTAGAGATGGTGGTTCAAAATCATTTTTTAAATTACTTAAAGATACAATAAAATCTTCTCTTTGGGATCACATTAAAGACTCAAATGGTGTTAATAAAGGAGCGGTTAAATTGGAAGATTTTCATATCTCCGATAATAAAAATAATTCAGTTGCATCGACTTCTAATTTAAGAGGAATACATGGTTTAACAATAAAATCTGAAAAATCAAGTAATGATTTTACCAATTTGTTAAGTACTTCAATTCAAGACATAGATCAATTAATCTCTAAAGCGGAGCAGTTAATTGATTTTTCTAAAAAAAATGATTTATCCTTGGTTAAACACAATTTATCATTATCATCAAATTCAATTTCAAAAACATTAAATAATACAGATTTAAATTCAAATGATTTAATGAATTTCAAAAAGTTAAATACTCTATCAAACCTCAAGAGGGCAAAATCTAAAGGTGGGTTGCCTAATTCCAAATCGAAATTACCACAAGTTTATTTAGAAGAATTATCAAGGCATGTATCCGAATTTTTAATAACTTTCAATATATTAGATAAATCAGGTGGTTTAGTCACTTTACAAGATTTATTCTTAATATATAATAAATTTCGAAGGTTTAATTTAGTTTCTCCACAAGAATTATATGATGCAGTACAATTATTTCCAAAACTAGGACTCAATTTTGAATTAACAAATGTAAATTCAACTTCTCATCAGAATATTTTGGTTATATCAAACAAAAATAAAAATTTTAGCATTGATAGCAAATTAATTCAATTTATAAATGATAACCCAGGTCAAACAATATTACAAATTCAAAATACTTCATTTGATATGAGTTATATCTTATTAAAAACTCTTTTGGATAAATTAGTTTTTTCTGGTTCTATATTAATCGATTCTACAATACAAGGTATCCAATATTGGCCGAATAGAATTTTATAATCTTTTTTAGCAAATTTTATATATTTATGCTGTATATTATGTATATATTCGCATGGTATAATCTCTTTTCTAACAACCGCCCTCCCCCATTTGCTCATAATCCCTTTTTGTAATTGTCAACCTCCAATAAAGATTTATTTTCACTAACTTTTTCAGTATTTCTCATTATTGTAGGTAAAGCTTGTATCTGTTCAATGATAAATGATCTCTCTGCTAAGAAAACGTCATCATTCTTCTCTTTATTAAACCCAGTTAAAAAAATGAGTAGTTTATCTTTGTTTTTAACTAATATATCAATAACACCCTTTTCCTTTTTAGGGTTTGCAACAAATACTTTAAAAACATTGAAACCTTCTAATTGTATATTCTTTGATTTATCACTTAATAATAACATGATAATTTTTAAATTCATTGAGTTATTAACATAATTAGACATTAACCCATAGTTATGTTTTTGCATTATTAATTCACTCAATAATTTGATGCTTTCCCTCTTTGTAACGTAGTTACCTGTGTTAATTAATTTATTCATTCCTTGAATAAAATTATCGATGTTATTAGAATTAGAGAAAAATTCACCAACTATCCTTTCATGATTGGACAATAAGTCATTAAATGTAATAAATGCATCTGTAGAAACTTCAAATGATTTATTGTTGACATATTTAAAATAATCCCAAAAATGAACGTCAAATAAAACTACTCTTGAAATAGCTTCATATTTAATAGCTTCTCTAAGCATGGTTCCTGTATTAATAGATGTTTCTGGTGTTTCTGGACCTTTCATCAATGCATGAATTATCTTCTTCTTAGAAAGTAAATAATCAACACCGGTAAGTCTACCATTAACTTTCCTCCTTAATAACCAACTGAATAAATTAGAAACTATTTTCCTTGAATCAAATTCTATATCAGATAAATTAGAAATCAGTAGGAATAATAAATCATTGGCATAAATCTCTTGACTTAATTGTGCTGAAATATCTCCTCCATTTTCAGAAAATTGGCTTGTTTCTTCCCCATTTATTATTGACTTGATTGTTAAAAGATGGCGCGTAATTTCTTCGTCTGCTTTTTTCCTATCAGAAACAGACACAGACCCAGAGTCCAATTTCAATATCTGTTCCAATAAAGCACGAGTTAAATCGCTGGGGGTCTTTGGGTTACGTTTAAATAGGAACGCCATTTCTATTCCAAAAGGCAAATCATTAAGCCAAAAAAAGGGAATCAATTCCAGAAAAAAAAAAAAAATCAATTCATATCAATGAATAAAAATAATGGACGAGTTGGGAGTCGAACCCAAGACCTCCTGCATGCTAAGCAGGCGCGCTACCAACTACGCCACACGCCCAATTGTTGTAGTGAAAAAGCTTAGCATAGTGACATAAACTAAAATATTAAAAGCTCAGCATATTTTAAAGAAAATGCCAACTCTGCATATAAAATGTCAACTAGGTTGCTCATCAGATGAGTTAGTTTTGAGTTTAGAGTCAATGGAAGGAGAAATCCCCTTGGAAAAAAAAAAAAAAATTGTGAAAAATTGACATTGGAGTCAATATCTTCAGTGTTAATGTTATTTTTTTTCTGTTTTTTTGTTTGTATGTAAGACATGGGTAAAAGCAAGTAATTGGGTGGTCTCAGAGTCAATAGACTCTGTCGAAGCACCCTCAATAACGGTCGAAACAGCCTTTGGGGACAAAATTTGTTGAAACTTGATCAGTTTCAACCGGAATTGAAGTGCGCAAACGAGTGCGCCGAGATGGTGGGTTGAGCTTATTGGAAACGCTTGGATGCTCCGTTTGGAGTCCTGTAACAGGGTTTTTCGGAGGCATAAAGGGGTCTGGTCACACTTAGTCCCCACATTACCCTTGGTTGCAGGACAAAAAGAAACGGCAGCACAATCAAAATAATATGTAACTCTCCATATAGCGTAATGGTGATCGCGTCTGACTACGGATCTGAAGATTCTAGGTTCGAGTCCTAGTATGGAGGCTTGCCAATAATTTTTTTTGTTTCACATCAGTTTTCCAAAATGTACCTCCCAAAACTTATACATGTGTACATAGATACTCACCTACTCGGTTAAAATACTAATTAATATACTGATGTGGTTATAATGTTATACAATTTTTTTTTTTAAATAATTTCTCAAGATTACGAATATTAAGCAAGTTAATGATCTCTATAAACAACATGATCATGATTGGTTCTTCCAATTTTCTAAAACATTGACTATGTTATTTTCGATAACCTTGAATGCTTGTTTGATTTCTTTTTGGTTGAATTTAGCATTGGAATGAATGATTAATTCAGGAATTACAGGTAAAATTTCATGATGTAAAATTCTCTTTGTTCTAGTTAACAAAACATGAGAAGATAAACATTCATTAATAATTTCTTGTAATTTAAATGATTCTAAGTTGTACTTTTCATCGAAATACAATTCCTCTTGCCCATTGTTGACAGCCTTAGCAATTGCTGAATTTGGCCCACCATAAGCTTCAGGTAACCCTAAAGATTCACGCAATTTCGGGTTAAGTCTAATATGAAGGGAAGGAGAATACCCGGCAGATCTAACATGGATGTAAGGACTCAAAACAGTTGAATTTGTGAACAATTCAAATAATAATTGATTATTTTGAGCCAAAGGTAAAATATAAGGATTAATTTTACCATCTGATTCAGCATCTTCTAATAATTTAATACAAGTAGAAGCAGCAACGGCACAATAAGGAGGTAAAGCAGCAGAGAAAACGTAACCATTAGAATTCAAAATTTGATAATAGATCATATCTTTATGACCTGCACAAAAACCACCACTTGTCCCAAAAGCCCTTGCCATGGTACCAATGGTAAGTTCGATGTCAGATCTATCAATTTTGTAAACTTCTGCTAAACCTCTACCATTGGAACCTAAAGTACCAATAGAATTGGATTCATCTAAAATTAATCTAAATTTATTTTTGTTTTTAATTTCAATTAATTTGGACAAATTTGGGGAATCACCAAAATTTTCAAATAAACCTTCAGTAACAATGAATTTTCTAGTCAATGGACCACCATCTAAATCGGAGTTTAATTCTTCTAAAATAGCTTCTAAATGTTCCATATCATTATGATCAAACCATTCAATCTCACATCTGGAAAGTTTTGCTGCTTTTTGTAAAGCCAAATTACAACCATTATCCATTACAACAATATCACCTCTCTTTAAGAAACATGGTAAAATACTGGAAACACCGGAATAATCTTGACCATAGAGAATTGAATCTTCAGCTCCTAAAAATCTTGCTAAATCTTCTCTAATTCTAACATGAACGGATTGAGTCCCATAGAAATTAGGTGGACCACAAGCACCAACACCGACTTCTTTAACACATTCGACAGAGTTAGCCTTGACTGTTGGATCAGAGGACATACCAAGAAAATCCAAAGATGCAAAATTGAGAACGTCTTCAATATTTCTTGAAGGGTTTTTTGGATCAACAACGGTGGAATGGGGTAAGACAGCACCGATAATTTCTGGGTTAGTTTCCAATTGCCAACGTTCCTCAGGTCTCACTGGAAGAACAACTGGTTGAGATTCCCATTCATCGATCAACGCGTCGATGTCTCTGGCGGATAACTTCATCTTATCAGTATCGTCCTGGTTGTAACGGGAGGCCAAGAAGTAACGCAAGGCAACAAGGAACAATAGGACCTCCAATAAAGTTCTCCAAGGGTCGTTTTTGTGAGATGCCTTTATGTAGTCGATCACTAGTGCACCACCTGGGAGGTCTCTGAAGACGTCCAAAAGTGCGTGCCAAGTGGACAAAACACGGTAAGCAAGCTCGACAAGAAACTGGTTGGATTCAGAGTTCGTAACACTCATTATTACGCGTGTACTAAGGAAAACAAACGTTGACCAATATTTTTTAAAACATTAATACACACAAGAAAAAAAACAAAGCATCACGTGACGCGTCTATAACATAATATCACTCAAACATAGCACGAATATACCGAAGAAAGCCCATTTCATAACAGAATCTTGTTTCCCACCAAATGAAATACTACTGGCAAACATTTGGAGCGAAATATACGTTAAAAACCCTGAAGTTAATGCGATCAAGGCTCCTATAATGAAAACATGCCAATCGTTATCCATTTCAAACCCACCTTTAAAGGTAAGCCAACCAAAGAGGGCACCACTAGGTTGAGCCAGAGTACCCAGCCCACCAGCAACAACAATTGCCCTCCAACGGGATCCCAAAGCAACGTAAATTGGCAGAGTCATTGTAAACCCCTCGACGAAGTTATGGATGAACATCGACACGAAGATCATCAACCCCAATTCAGGGTTGGCCTTCGAGGTGGCATACATAAGAAAGCCCTCAGGGAATTTGTGGAACGTTACGGCTACAACTGTTTGAATACCGATCGAAAGTAACCGTGACGTGGGAGTTTTAATATGATGATGGTGAGGCTCATGGTTGGCCTCCAAATCTGTACCGAATCCACTAGAGTTGATCGTTGTATTTGCTGTAGTATAATGCGAATCATCATGGTCCAATTCAGTCTGGTGATCATGAACTTGTTGTTCATGATGATGATGATGATTATGATTATGATGATTATGATGATTATGGTTATGGGTATGATGCTTACTTTCTCCATTGACTGCCCTGTATCCTGAAGAATGGATCTTGTCGTTGAAATTTAATAGTGGCGAGTTCAGATCAACACTGGGATACCTTTTATGAAACTCCTTCTTATTAGTGATGATCCGATCATCACCTATGAACAGTACATTATCCTCACTTGGCATCGTACAAAAATGTAATTTGCCATTATTCATGTTATCATGGCAATGACATGCATCACTGTGCACTCTATTATGTGAAATGATATCCGAAGCACAGCAGTCTAAATCTCCGTAACAAATACCTGTCATTTGCTCCCCTGTTATAGCCTTCAATGAAAGATCCATAAATGAAACCTGTGGATTGGCACTTTTCTTGATTATAGGGGAGTTGAGATTAGACTTTGAAACAGAGCCCTGACGAGGTAGTGGTATTTCATTATCTTCATGTGAATAAGTATGTTCCAACTCTTCCGTTGAATTATCGTTTTCAAAATGTGAACATGGATGTTCATGTTCATGGTCATGTTCATGTTCATGTTCATGTTCATGTTCATGTTCATGTCCGTGTTCGTGGTCGAGTTCATGTTCGTGTTCACCATCATGCACACAATGCACAAGACTCTCACTGGTAAGCATATGTATAACCGAGTTCAGTACCTGACAGGTGACAATCCCCATAAAGTAAAAGGCAAACTGGATAGACTTTAACATAAACTGATTCTGATCATACCGAGTAATTTGTTTCAAATACCAATGAGACTTTGGTAACAACTTGTAAAATGAGGTAAAAAGAAGACACCCTGATGACAATGCCAACGAGGACACTAGAAACTCCTTATTATTATGAATTTGAAATGGGTGTGCTTTATACCGGATAGGAAATAACCATTTATAAATCAAATCCGCGTAGATTACAAAACATCCACAAAGCGTAGTCAATGCTGATAGACACACTAGTATAAACCCTTGGTCCATTGGATTCAAACCTGGGTAATTTTAAAAAATTGGATGAAAAACTAGCGATGATAAGATAACTACTATTAGGGTACTTCAATATTTTTATTTTTCAAGACTTACTTACAATTACTATTTTAATATAAGGTTAAAATTTACAACTAAAGATTCTTTTTCGATCAGGAACCGTGGCTCTACTAAAAACCAACGGAAGATTTTTGTCTTCAAGAAGATCAGGTGTCTCTATCTATTAAAGTCATCATGAAAAGAGAATCATCAAAAGGTTTGTAAATTTAATCCAACAATCTTGTTGAATACAAATTTTTACACTGCATAAACATTTTAAAACTGTCTATAAACACAGAGTGTTGATAAATTCCAATTGGAAGCCACCAAAAAGGTCATATAACTTCCAATTGAAGAAAAAAGATGTGACTTTCATTAGTAAAGAAAATTTTTTTTTTTTTCATTATGTACTATTAAAACACGCTCATGTAATAAGGGTTTAGCTTTCTTTCCATTCTAATTTTTATCAATATCAGTAACCATCATGTATTAGCCTTATATGCTAAACATCACAGCTTGCATTGACTGCTTTATTATCTACTTCATACAGTGCTGCTTTTTGTGAAACATCCACTTTAAAACGGCTGCTCAAAGGTGATTGCTTTGACCTAAATAGGAAATTCTTCCTCATCTCTGACACTTTCTGATAAGATTGATTGGTTTCTTTATTTAAAATAAAGATGCCTGTTTTAAACTTGTCACATCTTTATTAGCTCTTTTTCCTTACAAAACATTGAATGGCTGAGTCTCATCATACCCATTTTTCAGATATTTCTGAAAAGGATGATAATAAATCAGATATGTTAACTACAATTACTAAAGTATGTGATTCCCCGCTCAATACTCATTCATCTAATTCTAACGATGATACAATTAAATCTAAGGAAGATAAAAAAGGTAATATTGATGATAATGACGATGATATACCATTAGATCCTTTAGCAACTAATAATAAAAACCCATTCATTTTTTTCAGAAAAAAAGATATACCCCTATTAATATTAGCACTTGCTGCAAATGCCCTTAATGCTGGTACTCATGTTGGTACTACAATTTTAATGGAAAAATTATTTAATAAAGTTAACAAATTTCAATCTGGAGAATATTCATCACCTAGTATATTCGCTAATGAATTGAAATGGGCTTGTTTTAGTTTAACTTTTATCGGGTTAGGTAGTTGGATATTTGGATGGTTAGAAAGTACCTTTTTCATTTATCTTGGTGAAAGACAACAAATTAGATGCAGAAGAGTTTTATACAGATCCCTTTTAGCTAGAGATTATACTTGGTTTGAAACTAGAAAGGGTTTAGATGGTGATTTAGTTCAAGTTAATAGATCTGTTGAAGAATACAGAGCTTCCATTTCTGAATATTTGTCCATTTTAATGAGTTCCATTTTTGAAATTATCGCCTTATCAATTACAAGTTTCCTCTATTCTTGGAGACTTACATTACTTACATTATGCTTGTTCCCAATAATGTCATTGATTATTATATTATTTGGTCACCCTGTTCATAATTGGGCAAAAAAGGATGACAAAGCTACATCCAAAGCTGTTTCTCATATTGATTGGAATTTATCATCATTTTCTTGGGTTAAAATAATTCATTCAAAAGATTTAGAAGATTCAAAATTGAAGGTTATATTGGACAAGGCTGAAATATGTTTTAGGTATTTTTCTTTTTATGGTGGTATCATTGGTAATTCATTGGGTTTTTTTTCCATGCTTATGCTTATTCAAAGTTTTTGGTTTGGTTCTTGGCTTATTAAAAAAAATTATAACAGTGCAGGTGATGTCATTGCTGCATTTTATTCTAACGTAAATGTTTCCCAAACCATTACTAATCTCTCTACATTAACAATTGTTTTTCAAAAAGCTGCTGCTTCATTTGGTAAAATCATGAAATTCACTTTACAATCTGAATTAGATAAAAATGATGATGATTATGAAATTACCAAAACAAGTGAAATTTTATCATTCGATTTAGATGGTGATATACGTTTTAATGATGTTTCTTTTTCATATTCTGCTAGAAAGGATGATCAAGTTTTGAAAAATGTTAGCTTTAAATTACCTAAAAATAAAATGTCATTCATTATTGGTAAATCTGGTTCAGGTAAATCAACTATTTCATCTTTGTTAGCAAAATTATATGAACCAGAATCTGGACATATTACCATTGATGGTTATGATTTATCTTATTTGGATAATTTCTATTTAAGAGAACAGATTACATTGGTTCAACAATTTCCAACAATTTTCAATGATAAACTTAGAAAGAATTTAACCTACGGTACACAAGTTTCATCAAATGACAGTCAATCGTTACTTGATGCATTAACTGTTTTCAATCTAAGACAAGTTGTTGAAGATTTACCAAATGGTCTTGATACCTTTCTTGGTAGTGGTAAAGAAAATACTGTTCAATTATCAGGTGGTCAAGAACAAATGTTAAATTTAGCCAGGGCAAGATTAAGAGATACCCCAATTGTTATTTTAGATGAATCTATTTCTGCAATTGATATTAAACATAGAGAAATGTTAATGAATCGGATTAGATCATGGAGAAAGGGTAAGACAACTATTATTATTACCCATGAGCTTTCTCAAATTAATGATGATGATGATAACGTTGTTCTTTTAAACAGAGGTGAAATTTTAGAATATGGATTTAAATCACAATTACCATTTTTTGATGAATTAACTATTTTAGAAGAGAACCCAGAATTGACAAAGGAAACTAACAGAAATTCTTGTTACGAACCTGAAGTTATTGATTATTTTTTGAATGAATTTAAAATTGAAAAGGAAACAAATGATGATATTTTTGATGACAGCTATCAAATCAAAAAAGATGAGCTTCCTTGCATTGCACCTGTGAAAGATGAGGAAGAAGAAGAAATATATGAAGATTTAAGAAGTATTAAAGTTCCAATAATGACAGGTTATAAATTGGTTCTTCAGTTGATGCCACTCAAATACAAGTTGCTTTATATTTGTGGTTTAATTATTTCAATTGGTAGTGCTTGTTTATCTCCGGTGTTTTCCTTTTTTATTTCCAAGTTAATCAATGGTATTATTCCACTGTCAAAGGGAGGTTTAATTACATCTCATGAGCAACTCAAATGGGCTATGGCATCTACCGCTCTTGCATTTGGTCAATCTTTCCTTGGTATTGCATCTCATACAATGTTAGATTTTTCATCCGAAAGATTCTGTAAAGAGTTAAGATTAAAGACAATGAAGAAGATTTTAAATCAAGATATGACTTATTTTGAAAATATTAAAGCTAATGAAATTTCCACTTTGATTATGAATGATATGCGTGATTTTAGACACGTTGTATCTGGGACAATGTCACATATTTTGTCATCAATTGCATTATGCATTGTTTGTATTATCTGGACTTTATTGATCGGTTGGAAATTTGCCTTAGTTGGGTTTTCATTGTTTCCCTTATATGGTTTGTTTTCATTAGGAACAACTGTTATTATGCAAAAATATGAATTTAATTACAAAGATAGATTAAACACATTGGAAGAATTAATTCATGATACAAGAAGTGGTATTAAATCAATTTTATGTTTGAATTTAAAACCATATTTCTTAAATCAATTTGAAACCAAATTAGAGAATGTTTTAAAACGTGGTATATTGAGATCTATTGCTATGGGTTGTGTTTCTAATGTTGCAAGTTTAATTGGGGCATTAGCTCAATCAATTTTATATTTTTATGGGTTAAAATTAGTTTCAACAAATGAATATACATTGGTCCATGTTACACAAATTATCATGATGATTACCATATCAACAGCTTTTATAGCACATCTTATGTCTGGTGCACCTGATATTTACCGTGGTTTAAGAGTTGGTATTAAATTGGATAAGATTCTTAACCTTGATGATGATTCCAATGAAGTTTCAGGGTTTTTAAAACCAAATTTGAATGTCATGGATACAGGTAATGCATTTGAATTTAAAAATACATCATTTTCTTATCTATCAACACCTGAAAAGTTAGTTTTGCGTGATTTGAATTTAATTATCCCATCCAATACCATTTTTTCATTTGTGGGTGAATCAGGTTGCGGTAAATCAACTATTATTTCATTATTATTACGTCTTTACAAATTAAATAACAATTATGGTGGTGAATTAGAAATTAATGGTTTTGATATCAACACTATTAATTTAGCTCATTTGAGAAACAATATTTCAGTAGTTCCACAAAAACAATTTTTCTTTGATGGTACTTTTAGAGAAAATTTGATGTACAACCATCCAAGACCTGAAACTGTGAATGATGAAGTTATCAATAGAATTTTAGAAAAGTTAGATTTGGATGATATAATTAAAGATTTACCTCAAGGGTTAGATTCTAACTTAGTTGTTTCAAGGCAATTGTTGGTTTCAGGTGGTCAAGCTCAAAGATTATCCATTGCAAGAGCATTGTTAAGACCATCGAGTATTTTAATTTTAGATGAATGTACATCATCATTGGATTCACAAAATGCTGAAAATGTTATGAGGTTGTTGCAGGATTTGAAGAAGGAAAAGACAATTATTTGTATTACACACAAACAAGACATGATGGAACAAAGTGACATTCTCTGTTATTTAAAAGATGGAAAGGTTTGTGAACAGGGGACTTTTAAAACTTTAATGCATAAAGAGGGAGATTTTTTCAACATGGTCAAAACTATTGCTTGAGTTTTTACATATTATATATATATTATATTATATTATATTATTATTCGTGTTATCTTTATTTACAGTTTTGATTATTCTAACGTACAAATATTATTATTATTTAATCCAGAAGAACCAAATATCATTTAATTAAAATTCAAAGTATCATATAAAACCCTGAGCTTTTTTTTTTTTTTAAAAAAAAGAAAGATCATAAATGTGAGATTTAACTTAGTTTTTAAGTAGTAAATCAAAATCTAGATAACCAATCATGTCAGACGAACCCAAATGTCCGGTCGATCCAAGTACGAGAGAAATATGGTTAAGAAAATCACAAGCGGCAAATGCAGCCCAAAAGGTGAAATTACAAGAGATGAAAAATGAACAAGCTAATTTTTCAAATTGGTCATGGAAAAACCTTTTATGGTCTAATGTTACCAAACCAGGATCAGATGAAGAAGTTACTGGTTGTCCAGTTCCACATAAATCTAATGCTTCAATGCCATTAGATCATCCAACGATACCAACAAATTCTAATAAGAATAATAAATTACCAGGGATGGTTACTAATACAGAACCAGAAGCATTTGAATGTAAATCAGATGAAATGGATCAAAGTTTATTAACACCAGCTTATGCTAAGGAAGGTTCAAATGCCTTAGGTAATGATAGAACAATTTCATCTATCCCTAGGACTAATCATGATGGTAATTGGGTTTATCCATCAGAAAAGCAATTTTTTAATGCAATGGTTAGAAAGAATTGGGATCCAAAGGAAGAAGATATGAAAACAGTTGTTCCATTACATAATATGGTTAATGAAGTTGCATGGCAATATGTTATGAAATGGGAAATACAACAAGGTGGTAGTGATTTTAATAATGTTCAATTATCAAGTTTTAAAGGTGATGCTAAAAAATTAACACCAAGGGCTATGATTAATCATTATATATTTGGTAAAGATTTACCATTTGATAGACATGATTGGTCTGTTGATAGAAATGGTACAAAGGTTGATTACGTCATTGATTTTTATACTACACCTGTTAAAGATGGTGAAGAACCAAAATTTTATATGGATGTTAGACCAAAATTAAATACTATTGAAGGTGTTAGAATGAGGATATTTCAAGCGTTAGGGTTATAAACATGTACATATGAAGACTATATATATAAGTAGTGTAATGAAATAAATAGATAAATAAACTTCGATTCAATTCAATTCAATTAAATGATATATTATTAACTTATTTCTTAGCAGCTAAGACACCGGACTTACCAACATCTTGCATGGTTTCACCGACCTTAACATTAGCTTCGAAATATTTAGAAACACATCTATCAACACAAAGTGATTCGTTGGTAGTAAGAGATGAATCAGTGTAGGATTTGTCGAAACATTTTCTGTAACATGAGTCCAAAAGTTGGTTGAACATGGTGGTAATCATGTCTAATTCAGCTTCAGCAGCTGAAATCTTTTGTTCAGAAGAGAGTTGAGGTTGAGAGCCAAAACCTAAGAAGGACATTATTATAAGTTATACAAAGAAGAGAGTTAAAGTGGATGAACAAGAGTGAAAAATTTCGAAAAAAAAAAAAATTGAAAATTGCTTAGCAATAAGACTTACTTACCATAACCATGATTTTTTATTAGGAGTTGGGCCACCACCAATTGAAGATGAAGTAGATTGGAATTGAGCCATTGATTTAATTAAAAGTCTACCTCCAATGGTTGAAACGTCACCTTTAACTTCATAAATACCATCTTCGATTCTATGGGCGTTACTTTTGATAACAATGAACTGATTAACGAAACAAGGGAATTTATAAGAAATGGATAAATGTTTGGTATGTATGTCATTAGTTTGAATAGCAAATTCGCTTTCGACATTTCTCTTAAAAACTTCATCAACTAACATACCTAACATACCACCATGAACGATCATTGGATATCCTGATAGTCTCTTACCAACATGAACAATGACAATATCATCTCCAGATTCTTGTGAATGGAAATGTAAGGGAGCAATTGCAACACCACCGGAAACAGCAATTGAACCTCTAAAATCAGATAAACCAGCAGATGTACTTTCTAATTGATCCCATGTTCTAAAATGAGTGAAGTTAGGATCATTTTTAAGTTTTTCAACAATTGGTAGATTATGCAGTTGTTTTTCCAAATCCATGGTATAATGAGCATTGGCAGCTTCATTGTCCTCATCAGGCATACCATGATATAATTCAGTTAATTCAAAAATTGAATAATTGTATGAAATTATTGACCCAGTAATAAACGTCAAGAGAAGAAATTTACCAAAGTATTTTGGTTTTGATTTTTCATAATAAGAGGGAGGATTTGGGTATTTGGTAGATAGTCTAGTAATTGATCTTGAAAATAGTCTAACACTACGCGTACTATTGAATTTTAACATCGTGGTTGGGTTGTTTTTTGGTTATTATAAATAATAAAGTGGTGGTGATATTAATAAAAAAAAAAGTCAACTTATTAAACAAAGTGATCATTTGAAATGCGCTCAGCAGATGTCAAATATCAATTTCTGTGATAAATATTGCGCCCTAAAAAGACATAGTCCAGTAATTCATCATGGGGCTCCATGACAATTCTACCCGACTGCACCAATTGACAGGGGAGCCCTAACCCAACAAGAAGAGGAGTTTGCCCATCATTATTTTCTCTGTATCTTTTAATAAAATCATCATAGAAACCAGCGCCATGACCCAATCTTTGGCATTCTCGAGTGAAAGCTACACCGGGAACAAATATTATATCCAATTTTTCCCCCATATGGAGTAAATCATTAGATCTTTCAGGAGTATAATCAGGTTCTCTAATTTTATATCTACCTCTTTCAGGTAAATTTTCAACAGTTTCCCAAGAATCCACTTTAAGAAAATGAAGACATGCTTTTTGCCCTGGGAAACGAGCATAATCGCCCCAATTTTTAAGTGATTCAATGCGGGGTAAAAAGACGTTCTTGCCTGCAAGAATAGAGCTTTTTATTAAAGAGCTGGGGTCGATTTCGTTATCCATTGCCATGTAAAATGCCACATTTTTTGCCTCTTTGAAAGCAGGAAAAACAGAAAGACTATCAGCTAAGGATACCGAATAAGATCCGATTTGTTGCTTTGTCAATTTCCCAATTGCAGCCGCGATATCTGCACGTAATTTTGGTTTCACTGTCATCACTTGAAAAATAAAATGAAAAATTAATTAAAAAAAAAATTGTAATACGGTTGTTGAAAAGCGCAGTCCATTTATTGGCCAAGAAATTGTCCTTTTTGATTCGGACAAGCGACCATTGTGGAAAAACCTATTAAGCTGAATCGATTAAGATAAAAATTGTTTAAATAGAATTAGTAAAACATGGAATAATATTGTCTTGGCATTGCATCCATATATGGCTTTTTTTTTTCGAAAACCGTTGGAAAAAGAAAAAAAAAACCCCATTAGTTGAATATAAAGTCTTTTATAACAGCAGTAATGACATTGAAAAGGACCGTTTCGCAACGGATAAAATCCACACTGGCAAAGACACGCGCTTTTCTTCCTAGTAGATTGCAAATCTCACAGGAATCAGCATTACAAGACGATTTACCAGGCACTTTGGGGCTTTCTAGCGCCACTTATACTACGCAATCTCGAAACAACTCAGCCTCTGCTGAAGAGGGACCCATAGAGTTCCCCATGATGGTAAATACACCCATTTACAACCAGGGCCAAAACCAGTTGCAAAATCAAGCTTCTACGCCCACTAATGGGACAATAAACGGTTCTTCAAATCAAATGGCATCTGAAACTGCTCTTGCTTCACAACCTATGAATCAGTCCATGACCCAATCACAGTCGTCTCAGCTAGGTAGACGTACATCCCACCGCCGTCGTGGAAGTTGCAGAAATTCTAATCTTTCCACCGATTATGGAGATTCTGATTCTTTCAAATCAATGGAATCTATTAATGTTGAAGAAACTGAACCTGAAGTGGTTCTTTTACCTTTA
This sequence comes from Saturnispora sanitii, assembly GCA_030563185.1. NCBI lineage: Eukaryota > Fungi > Ascomycota > Pichiomycetes > Pichiales > Pichiaceae > Saturnispora > Saturnispora sanitii. Next base: position 113,226 of record JAKUBF010000007.1, on the reverse strand, counting down.
GGACCCAATGAAACTAACCAGGCTAACGTTAAAGTTAATGTGAACTCCTCCTCTAACTTAATACCGTCGGAAACGATACCAGTTCCAATAGCTATTACACCTCCTGTGGCTATAGGAATAGCCTCCACCACTCCAGATTATATTCCATTAGAAAGGCCCTCTTTATCATCTTTAACAACTACATCTTCAAGATCACAATCACCACACTCCCCTATGGGAGTACCCATGTCAATAAGTACACAGGGAACATCCAATTCACCTACTAAAGACATCATCTCAACAGGAATTCAAGAAGTCCCAGAGAGTTTAAAGGAAGACGTTGAATTAGATATGAATCCTATTTTTATAAAGGCCAACCAGATTGATCATCTTGACAAGTCACTCGACACTACCCAAAATGATTTTTTGGCTGAACAAATGGCCCTCAATATCCTTCAGGATATATCTGAGGAAGGTGTGGACGAACTGTCCAAACTTAAAGAGGAAATCTCCCTCAATATCTAATATCGTTTTCTTTCCTTCGCTCTCTTTTTCTGTCTCTTTCCTATATGTAGAATAATATAATATAATTCACCTTTATAAACTATTTAATTGAATACCAAAACCCATCCACTTTAGGCTTGGTATTGTTTTAATTATTATCAGCTGAGCATTTTTGCTTCATCATCATCATCTCACAAAAAAAAAAAGGTATTATACAAACGCGTTAACTTTTGTTTTTATCATATAAATAATATATACATACCTAAGGGCATCATAACTATACTTCTGATGGTATGTGTTTCCTACTAGCTGAATTTAATACAATTTAAAACAAAATACTAACCGTTCCTTATTTATAGTCAAAATTTACTTCGTTCAACCAGAAAGATGAAGAAATAGACATCGAGCAACATTCAAGAGAAATCCAAATAGAATCGGCACTTCAAACTTTGAATGAAGCATTGAACGCTCAAAAAGTCAAAGATTTCACTAAAACTTATCAATTATATTCCAATTTGGCCACTTTTGATATCCTCATATCTCCAAACACTACTAAAAACCCTATAATAGATCAATTGAAATATCTCCTACATAGGAATCGTGGTTTGTTAAAATTACGTCAATTAATAGATGATGATGATGATCAGGATAAAAAATCAACTGAAGATACATGTAATGCATTGTTGACTTCTTTAATGGATCTTATAAGAGCTACTTTGTATAAAGACCCAGATTTAAAACTTATTAATGTTTTATTTTCCATGTTTGATCATTTAGGATTTAAAAGATTAGCAAGGTTTATAATTGAATATAAGTTATCAAATTTTCAAGATGGGATAGATCCATCTAATAATACTAGTGATGATCTTATTTGGGATTTACAAAGAAATTTGGAAATTTTACCAGATCAAATTAATTTAATTGATGATTATATTAAATTCATTGATGATTTAAATGATTTTTCTCAACTTTACAATTTCATTAATGATAGAATCAAATCTTTTAAATTTTGGTCTCAATTTTCTGCTTCGAATAATGATAAACCTTGGTTGAATATCGTATCCCAGGATGATTTTAATGCCAACAAATTATTATCAAAAACAGATGTTGTTATTGATGTTTCAGTAATTGGTCAAAATAAAGCTAATATTGATGATGTATTTAATAATTTACATGAAGTCATGCCAAAACAACATAAAGGTAGAAGAAGATTATTTGATTCTTATGTTTTAACAACAAAGCCCATCGATTCCGTTAAATTTAACCTTAAATTTAATGATGAAATAGAGTTAGTAGATAATAGTGTCAATGAGGAGAATAACTATAATGATGATGATAAATCTGCAATGGAAATTGGCGGCAATGAAGATGTTGATAATGTTCAAACTGATGACAATGCAAACATTAGCCCCGATGTTCATTCTCATCCAGATAAATTACCAGATAATAATCACCAAAATGATGGTAATTTTCAAGATTCACAAATGGAAGGTATAATAACAGAAGCCGCTGCCGATACCACTGCCAATAATATTGAACCCCCTGCAGAAGCTGACGATTCAGCAAATGATGTATATGTCGATGCCACCACAACCACAACCACCGAAACCACCACCGCAATTACTGCTACTCCTACCGCGGCGCCTGCCCAAACAACAACTACTGCAAGGGTCAGAAATACCCGTAACAAACCAGATATTGTTAAACGGCCATTGACTAAGGAAATGTTTGCGCCACATGATTTGTTTTTAACATCGACATTTAAGGAATTCATTTTAAAAACTCAAATTAATGTTGATTTTCAACCTTTGAGTAATTATATAATTAACGATAATTCAATTGTTGATGAAAATGATATTTATTCTATTATTGTTAATTCACTTTTAGATTGGAAAACTTCCAATACAGAATCACTTTTAACACCTGTTAACATTCAAATGAATAAAAAAATGGATAATAATGAGGATGAATTAGTTAAAGAAATTTTAACATACAATGGGGAAGATAAACGTATGCTAAAATGTGAAAAATTTGATAAATTGGACAATGGTAAATTATTAAATTTATTAAATGAATTAAATGAATCTGATTATCATATTTATCAAATTAGAATTAAATTATTGAAACATCTCTTTTCACCTTTTGAGAATGGTACTCTTTTAACAAATGGTAGGCTTCCAACAAGAGTTATAAATAATATGAAATGGTTATTAGATTCTGTTGAAATGAATTTTTTAAAATTATTATCCAAGAAAGAAATTTTAACATTTGATGATTTAAATGTTTCAGTTTCAATAATTGAAATTTTAATTGATTCTTATCTTGATATTGTTCAGGCACAAAAGGGAAAGAATTCTAAAAATAATAAATCAAGAGTTACTGAAATTGATCAAATTGAACAATCTTTAATTTTTAGAATTAACAAATGGGTCAAATTAATTGATGATTCATTTTTCATTCAATCTGATAGCAAATTGACATCATTAAAAGTTAGATTTAATTGGTGTAAAATAACATATTTGCAATCATCTAATGAAAATGTCGATATAGGTTATTTGTTATCTGAATTTGATTTTATATTATCACATGGTATTCAAATGGGTATTCCAATGATTAATTTTCAACATATTTTACCTATTAATGAACATCAAATTAACATCCAACTTTCTAAACTTAAAATTATGGATCAATTTACTAAAAATGGTAATACCAATGATCTGTTAGAAAGAATTTTAATGAAAAATGATGATCAATCAACAGTTTTAGCAGATGGTGAAATAAATTTAGAAAATGAAGTTAAAAAGATCATTGATAAATCACATTTTGATTTGAAATTTAAATTATGGATTTCTTTATTGAAACAATTTCTTATTCAAAAAACCTATAATAAAGTTCAACAATCATTTGAATTAATAATTGAATTAATTTTAAGTTTATTATCACCTGAGAAATTAAATAAATTAAAGCACGATGAAAAATCATTTGTTATTTGGAGATGCATGGGTTATTTAGGTAATGTTTGTGAATTAATGACATTCTCATTATCGAATAATGATTATTTAATTTACGATAGGGAAATTGATTATTATAAATCAACATTAAAAACATTGGTTTCATTTTTCCAATTAGGGTACACATATTTAATTTATCAAGATTCAACAACACTTTCACATGGACGTAAAAGTCTTTATTACAATTCACAGAAATCATTTAATTTTATGAATGAATTGATTGTCAATTTATGTTTAATAATTTCAATTTATTTCGAAAAATCATTGGTTAAACAATCGGATGACGATACATTCCAAGAATATATCAACGATTTCATGAGTATTTTACATATTGAATTAGGCTACAGGAATATTTGCTCATTATCAAACGGGAGGTTTTTGAAATATATGCAACATAGGCTAATTCAATTGGATTGGTCAGGTTCATCTAATGACATTTTTCAATTATTAAATTGTAGATTCGGTGTCCAATTATCAACAAATGAAGATTTTGAACCATTTGATCATAAATGCAAACCATTAAAGATGGATCAAAATGATGCTATTGATTTATCGAAGTTCATAGTTTCTTATTGTCATAAGAGAAAACATCCAATAATTTCATCACCAAGAGCTGATGTTAAGCTTATGCTTGATTCAATTATTGAAATTTTTAGTTCTCATAATCAAATGGATTCAATTATCGAAAAGAATTCAAATGTTATAAGTAATTATTTAAATCAAACTGATATTTCAACAGATTTGATATTAAAAATTTTTAAAGGTGAATTTAAATTTATATCAAATGAATTAGAAGTGTCACAAAATGGGAAATTTACAATTGTTAAAAATGGTGTTTATTATTTACAAGCTTGTATTGCCTTAAAGAAGAGAAATAGTCAAAGTAGAACCAATGAATTGGATTCCATTGTTAAACTGCTTCAAACTGATTTGATCTCAGGTACTCAAAGATTAGAATCATGGTTATTATTGGGTCAAACTTATGGATATTATGTTGAAGATGATTTACAATGGACAGCTGACAAATTGAATTCATTAGAAAAGAAAAAATACACAGCTTTTATTCAAAAGAAATCACTTTTATGTTACCTAATGTCAATCAATCTGTATTTTAAAATGTCAATAGAAGAGAGAACTAAAGTTGATCCAATTATGAATATTCTTTGGACTAATGTTGGTTTCACACTTTATGATTCATGGTTTTCACCAATGAGCAAATTATTATTTCATGTTAAACCTGATGAAACTGTAAATATCGAAGATGGATTTGATGTTTCTAATGATATTCCTATGGATATAAAGGAGAATTCTATTTCTCAAAGAGTTATTCTTAAATTAATGGAAATCTCATTTAAAATGGATAGTGAATCATGGTTGAATATGATTTATGTTGCAAGAACAAGATTAAAACTGAAAGATCAAAATATTAATTATGAAAAAATTATTGAAACTTTACTTAATTCATGCAAAATTGCAATGAATTTAAGTAATAAGGATGATCCGATTGTTTGGCCACATTATCAATTGTTTACAAGTTTAATGAAGATTTATAAGAGTGGGAAAATATCCTTATATGAATTGATTGAATATTTTAAAAAGGATGACTTATTATTACCTTTATTTAATGAACCAGATGATTATGATGTTAACAAAATATCAATTGAAATATTGAATAAAATTCAAATTTATGACAAAAAGGATTGGCAACATAAACCAATATTTAAATTGGCAGAAATATACTTCACAGAATTAAAAGATTATCCAGAATCGTTGAAGGTAATGGAAAGAATTATGAATTTGAAGAGTAATGTTAAGAATTTAGCTACAATTTGGAAAACTGAAATTGAAAGAAAGGGAAGACATTTTTATTATTCGAATCAATACACACAGTTTTTAACTGAATTATTATTCAAAATGAATGATATTTTTACTTTGACTATTGTTTTGAAAAAGATGAGAAAATTAGGGTCTACAATGACACATCCATTAACAGTTTATGATTCATCAATGACTAAATATTGCATTTTAATTAAAAGAATATTTGACATCCCGATTGGATTTTTAGATTTAGGTATTCAAAAATTAAAAATGAGTGAAATCACCTCAAACTCTAAATTGTTATTGGAATCACTTAAAGGAGTTAAATTACAAGATTTTTCTAAAGAAGATCAATTAAAATTGTATTTCCTTAATGAAACTTTGGTTTTCAGAAAAGTCACAAATGGTTATGGTGCAGTTGGTTTAATTGATGAAATGCATAACTCTATTTATATGATGTTTTATTATGAATTTGTTTTTAAACAATTTGTTTTGAAGTCCAATGGAAGTGAATTAATCTCATTGATTGAAAATGGGAATTACTTGAATGAGAATTCATCAGCCGCCTCAATTACCAGTGCATATTCAGAAGTTGGTGATACTAGCCAGGGTGATATTTTAATTGATGAATTAATCAAAGAAGAAACAACAATGACTCAAGAGCATAAAAAGGTTTTCGAATTAAGTGAAAAGATGACGATTTCAGAAAAAGTTAAATTGATATTATACGTTAACCCAGTCAAGATTAGCAACTTGAATAAAGAGAAGAGTAGAATTACTAGACGTGATATTACACCATTTGGTCAAGATATGTTAAATAGTTTAGAAGCGTTAGTTAAACAATTGAAGGAGAAATATAACGATCCAAAGGAATTAGAATTTGATTTACCAAAATTGACAGAATTAGAAATTGAAGGATTAATTAACATTTATGCACCAAGACAAAATAGGGAAATTAGAGAAGAACTTGAATTACAAAAATACACTCAAAAGCATGATATTTCATTAAAGGAAAAAGAATTTAAAGAATTTAATAATATTTTAGAATATTTCCAAGTGGATAAATTAATCAATAATCCAACTGTAAGTGAAATAGAGAATAAGAAGTCACAAGTGCTGAAAAGGGCAGCAGATGTTGAGAAAGCAGAATTAGAAGCCAAGAAGAAAGAAAGAATTGCCGTTGAATTGGAAAGGCAAGCAGAAAGAGCTAAAGAGTTTATTATGAGTCAACGCAAGGAGGAAGTTATGGATGAACCGATTGAAACAAACATAGTCGAAATTCCAAACAAACTTTCTGTTAGATTTTTACCACCAGAAAGTTCCGAATCTTTTACTAAACCTGTTAATTCAACTGTTATACCTGTTACTGAGAAGATTGCACCTACAGTTGAAACTTTAAAATTAGAAAATACAGCTGATGTTAATGAGGTGGATGCTGAAATGGTGGATCAGGATATCGATGCAGAACCGACAGCAGAACCGGAAAAAGTTGTTATTCCTCGATTAGCTAAGATCCCAGATGCATTCCAAGAAAAATCATCAGAGGTTATTAAGACGACCGAATCTACACCAGAGGTTATGGTTATTCCTGTTGAATCTACACCAGAATTTATTCCTGCTGAACCTACACCAGAGGTTATTGTTATCAGCTCTAAGGACACAGAAGAGGAAGATGATACGGACATCGAAGAAATTATGGTGGGGGATAAATTAGAAGATTTGAGGTCTAAAACAATAGGAAAAATAGTTGAAAGTAATAAGGTGACATTACAACCTAGTAACAAGGGTAAGTCATTGATACAGTCAACACTTGACCGGATCCTCAAAAGAAAGTCTAATGATGTAGCTGAGCCAGTTGCAGATCAAAAGCCAATATTAGAATCAGAAATTAAACTGGTGGAAAACACTGCAAAGGTTGTCACAGAAGAAACATCTGCTTCAGCTACCAAACCTGTTAAGCCAGCTAGACGCAAGAGAAAGCCAGTCGATACAGAAAAGATTCAACCAGCTCCACCGAAAAGAACAAGACGTGGTAGAAGTGCTGGTTCTGACAATCTGATGATGTTGGGTGCTAAAGGAGGTACTACAGATATTTGGTATGATAAAAACACCGCAGTGGAGCCAGAGGAACCCAAATCTAGTTCTGAATCTGTTGTAGACGTGATTGAAATTGAATAATGTTTGGTATCATTTTTACAGTTAAAGATATATATAAGAGAAACTAATATACGATTATAATCAACTGCTTTTGTCATTTGAGAATGCCAATGTCCTATATAAATAATGAAAAGCGTATGTAATTTAAATATTCACTTTTTCTCAAAGACCCTCAAAGCCAACAACAGAAAACGAACTTTTACGGCTCTAATCAACTCTGCTCTTTATTTTCCATCTAATGGGGCACAGTCTTTTATTTGCTCACATTCTAGCAGCTGAGATCTCACTCTACGCTGAGCAGATATTTTGCAGGGTCGTTTATTGTTGAAGATGGATTGTATTGATCAAAATTTGGAAAAAATGAAACGATCTACTAGACAACTGGAGAGATCTGTCGAAATCTTTGCAAAATGATGCCCATTAGCTGCAACGAATGCAGACGTCGCAAAATCAAGTGCAACAAGATGCAGCCGTGCAACCAGTGTGTTGTTAAATCCCGTGATTGCGATTATCCAGCAAAATTTCGCTCTATAGAGGTGGATCATCTGTTACCAGAAACGATGCCTACTGTAAAGACTGAAACGCAGGATGTTCCATCAAAGCAAATGGAAACCTCAAATATGCAGCAGAACACGCGTCTGCGATCAAAAAGAACTCATAATGACGCGTTTACACAGCCGCAAAGCGCAGAATCACTCGCTTTTGAAAACGAAGCACTTAAGTTGAAACTCCGAGATCTGCGACTTGCCATGAAACGTCAGAAAACACAGATCGATGTTTTACAAGGGCGTTTGGGAGATGAATCTGACGAAAACGAATTTGAACACGAAAATGAAACTGAGACCATCAATGAAAATGGAACTAAACATGAAGTTAGAAATGAGGAAAAACCCTCAGAAAAGACTGACAAGCAACCTGAAAACTACTATGGTCCGAACTCCACGAAGTTCATGATTAACTCTTCTGTTTCCAAAACGGAATTTGCTTATTTTAATCATTTCAATAAACTAAGAAAACAGCATAGAAAATCTCTTCCCATGTTGATCGATATTAAGACAGTGCCCAACAAGTCTAAAAACGCCATTGCTTTAGAAAACAAGGAACTTATTCTTACCCTAATCAAAAAATTCATTCATCTCAAAGTTCATTATGTCAACTATATGCATGTAAATGTCCTCTTAGAATTTCTTCAATCTTATGATTCTGAAAAACCTTGGTCAAACTCTGATGATGACAAACTGATGCTTATAATCATGATAATTATTGTTACCTTAAGATCCATTCCTCAAAAAGATCACATATTGGTCAAATATGGTCTAACTTATAAGAAGCATAGGCATATGTTGTACAAACAGTATAAAGCATTAAAGACAACCATTCATCATCAGTCAACAACCATGTTACGTTCCTACGTTTTAGAATGTGAAGATTTATTTTACAATGATTGTATTGAAGAAAGTTGGGATTCTTTATTTTTAACTGTCAGTATGGCTTATTCTTTGGGGTTACATGTTTATGATTCTTCAATTGCACAAACTTTAGAAAATCAAGATCTAGATAAAGCCAGTGATATTATTCGTAACAATGATAAAACTTCTCTTTGGTTTGTGGTTAATTTTATTTCAGCTACTCTTTGTTCAGTACTGGGTAGACCAAATCCTGTCACTTTCACTTTTCAACCCCTTTTGAAAAATTATGAAATTAGATTGAATTATAAAATGGCACTTGCAGGTTTAATTAATAAATCAACTAAGATCCTTATTGATTCTTATAAAGTTGAAATAGATGAGAATTTAATCCTTCAAATTGATCAATCATTTGTTAACGAAGCCAAAATCTATGAAAAAATCTTAGTTGATACCCGTATCATGAAAAATTTACAAGCTAGAGATGTTTCCAGAGCAAGTTTCATCACATTGCCAGTAGTTGATCAAAATAATACAATTAAAAAAATTTCAAATTCTAAACTTACCAATTCAAAAACAAATTCAAAAATTCACAATGACTGCCCATTAGATATAAGATTCACCATTCTAAGACCTTGTGCTTTTAGATCAGAGGAGGAAGATTTTTGTATGATTTTAGAAGATGGTGATACATTGTGTGATTTAATCTTACTATATGGTAACAGAGCTAAATTTAATCAACATTTCATGATGCAATATAATCAAGCTTTAGAAAGTTGTATTGATTCTTGTAAATTTGTTTTAGATCATGGACTGGATTTAATTGAACTGTTATACAGGAAAACAGGCGAACCACGTTTTCATGCAATTTACCCCTTTTTTTATGTGTTCATGTATCAAACATTCGTGGTCATCTATACAATGCTTCATATGAATTTCAATCAGTTGTTACCATATGCATCAGAAGTTGAAATAATTAGAAATAAATTGTTTAAACTGTTTGATTCAGTTGGCCCTAAAACTTGGAGGCCTAACGTTGTAAAGATGATTCAAGCAATTAATGAATTGTGTGACAATTTCTTTTCAAAATTAATTATTTTAGTCAACAACAATAATTCAATTAATTTGACTGGTCATGGATCTGAAATTGCAAATATTGAAAACGTAAACAATGGTCCAAAAGTTTTCGGTTTGACACCAATTAAAGAAATGAATGAAAATTCATCAAATTCTCTTAAACCTGTTAAAACTTTTACAAATTCAAACAATATCAAAATTTACAGTATCCCTGAATCAATTCAAACACAGATGGAATCCCAACCAAAAACTCCAGAATTTCATTCTAATAAATCAACACCTCATTTAACATCATTCCCTTCTTTTTCTAAAATGTCCATGTCTTATCTGACAGATCTTAATACAACTAATACACCAAATATTTACACACCAAACCATCAAGACATTGGTCACATTAGTGAATCACCAAGTTTCTTAAAATTGTTAGAAGTTAATAAAAAGAACATGGATGATTCTCTCATTTTATCACCTGGGCTGTTGGTCCCGTATAATAACGTTTTAAATTTAGATGATCCATTTTACATTCAAAATCCATCGAATTTTCAATATAACGAAAAGAGTCCTAATGGAAGTACAACTTCTAATGGTAGTGAAAATCTCAAACAGCATCCACCTCGTGATAATAACACTTAATTTATATTCCCTATTTATTTGTATATATCTTTTTTTTATATATATCTTCTTTTGTTTTAATTATTAAAATAATAGCAAATTAAACCTCATGTGCTTATAGGTAATGAATTACAGCGTCATCAAATGTGTATATGCAGCTGAGCAAGTGTACCTCTAAACCTGAAACACTTATTTATGTTCTTTTTTTGTTGCTGAAAATTTCCATTTTCGGAAAATGTGTTTCAGATATCCTACATCTGATACAACAATCTGTGCAATACTTACAACAATAATATGTATACACACAACTAATTCCTTTGGAAAAAAAAATCATTAATTTGTGTGTTCCATCTTAAAATAAGTTACGTATTATCATAATGACATCACGCATAGGTTCAAGTAAATTGAACAATGCAAAAAGTGGTTTAATTGATCAAGAATCACTTACATTCCTGGAGTTGAACCTTGAAAGAAATTTTATGGGTAAAAATCCCAGTTCTAAATCCAAATTGAAATCCAAATTGAAACCCAAATCACCACAATCAATGTCATCTTCTTCAAAATGGTTTAAATCTTCTGAAAAGTTACCAGTTGCATTAGAACCTTCTTTAAATTCTAATGATGTAAAAACTAATGAATTAAGGCTTGATATAACAAAGGCACGTAGGGCACCTTTACCTAAAATCCCAATAGTTTCAAAGGCACCTGCTTCACCAGTTTCTAAACAGGAAGTATCATTTGAGAATTTTAAAATACCCACAAAGAAAGAGTTAGAAGAAAGAAGGAGATCAGGTTTTAATAGAAAAGAATTGGGGAAGAGTTTTAGCCCAAGTTTATTAACATCAGAGTTTAATTCACAAACTTCACCTGCTAGGATACCACCAAGAGACCCTCCACCAGTCCCCAAACCGCCATCATCTTCAACATCTAAGAAACGTATAGATGATTTTAAAAATAAGTTAAAGGGGATTAAACTAGATGGTAGAAAGCCAAAGGAAGCTTTGAAACCTAAATCCATATCACTTTTAAAACAAACAGGTAATTCAGTTTCAATGGAATTCACACAGTATAATGGTTCTTATCAAACTAGACATTTACATCAAAATATCTCTTTAATGAAACCAGAAGATAATGTTAAGGGTATCCCACCATCAAAGGGGCTGGTAAAGTTTGATTATGATTCTAGTTATGCCGATTTTCTCAATACCCACAACAGTGACAATTCATCATTTGACAATTCATTAATTAATTTCAAACCAAGACCACCAGTGGCAAGTTTTAGAAAGGAGAGTAAAAGAAAAATGCCTGTTTTCACTTCTTGTATCATTTGTAACTTAGATATGGATTCAATGTACACATTAGATTCGGAAAAGTTGATTCTATTAAATTGTAACCATTTTGCTCATGAACAATGTTTAACAATTGAAGTGGAATTAAACACATCATTAAATTATGACCCACCTCAAGATAAGGAGATTTTGTTTCCACAATGTCCCATTTGTAAGGAAAAGGCTTTACCATTGGATCATAATGATTTGAGCATGATTTTTTCTACAGCCATTTCGAATAAATTTTTGAATAATGATAATACTGGGATATCACCAATTTCACCCTCATTTAACTTTAATGAATCAGAATTTTTGGATGATTTGAAAGCAATTAAAAGCAAGGAGGAAGACGTCCAGTTGATTTCCGAAAGTCCAAAGATCCCAAATAGATCACCAAATAGGAAACCAGCACAGAGAAATAGCCAATTAGGTCATAATAGAAAAAAATCAAGGGCTTCTTTAATAATCGGTAAACCACAAATTGTATCATCTGCCCCAGAGTTCAAAATCCCACAAAACCTAAAAAATGAAAACTCATGGACTAAAATTTTTAGTATTAATCAATTGTCTAACATGTTCAGTGATACATTGATTAAATTATCACATGATGGTATAATTAAAGCCAAAGAAATTGCCAATTTTATTACTATGTTCAACATGTTAGAATCATTTGGGATTATGAGAATTGCTGATAAGGTATTGGCAAAGGGTATAAACGATGATGGTTTTACTGATTATTATTGTTTCTTATTTGAATCATCTATCTTGTTTTGGGGAATTAAGGAGATGAAATTCACGACGATGAACATCAGCTATTTAACACATTGCGAAATTGACGATAATGACATTCTTTTCATCAGTCCAACTAGGAGAACGGAAACCATTTGGAAAATTGATTCAAGTGTAGATAATTTAACTAAGAAATGGCAATTGGGGATTACATCGCCGTCCTTTGATTTTGATAACATATTCTTCACCAATACTATCACTAAAGATGAGTTTGAGCCATTATTAGAACCTTTAACTAACAATGAAGACAGTCATAAACTTTCAACTGGGGTTGACCCTAGGTTTTACATGTCTATTATTGATGACATACATATTAAAAAGAAGCCAGATAGGATGATTCTTGTGGTTAATCAATTCCCATATACATCTGCTACTACTATTGCTATGAAAAACATCATCAGAGCATTACATTTGATTAAGATCGACATTGATCTGATTCTCATGTCGAACAAATACATGAAATTAGATTCGTGTACACTTTCACATCATGAACTATTGAGATCAGACACCGATGCTGAGCTATCGTCATTTTTGAATAAAATAGATGACTTTGAAAGCAATTTCTACGAGGACAAGGATGAGTATGGAGGTTCGTTGGATAAATTGGACAAAACCATAATTAATATAATCAACAACAACCACAGCTCGATAGAAGACATTCAGTCAATAATTTTGTCCAACACAACATTGAAGAACATGGGACCGTTGCCAACGAAGATGAACATCCTCATTGAGATCGGGTTACTAATCGAAAACAAGAGTTTCAGGTCGAATGTGGTGGATCTTGCGGATTGGGAGGATGTGATGGAGATCATTTGCAACACTTGTTCTCTCGAGTTTGACGAGAACGATTTTGAGCTCTCAGATGTTGACTCGCTGGGATTCGATATTCTGCGCAGCGATGTTAGCGTGGTAACTCTAGAGGAAGAAGAGCCCCATGGGCTTTATTCGAGTTTCCATGAAAGGTGTACTATGGAGCTACGCGTTTCGTCGCAGATCCAGATCGAGTCGCCGACGATTTCATTTAAGCTGAGTTTCGTTGACAGCGACACGGGGTCGCACCATGAGCCGAGTGAAAGGATGGACGACTTGACGGGGAAGCTGGACATTGAGCTAGAAAAATACACCCTTTGATCAAACATTGTTTATAGCTTTCTATTAATGAAAAATGAGCAGCAAGCTCATCTCTTAAATTATCACCACTTGTTTTTTACCCAAAATGCAACTCCTGCTCATTTTCCTCGCATTTGCAACTTTTTCCAGAGCAGACAAAGAAGTTACAGCTGCTGCAAGAGTACGTTCCCCTTGAGGGTTTTTTGCCCGCTTTTCCTTGGAAAAAAATACTAACAAACGACGCGTAGATTAATCCTGAATTTGAAAACTGCATAGGATGTCTCGTTATCACCACAAACGACTCAGTTGCGGGAACCATTGATCCTAATCAACCCACAACGATTGGAACGTCAACTCCTGTTATTGACGGCGGATTACCGGGAGAAGCTACCACGATACATACACCAAAACCAAATCCTGAGCCTATAACTACTACTCCTACAACAACAGCAACTACTGCTCCTACAACTACTAGTACGCCTACGAATACTAGTACATCTAAGACTACTATTACTTCAACAACAATTACTAGTACTCCTACAACGACAGCTCCGCCTGCAATCACTACAACCCCTATAACCACTTCTACCTCTGTTTTCTGGACGGACACCTATGTGTGGATCCCCCCACCTGGCTGGGTTTGGCCCCCACCACCTGAATGGAAGGAAACTTATGTTTGGAACCCTCCTCCTGGTTGGTCTTGGACTCCTCCACCTGGTTGGTCTTGGTCACCAGAAGCAACTGAACCAGTTCCGATTTTACCACCTGTTGATTTTATCCCTGTAACAACTACAACCACCATAGCAACAGCAGCAATAACAACAACTACCCATAAAATCGAAGAATTCACTACTAAATTACCAGATTGGTGGGAAACTTACCAATGGGTTTATATCCCAACTACAACGTTCACTGTTACTAGTGAAAAGACAAATATTTATGTACCGGACATTGAATATGTTACCCCAACAACACCTACAACACCAGTTGGTAATATGGATACAACAACTATCGTCCACATGACTTTTTACACAACTACAACTTGTGAAACTTATTGGATTAACGTTGGTGGTGAATCCGTGTTAACAACTGAAACCAAATGGATCAATTTCCAACCGCACTGGAAACAAGTCGATAGTTTGTACAATGGGAGCTTAAGCGTCTCATTTTATGTTTTTAACGATACAAATGCCTACACGAATGGTACTTTTGTCTTTTACGAATCTGCTTCTCCAATGTCAAAAATTAACCCAATTCTTTTCATTTATTTAATCATCGGCGCTATTATTTTAATCATTTAAGAGCAGCCCCCATTCCAATTCTTTTTTTGCTAAATTATGTAAATTATACATACATACATACTACATACATGAGCATGGTGCATCCTTTTTCTTTGCTCTTTTTATAATCATCAATGCTAATTATTTATGCTCCTTAAAAATATTACAATATTCATACAATATTATCACTATCTTCATCTAATGATTCCAAATCTGCCAGTAACTCAGCCTCAAAATCATCCTCTATTTCATCATCATCATTATCATCTAATTTTTGTCGTTTATGTTCATCTTCACCTTCATTTTCCCCTTCCCCTTCACCTTCATTTTCATTTTCATTTTCTGCATTCAATTTCCTTTTCTTCTCTTCATCATCGTTGTCATCCGAATCATCTGAATCATCAGATCCCAAAAAGTCATTAACTTCATCATCTAATTCATTCCAATTGAAATCACTAGCATGTACTTGTCCACCACCATTGTACTCCATCCAATCATCCACTTGTGCTTTACTAAGTAAATTGTCAACTTTAATAATGTAATCATCCACTGGGACTCTATCCCACAAAGACATACAGGCAAATAACCAATCTGGTGAAACAATATTAATATCAGGATTAACAGATTTAGCTAATCTAACTTTTAAAGTTCCTGAATTTTTACAAATAACATGAGTGACAGATTTTGTATACTCGGTAACAAAAGTAGCACCAAATGATTTCGACCATAAAACAATATCAGTATTATCCAATGGTATATTCTGTGGTAAAATTCCAGAAAGTAAAAACACACAACCTGAAAATACTAAACTTTTCATACTTGTCATAATATCCTTTACATCAGGTTTGGAATTTGGTTTATCTTCAATTTCAAAGAAAAAATCATTATGAACACGATAAAGGGCTTGTCCTAAAGTCAACAGTTCATTATCATCATCTGATAATAAATTATGTGGTTCAACAATGGATTTTCTATGTTGTTGTTGTTGATGATGATCCTTTGCAACAGTAACATCTGCCACAGTTGATGATGTTTGTTGTGAGCGATTTTCAGATGTCGAATCATCAGATCCAATACTTGATTCTTCTTCTTCCTCCTGTTCAATGATTTTATCTAGATTCTTTTGTAATTTAGCTAATGGTCTATCATGTTCTTGTTGTTCTAATGTGGAAGATCTAACTTTTTCTTGATCTTCCATTACTAGATCAGTCATTGCCATCATTCTATCAATTGGTGAAGAAAAATCACTACTAACAATAGAACTTTCACTAACAGTTGCACCACCACCATTTGTTGTTTTAGATGTTGAATTTTCACTTTCATCCATAATTTTTTCCTCTAATATTGAAACTGATGCACGTCTTTTACTTGGTGCAATGATAGTTTGCTTTTTTGGTAAAAAACTTGAATTAATATCACCAATACCTAAGAAAAAATCATATGGTATAACTTTAATTAAATTAGGTGACCAATTCCAAACATCACCTCTATCATCAATAACAACAACCATTGAAGTATCAACAGGGAATAATCGTTGTAATGATTTTTGTGTTAATGACCCACTTTCATCTCTAGATAAAATTCTATCACCAAAATATAAACCTGATGGATCAATAATTTTAGCTATTTCAATAGCATATTGTCTAGTTGCCATTGTATAAATATGCATTTCATAAAGTTTTGACATTTTTTCTAAAAATTTTTCTAATCCTGGTCTCATTTTACAAAAATACCAACGTTTATTAGGTTCTAATGGTGGTCCATGATAACCATGGGGGACAAATGGTTGTTCTTCTAATAAAAATGGTTTAACATTTTTAACAGATTCATAATTTGGATTATTTGGATCTTGCATCCATTCAGATACCGTTGGATCAACAGTCACATGAATGACAGTTTGATCTAAATCAACAACTAATGATAATTTCTTCTCCTTCAATAATCTTTCAGTTGATGATTTTTCAATATTTTCAGCTTCCTTACTTGAAACTTTTAAATTTGTTGACCCATGGTCCATAGCAATAGGAGCTCTGTTAAGATCATTGTCACGTTCTTCTTCTAAACTAGCCCCACAAATAGCACATAATCCTCCATATTGAATAGGATGAGTACATGATTCAATGATATCAATTATAGGTGATGAGTTATCCTTAATAATATCATTCTTTTTAATGTATACATTATTAACAATTCCCTCTAATGAACATTCAAATGTACCAACATTTTCCACTTCATGCATTGGGATTTGATCAGTTTCTTCATCAGTACGCTCGTTTAATGGGATCGGTTCCATATCTTTATAAGAATAGTAAAACAGCGGTGTATGTTTACCAACTGTATCTTTGGGTTCCACTAAAACCTTTGTCACTTTAAGTGGATATTTCAATTTGGAACTCAAACAAATGGGTGTTGTTTCAGCCATTGTAATCGTTAATTCAATATTAAAAGTGAATGTTTATGTATACAAGAGAAAAAAAATAAAAATCACCATTTTTTCAAGCTCAGCAGCTATTAACGGATTAAATTTAATATTACAGATTTAATTAAAAGTACAAAACAAGACAAATATGAGAATTAAAAAGTGGAGACCTTTATTTTGTTTCTTGTTTCTCAGAAACTTGTTGTATTGCCGGCACTGTTTCTGGCTCTACTGCCATATCCATTTCAATGTCACTGAAATCCATGTCGAATTCCAATTCTTCCTCACCAACGTCCAGATTAGCAAACGCTAATTCATCCTCATCAGCAGCATTTTGACCAAAATCCCCCATTGGCATTGGAATTGGAATGTCCATTCCAACATTGATCTCCTTGTCAGCATGTATCTTTTGTTGTTCTTCTTGTTGTTTTTTGAAAAATTCATGGACTTTTATTTCTTGTTTTTTAAGCCCATGGATAAGTCTCTCTAATTTCATATCTTTGATTTGAGACAATTCATCTTGACATTCTTTAGAAAAATCTGTTAATTTAGTATAAGAACCTAAAACTTTCCCTAATTTTGCCTCTTGAGAATTAAGACGTTTGTTAATCTTTTTATCCTCTAATTTACGTCTTTTTTCTAAAGTAGCTAATCGATTATTAGCATATTGAACAAGATCGAACTTTCTATCTTCTTTCTTTTTCTTACGTGGGGCACCATTCATTATTTCTTCACCATCATCATCATAATCATCAGAATCATCATCTTCTTCATCCATACCGATATTATTTTCATTAACTCCCTTTGGAGTTTTATCCATATTTTCATCTTCATCTTCACTACTACTACTGCTTGGTAAATCTTCATAAATAGGTGAAACAATAGGTTCATTAGCCCCCAGATCAATAGACATTCCATTTTCTTCCTGTTTAATTACATGTTCCAATGCCTTTTCACCCAATCTCCCTTCTAAAACTAACCGTTCTCTTAATATCTTAGGGTCCTTAACACGTTCAACAAACCTTGGAGTACTTTTCCATGTATGTTCAGGGGGGAAATGTGGTAGATATGATGGAATATATTCTCTTGTGGATACTCTTGTTGTTACCTTGTCTATCCATTCAAGTGATGAATAATCTAAATGAGGATCATGCATATTATTTGTTAATTTATCAGCCATTTGATTGATTGAGGCTAATCTTTCCTTATGACCTCGTTTTTGTAACTTTTGAACTATTTGACATTCATTGAATGATTCATTAATACCTTTTAAATCCACTATTCCCTCATTCAACAATAAGATCATATCATCCATGTTGGGTCTTTGTCTTCTTTGCATTTCCGTTAAACGTTTTAGCTTTTGTATAATAATGGAGAAGAACTCATCCATCCAAATTGTGAATTCGTCAATGGCTGTTTTCTGGATCTCCACATGTGTCAATTTCCCATCATTTTTCGCTTGGATCTTTTGTATCTGTAGCTGAATAAGCTCGTATATTATTGCCCCTTCTAATGGTTCAGATGCACGCTTCATAGTGGGAGAAACAAACAAACAAACAAATGTGTATGTATGTGTATGTTCAAAAAAAAAAGTTCAACCTCTAAAAATAAAAAAGTTAATATTTAAATAAACTCTATATTACTATTACTAGTACGCCTAGTATCTCCAGTTTAAACACTAAAATGTATACCTTTAAACATTAATCGCACATATAAATTAAACGTATAATTTTTTTTTTGTTATCTTATATATATATATTTACAGATATTCATCATTAATTGAGAAGTAGATATATCTACGTAATCTATCTATACTGGGAAGTATTGTATGTACTTTATTGATAATTTGTTAAATTTAATTAACAGCTGGGGCACCTGGGACAGGGTTACCGTTTTGATCAACCAAACCATTTTGCATCATCATGATTTCTTCAGAACCAGCAGTTTCTAATTGGATACCTAAACCCATTTTAGCGGTATTCTTGAATTGATCAACAGAAGCGTTGAAAACTAAACCAACAGTTGGTAAAACTCTATGTTCAAGCATGAAACCTAATTCACCTTGAGAGTTAAGTTGACCTCTGTAAATAGATTGTCTAAATTCATATTTAGCACCTAAAACGGTATTAGCATCTAAAACGGTTTGAATAGTTGGCATCATCATTTCATTCATAACTGGTTGTTGTTGAGCAGAAATTGTTGTTTCTAAACCAACTTCAACATTTGGTGCAACTTTACGCCAAAATGAAGCAATTAATTGACCTTGAGCTTGTAATTGAGCAGAGGCAATCCAATCACCTGCATTATATCTACCAACAAGTGAAATAGAAGCAGAATTAAAACCAGATGGGTCCATAGCAGTGTAAACAGTTTCTAAACCTAAAGCTAATTTATTAGTAATAGATTGTAAAATAGAAGCAACAGCTAAACCTCTAAAGTTTTCACCAGTTAAATCTGGGTTCAATGCCTTAAAATTTAAGGAAAAATCTTGACCTTGATAATCATGTTCTAATTGACACATTGATTGTTGTTCATTTAATTGAAGGGAAACTTTAGAAATAACGTGTTTATCCCAAGCGTAATTTAATCTACCAGTAAGAGAAAATTCATTATCCATAGAACCTTGTAATAAAGCTTGATCATTAGCTAAAATTGAAGTAAAAGTATAAGCTGGGGTTTTAGCACCAATAGTGAACCCATGGGCAATTTGGAAAACTGGGGCCATGGAGAAAGTTTTAGTAATATCAGCTCTGAGACCTTGGAATTGGTAAAGGTCAAGGAAAACATCTCTAGAGACTTCCTTGTTAATGTTTTCCATAACACCAGGGTTAATCAAATCAAGTGATTGTCTGTGTTGTTGAACAGTTTGTTGAATTGATGAAACGAATTTGGAAATTGGGTTGTTTGAAAAGAAGGCAGAGGTTGCGTTTTCAGCAGAAACATCTGTCTTGTAAAGATCACCGATAGGGGAAACAGTCTTGGCCATGTCGCCAATGGAAATATTGTTAGTAGCCATTTGGAACGGGTGAAGAGAGAAAGTTGTCGACGACGACTTTGTTGGAAAAAAAATGATGAAAAAAAATTCCAATTAAATTATAAAAGGGGTATTACGTAAGCGTGTGAGTGTGTGTGAGTGTGTGTGTGTCTATATATACATATATGATGATAATGGAAGAACCATTATTACGGCCTCTTAGCTTCAATGAACCTGTTAAGAGCCGCTTGTTTGGATTCTATTTGTGTTTGAACGGGAACAGCGTGTTCAGATGTCAAACTTTCCATTTTTCGTAAAAGGGATTCCTTTTGTGAACGCATTTTAGCCAAACGGACTCTTACACGGCCGACATTGGCGTCAAATTCATGTGCCGATATCTGTCCGCTTTTAACAGCTTCGATAGCTTCTAAAACGATCGGAATGAGCTCCAAACGCGTGGATTCTAAATTGTCCAATGTTTGCCGCATTGATCCGACGTTGTCTGGAACGCGCGGGCTTTCTCCCAAAGTAGAAAACAGGTTTGGCAAAGGCGTGCTAATAGAGCCAGAGCCAGAGCCAGAGCCAGAGCCAGAGACAGTGTTATCTGTATTAATAGTTGGTATTTCCATAATGGTTTTATAATGAAGTTAACGTGTATACAATGAAATTTCAATTGAACAAATGTGCTCATGATATTTATTGGAAAATAATATAACATATTATAAATAGTTATTACATAATTAGGTTTACACAATTTCAATCTCAATAGGTTGTTCCACCAAATGATCTCCAAACCCATGATGCTTAATTTCTTCTTCTTCCACTTCCAATTCAACTTCTAAATCATGAATTAATGCTTCACCTTGCAAAACTTTTTGATCTGAACTTTTATCATAAATTGATTCGAATCCCTCACCGTGTTTTCTCTCCTCATCTCCCCATTTGTAATCCATTAACTTACCTAAATTATCAATTTCAGCAATTTCAGCTAAAAATTTACCAATTTCAATATTTTCTCTATTACCCATGAGTTTTTCCTTAATGAGATCATTACCTCTTTGGAAATTACTATGAGCATAAATATTAACATCAACTGCAGTATGACCATGAGTAGTGAAACCAACATGTGCTCTTTCATTAACCATATTTTTTAAATATTCAATAGAATCACTAATTAATCCATTATTAATTAAATCCATTAAATCTTGCAATTCTTCATCTTGCCAAATTTGAAACCCTAATTGAGATTCAAAAATTGTTGAAATGATATAAGATTTAATTTGAGATTTTGATGGATTTGTCTTATTAATGAATTTAACTAAATCTTCACCAATCTTTTCACCACTTGCCTTTGCCTTAAAAAGAATTTCAGGGTACCAAACATATTCAGGGTAATCTTTACCAACTTGTTTACCAACAGTTAAACCACCAGTTTCATGATCTGATGTTGAAACCATAATAGTATCAACAGGTGATTCATTAACGAAATCAACAACAGCTTTAAAAGCTTCATCATAAGCCAGTAATTCCCTAACTTGAGCATGTGCATCATTATGATGACCTGCATGATCAATTCTCGAACCTTCAATCATAAGGAAAAAACCCTCTTTTGATTCTTCTGTTTCCCTAGATAATACATTAAGAGCTAATTTAGTTTGTTCATAAAGAGATGGATTAATTTTAGGATCTCTATCAATTTCATATGGGACATTGTAAAAAGCATGAAGTGCTAAAAGTGGTAAAGTAACATTTTCACCCATTTCCCCCCATTCATCAAATTGAGATCTATCAATAGCGACATTCCAACCATTTTCTTTAGCATATTCAATTAAATTTTCATCATCTGATCTACAACCTTTTGAGGAACTACCTGGAAGATAAAAACATTGACCTCCACCAATCATTAAATCAGTAACTGGGAATTCAAATGCACTTTTAATCCCTAATTGTTGTGAAGCAATTTCAGATTGCATTGATCGGAAATTAACATGTGAATTAAATGCTGCAGGTGTTGCATCTGTAATCCCCGTTGTAACAACAAGCCCAGTTTTATAACCTTTTAATTTAAGACTTTCTAATAAAGTTAAACATGAATTCTGATGTGGATCAATCCCTATAGCCCCATTATACGATTTAAGCCCACAGGAAAAGGCAGTTGCCCCAGCAGCAGAATCAGTAATAAGAGAAGAAGATGATTTTGTACGTGAAGACCCAACGAAATGGGAATCGAGTTCAAGAAGAAGGGTGTCATTGTTATTGATAAACTGATTGTAATAACGGGCCAAATTCACAGAAGCAGGGCCCGTTCCGTCTGTTACTAGGAAAATAACGTTCATCTTTGCATGAGAAAGCCCCATCAAGGCTAAGAAGATACCCAACACTGCACGTTGTAGTAGTAGTAGCATTTGATGAAAGGAAAAAGAGTTAATATAGTGAATTTGAAATGGCGTAGATAAGAATCTCTCTAATGCGGCGCATGCATTTATTATTAATAATTTTGTTAGCGGCGCAGTAATTTAACTTTTTCTTACTCACAACCTTTTCCTTAGTAATACTAAACAAATGGCGAAAGAACAAGAACAATCTCAAGGTATGTCATTTTAATCATAATGTTTCATTTAGAACTTTTACTAACACCCCCTTAGAAAAACCAAAACCTTGTTGCGTTTGCAAACCAGAAAAACAAGCTAGAGACGAATGTCTTCTTTTCAACGGTACCGATTCTGAAAAATGTACTGAACTGATTGCCAAGTACAAGACTTGTATGAAGGGTTACGGTTTTGAAATCTAAATCTACTTCCCTCTCCATTAATAGATTCCCTGTATATAATACTCTTGTTATAATAGAATTTTTTAAAAAATCACACTACTACTATACTATGTGGACTTTGAAGTTTATGGGGTTTTGCAATCTTATTACAAAAAAAATGTCGTAAAGTGCTTGTTTGTTTGTTTGCTTTTGCAATAAATGGGCCAGCCCAAAATTCACATCCCGAGTACTCCGTAAAATAAATAAATAAATAAATAAATAAATAGATAAATTATCAAGTGCCCACAATTAATCTTTTTATCAATTTAAGTTAATATTAATATCAATTGGATTAAAGATGGTATTGAGTAAACACGTTGATCCTGATTTTATCGAACATAAAATCTTTCAAGATTCCAAACATGCCTTGGTTAACAAATACTCCACAAGATCTCGTAGACCTTCTGTTGTTATCGAACAGACATCTAGTAATAATCCACCAATTTCAAAAACAGGGTTAGTTACAAGATTCAAGGGAATTGAAAATAAATATAGAATTCCTCCATTTGGTATGGATTCAAAATTGGCTTATGATATGATTCATGATGATTTAACTTTAGATGGTTCAACTGTTTTAAATTTAGCATCATTTGTTAATGTTCATACAGATGATAATATTATGAAATTAATTCAAGAAAATTTAACTAAAAATTTAGCTGATAATGATGAATACCCAATGTTAATTGAATTGCAAAATAGATGTATTTCAATTATTGCAAATTTATGGAATGCTCCATTAAAATTAGAAGATTCAGGTCTTGAAACTCCAAGACATACTGAAAATTTTAATCAATATAAATCAAGGGCAATTGGTACACCAACAACTGGTTCATCTGAAGCAATTATGCTTGGTGGTTTAGCAATGAAAAAAAATTGGCAAGCTAAAAGAAGGGAAAAAGGTTTATCAATTGAAAATCCAAATATTTTAATGGCATCTTGTTGTCAAGTTGCATTAGAAAAATTCGCTAGATATTTCGATGTTGAATGTAGATTAATTGGTGTTTCAAAATCAGATTATTTAATTGATTATAATAAAATTGAAGAAAGATTAGATGAAAATACAATTGGGATTTTCGTTATTGTTGGTTCAACTTATACTGGTGGTTTTGAATCTGTTGAAAAAGTTAATGATATTTTAGATCAATATGAAGCTAAAACTGGTAATTCAATTCCAATTCATGTTGATGGTGCATCTGGTGGTTTTATTGCTCCATTTATGTACCCAAATTTAAAATGGGATTTTAGAATCCCAAGAGTTATGTCAATTAATACATCTGGTCATAAATTTGGTTTAGTTACAGCAGGTTTAGGTTGGGTAATTTTTAGAACTGAAGATTGGTTACCAAATGAATTAAAATTTCAATTACAATATCTTGGTGGTGTTGAAGAAAGTTTTTCATTAAATTTCTCAAGATCTGGTTATCAAATTGTTAATCAATATTATAATTTTCTTCATTTAGGTAAAGAAGGTTTCATTGAAATTTTTGATAATTGTCTTATTAATGCAAGATTACTTTCATGTTTCTTAGAAGAAACTGGATTTTTTAAATGTATTTCAAATTTACATTTACCAAATGGTATGACAACATCAAATAGAAATGAAAATTTTAACATTCAACAAGTTCATAAAGATTTAAGTAATCATGAATTATTCAATCCGGCATTACCAGTCGTTTCATTCCAATTTAATAAAGATTTTATTAAAGAATACCCTGAAATTCCTCAAGCTTTAATTTCAAAACTTTTAAGAAATAGAGGTTGGATTATTCCTAATTATCATTTACCAAAATCTGAAATCCCATTAAATGAAAATGATGAACCACCAAAAGATGAGAATGAGGGTGAAAATGAAAATGATGAAATTTTAAGAATTGTTGTTAAATTCGATTTAACAGCTCAACTCCTTGATAAATTAATGCATGATATTGTTGAAATTGTCCAAGTTTCTATTGACTCTGTTCAAATGGTTAGAGAAAACATTAAAACTTTAGAAAGAGAAGGTTCTGAAGTTGGTGATACTGTTTGTTATAACATGTTATTAAGTATTGCCAATGATGGTGATAAGAGATTAATCAATATGAGAAATTACAATAAAAATAAAACTGAAAATGAAAATGAAACCGAAAATGAAAATACTGAAAATCCAAAAAATGTCCAAAAGGGGTTCAAGGGTGTTTGTTAATCGTATCTATCTACAATACCCATCTTTATACTTATTTTACAGAAAAAAAAACATTATCTTTTATAACCTAAACAATTTTATTTATTTTAATCTTAGCCAGTGATATTTTTTGTTCACTTGAATCGACATGATCATTCAATTCATTAAGTAATTCATTATGAACATTTAATTCTTCATTAATAGCAATCCCCATTTGCTTTTGTCTTTTAATTATATCATGCAGTTGTAATAAATCTAGTTCTTGTGATTTCAGGGTATCCTTTTGTAATTGTAAAAGTTGTTGATCATTCAATTGACGTGTTATTTCAGTCTCCCTTGGTTTCCCCAACATTCTACCACTTCTTCGAGACCCGCTCATAGTAGTATTTGAAGTAGGAGATGGTGATTTATTTTTGTTATTTGGAGTTAATTCATTTGATAATTTCTTAATTTCATTAAATTCCCTTTTTAAATTGTTAATTAATACAGTCCTTGAATTTTTATCATAATCACTTAA
Source organism: Saturnispora sanitii (assembly GCA_030563185.1). Taxonomy (NCBI): domain Eukaryota; kingdom Fungi; phylum Ascomycota; class Pichiomycetes; order Pichiales; family Pichiaceae; genus Saturnispora; species Saturnispora sanitii. The sequence continues at coordinate 87,272 of JAKUBF010000007.1, read as the reverse complement.
TGATTCATCAAATTTAATAAAATCATACAATGGAGTTATATTAGATTCAACTAATGATAATTTCTTCTTAATTTCAAGTAATTGGAAATTCCCAAATAATTTATTTCTAATATCTTGTAATGTTGAATTCATTAATTTATAAGTTTCCATCCATTTTTGAGGTGAATCAATTGAAGTCCTTGAATTTAATTTTAATTCACTACTATTTCCTTTATCAACAGATAACATATCATCTTCTAATATTAAACTCTTTGGTAAATTAAAAAATGCCAATATTTCATCATTAAGTTTAAACTGATCATTATTTAAAATGAATTTAGTAAAATTAACTAAAGATATTGATCTTTCCTTAATAACATCTTCATTAGATTTATAATATGTTGAAAACCTAGATGGGAAGCTGAAATCAATTTTAAGTTGATCTCGAAGTTCTAAAAAATCACTGAATCGTTTAGAAAATCTCGCTACTGATGATTGTGACCTTATTTCAAAGTTATAAAGCGTCTTTTGACCTATTTGATCCGATTTAATCAGATAAACTTCAACCATTATAGAAAAATGATAATAATATAAAAGAGTAAAAAAAAGTCAAATTGAAAATCCAACTTAACTTCACTTATTCTACTCATTCCTAATTCAACTCCTATGGCTATTAAATACATATCCACTGCTACAAAGGGTGATGTACATGCTTCTGACATTTTGGGTGTGATTTACTCATTGAAATATACAATCACAGCTTCTTCTGATGGTTATATTAAAGTTTGGGACAATAATAGTTTTGAAAGAGAAATGGTTACAGAATTGAAAGTTGACAACCTTGGTGTTCATCACGTTACTTGTTTTGAAGATACACTGGTTGGATCAGGTTTGAAAGTCCTCTTTATTGGATGTGTTGGATTTTCAGGTCAATTTTATTTACTTTCTCTTCAAGATGGTGAATTATCCAAAATTGAATTTAAACCTGAATTAATTACTAAACCAAGTTCATATTGGGCACCGATTTTTATGAAAGATCATGAAAATGGGAAAGATCATTATTTATCAATTACAACAGTTACTGGGCAAACACAAGTTTTCAATTTTGAATTTGAAGAAGATCAAATTGTTCCTAAATTTACTCATAAGGGTGAATTATCAGCTAATGATGATTCATTTGCTACATGTATTAGTGGTTATAATGATGGTAAAAAAATAGTTGTTGGTCATCAAAATGGGTCTGTTTATTTATTCGATTTAAATAAAATGATGCTCATTTTCAATTTCGAAACTTATGGGTTGAGACAACAACAACAAAATGGAGGCAAAGGTAATAGTATTAACATTGTTAGAAGTATAGCATTTTCCCCCAATGGGGAATTATTGGCAATTGCACGTGATTCTGGTCCTTATGGTACAGTTTACATTCATGATGTTAAATATGGGGAATTCTTAGGTACTTTAACAATTTCAACTCATTCATCAAATGTAGGTGTTGGATCTTATGCACATAAAAAATGGTGTATGTCAGTAGATTTTAATGCAGATGGTTCATTAATTGCAACAGGTGGATTTGATAATAAAATTAGAATTTGGGATATTGAATCAAGGACTTGTGAATCAACCTTACAATTGAATACAACAGATATAGCTGATGAAGAATTAGAATCAAGTACAAATTTAGATGAAAGTGCATGCGTTTGCTTGAAATTCATTCCACCTGGGTTGATTAGTGAAGATGGGAAAAACGATGGGTTAGTTGTCGTTGGTTTAGACAGAGCCATCAGATGGTTCAGAGAAGCTGGGGGGATTTAAAAGATTGATTAAACTAGTTAGATAGCTATTTGTTGTTGTTGTTTATATATAAATAAAAGTAGTTAATTATCTCCGAGATGAGTTGAAAAATGGAGTTAAGGATAGGAGTCTAGTTTGAATTTATAATTTAATCTCTCTTTTTACCACTTTTTTCTTAACTAAAATGGCTTCTCATCCACCAAAAGCTGGCTGTTGTAACAAAGTCACCGTCCAAGAGGGTACTCCATTAGGTAAGATCCAACAAGTCTCTCAATATAGAACTTATGTTGCTGGGGAATTGAAGGAAGGTGGTAAATATCTCATCATCTTCACTGACATCTTCGGTCTTGATTTAGTCAACACCCAATTGGTTGCCGATCAGTTCCATAAGCACACTGGTTATACCATTGTTGTTCCAGATATTCTCAACAATGATCCTTATGTTAGTGGCGATTTTGCAGCTTGGTTCCAAAACGGCCATGATCCTGAAACAAATGCTAAGATTACTACTACTTTCATTGATAACTTCAAGGCTGAATGGAAACCAAGCTTTACTGCCGGTATTGGTTACTGTTTTGGTGCTAAATACATTGTCCAACATGCCACTAAAGAAGGAATTTTTGATGTTGTTGCATTGGCCCATCCTTCATTTGTTGACGAAGCTGAATTTGAAAAACTTACCGTTCCAATTGTAATCTCTTGTGCTCAAACTGATTCTATTTTCCCATTGGATATGAGATGCAAGTCTGAAAAAATCCTTATGAAGAATGGTATTAAATATCAAATTGACGCCTTTTCCATGGTTGAACACGGGTTCACCGTCAGAGGTGACAGATCCAATGAGAATATTAGATATGCAGCTGAAAAGGCTCTTCTTGATCAAATCAACTGGTTCAAGAGATTTGACACTGATTCTGAATCTACTTTCAAGGATTGTTCCTGTTAAATTTCCTTTATTTATTATTGATTATGATTATGATGTTTTTTCTTGATTTATATTCATTTTTATAGCAGTAAACATGAAATAATACTATTTACATTACCCAAAAGATCAATTGAGTCTTACACGTGTTTGGGTGTTACGATATTTTCAAAAAAAAAAAAGAAAACGACGAAGAAGACCAAGCCTTTTTCGATACTATACAATCACCATTCTAGTGAAGTTGGTATCCAATGGTACTTATTAGTCATTGGAAAGTTTAAATTGAAGGCCAGTTCATTTTTTGCGGTAAGTGGGGGGCAATTGACCATTTCAAATGATTTTAAAGCCCACTTACCTCGGCAAACTCGGAATTATGTCAGAACCCATTAATCCATTAAAATTTAAAGAGTACAAAGGAATTATAAAAGATAACATTAATAAAGGTAATAATAATAGATAGAGCAATCGATTAGGTCAAAAACAGACTTATTCGGACTTGGAAACAATGTAAATAGCGTGTAAAATGGCTGGGAACCAAATAATAAGACACAAGACAAGGTTAATCCATAAATCACTAGAAGCACCTCTTTCCATGAAGACGGCTAAAGGTGGAAGGAAAACGGCAATAATGTAGGCGACGATCTTAGAACTGTCCATAATGTTCAATCAGTTAATTTAATTAGTTATGAAAGAAAAAAGACGTGATTAATTGTGTATCTTTTTCTCGAAGCTGTCAAATCGCTCATAAACAAACGGACAAAAAAATGCTCAGCACGTGAGTTATTTTACTATACTATAATATATATATACCCGTTCAAAGTGAAAACAATCCTGTTCTCTTTTTACCAAATGGGTAAACCACTAAAGCAGATAGGAACAACCCAACTGTAATACCAATGGCAACTTCAATCATCGTAATACCAAATGTCATTGTATTATTACTAACTAAATCTTGCGCTGCTGCTGCATCATGATTTCCTAAAAGCCCTAAACCAGCAGCAAGGACATCTCTACCTGCAACCCCACCTGGGACAAGACAAAATGTCCCAACTAACATACTTGTAAATGCCGTTTCACAATAAATATATTTTCTCCAACTTGAATACCTTCTACCAAATTTTGAATATAAATTAGACAGTATACCAAGTGTAAATGCACCCATACCTGCATTAAATTGAGTATTTGGTAAATGTAAACCTGAAAAATAATCAACTGCATAACCTGCACATGCTATTATTACCATAACGGGAATTTGTTTAAATGATGCTTGACATGCTAACCCCATAGTTATTGCAAACATTGGAATAAATAAAAAATTCCAATATGGATTAAGATTTGATGTACAAGTTGCTCTCATAGTTGCATCTTTATCAATCCAACCATAAATCCCCGACCCTAAAGTCATACCAAACCCCATAAATAATGAATAAATAATTGCATAAAACATTCTAACTGTACCTGAAACTATTGACCTTGATTGAATTTCTAAAGCACCTGATAAAATAATATAACCTGGTAAAATCATTGCTAAACCAGATAATGTAATTGCAGGATAACAAAATAACTCATCCTTAACACCATTTAATTTAATTGAACCTAATGCCCTTCCAAGGAAACTAACAATAATACATGATCCAACTTCAAAAACTGATGAATACATTGTATTCCTTGGTGCAACAACTAATTGAAGAAATCCAACAATCATACCCATTGCTGCACTTGGTCCCATATCTGCCCATGATCCATCAAACCAAATAATAATAAATGCACTATTAATCCCATAAAACATAATTAAAACCATTCTATTAAATAATGGTTTTCTAGTTAACAAATTATCCAAAATTTCACATGCTTCTTCAACACCTACTCTATCATGAACAACTAAATCATAAATTTCATGTGCTTTATCAAGTCTACCTAAATCTAAACCTTGACCAACTCTAATTAATTTCATTTCAGATGTTCTCATAACTGGATCACCAAATGATGCCATCATAATCCCAGGGAAATATAAAAATGATGCTTCTAATTCTAAAACTCTTGCTGTTAATGCCATATATTCTTCTAATCTATGATTTGGTGCACCAAATAACATAAATGCTTTACAAAGTGTTAATAAAAACTTTTGCCTTGTTAAAACATCAGATATATGAACAGTAATTCTAGCAATTCTTTCATTATTTGGTTTCACAAATCTATGATGATTTCGATGTCCATCATTTACAGTTGGATCTGCCATATGAAAAGTGGGAAATTTAGTTACTGTATCGTCATCATCAATTTTGTTATTTGAATTTGACTTCATTTCTAGTGGGATTTCATCACCTAAATCTATATCTGGAGTTCTCATCGAACTACTGATACTTCTAACAAGATTCAAGGATGAACCCTTTAAATTAGACTTTGAATCTGAACTTGATTTATCACGGGTCATATTCATTGTTAAATTCTTCCAATTACGAGAAAATCTACCAGGGTTCATCTTAATTGGTATTTCATTAACATTTTCAATAAATGAACCTTCTTCCTTTTCTAATTTACCTTTAGTGTTATTATGATTATGTGATTCATCCCATAATTTCATCAGATTACTAGTAATCCCCATTTTAACTTTTTTATTATCATCCTTTCTTTGCATATAATCATAATCAAAATCTTCAATGCTATTAAATAGGGTATTACTAAATGGATCATCCAGACCCATTTCAAGATCCTTTTGATTCCCTCTTTTAATTTTCCCCAATGAATCACCCTCTTCTTCATTTGGTTGGTATGTTTTATTTAAAACGTTTGATAAAGATGGTAAAAATGAAACTTTAGGCATTTTGAATTTATGTTTTCTATTATTTTTACTCTTTCCGTTACCATCGTTATCATTATCATCATCATCAGTAGTATATTGATTGTTAGAATTAGATTTAGGATTAGGATTCGATGTATTGGATATTTCTGGATTTAAATGACGTTGAATAGGTATATTTTCCATTTCTATATCATTATTTTGCATTTGAGGTATTGAACTTGGAGTAATCAAAGGTTGTAATGTAATACCATTAAAATCCAATCCACCAGTATTAACTCGTGCATCATCAGTTGAACTAGTATCCCCCCCATTTTGTCTAGATCGACTTCTACCTCTAGGTCTACCTCTACTTTCTTGTGATGAAGTTTCATCATCTGTTTCAACATCATCAGAAGAATCAGAATTAGATGGACGATCAATTCTCAATGGGGAATGTGTAGCTTTTCTAGCATTAATCTTTAAGGGGACCATACCTATATCATTATTGAACCTTTGCTTGAAATCATGTTCGATCTCTTCAACGTTGACGTCATTTGTTACATCATCAGTAGATTTGAAAGTTGGCAGTAGTGGTCTTAAACGGATTTCATTATCAGATCCTGACTCGTCTTCCATTTCTACAATTGGGATATCTGTTGTAGAAGCTGGTCTACGTATTTTTTTTCGTGACATAGACCTCGATCTTATCGACTTGGCACCGTGTAGAACCATTTGCTTGGGATATGTGATAAGAATAGAAAAGATCGAAAAAAAATATTTAAAGTTGTATCTTGAAAAATATTATTCAATAAAACATCATCTATTAATAATAATAGTGATCGATCATTTTAAGCTTGAGTAGTATGGTAACGTAATATGAAGATGCATTGAAAGTTCTAGGAGTTTCACTCAACGTATTCATTTCTACGTATTTTATATGAACGTAATGATATTTTTTTGTGTAGATTTGACGAATAAATACAAATTCATAATAATTAGGAAAAAAAAATGTATATAACTGGCTATTACATAAGCTAAAACCTACCTTTTTAACCTGTTAATTGCACACTTTATGTTTTATTTGTTAGAAAACCTGAGCAAAATCAAAAAAAAAGATTTTGTATCTTGTCTTGTTTACAACTAAAAGCAAGCATGGCTTCTATGTCCACCATCTTTACAGACGAGTCTGACTTGCCATATAACTTTTACCTTCTTCCACCGCTTGATGAGAATGAGGACTTGATTCAGCAAATTACCTTACATGGTGGTGTGGTTATCAATAGAATGTTCAATACAATTATCTTAGGTGATGATAATTTCCCTGTACCTGAAGGTATGGAACTGGCACATATTTATTCATATAGGGGTATTTTAGAAAGTGTAGAAAAGGGTACATTGATGCCCTTTACTGATTATTTAATTCATACCCCTAAGGAAGAACCTGAAGGAAACCAACAACAAGAACAACAGCAACAAGAACAACAAGAACAAATTCCTGAAGAAGAATTTGATGTTAGACAATTAGTTGACAATGCGGTTAATAATAGGGAATGGCTTGAATCTGAAACAACAAATAGTGTTAGATATTTTAGCAAGGAAGAAAGTGATAAATTAATCGAAGAAGTTAGAATGAGACCTTGGTATGGTATAAAAGGCCATACATTATATCAAGAGATTGCACAATTACCATATTTTCGTAATCAATTAAGATCTGCTAATTCATTAAGAGAAAGAATGCGTACGTTAAATTTTGAAGTTCACTATCTTTATAAATCAGTTGGATCAAATACTCATAAATTATTAATTGATAAAAATGGTAATTATGTTAGAACTGCTGCAATTAAAAGTAAAGCAAAGAAATTCACCGCTCAGGAAGATATCATTTTTTGCAAAACACTGTACAAACAAATGAATTTTTTTGAAGATCCAAAAGGTTTCGAAACTGTTGAAATCCCAACTAGTTTTTACAATAATTATTCATTAGTTTATACAAATCATACAAAGGAAAGTTATAGACAAAGGTTAAAGAATTTTATTATCCCATTTGGTATTACTAATTATATAAAATATTTTATTATGATGAAGATGGAAGAAAAAGAACCATTACCAGTTCAATTGGCTAATCCTGAATGGTTAAATGCTAGAAAACAATTTAAAAATTGGCAAATTCCTGAAGATGAACCTGATAAGAGTAAATATAAATTATACTATCCTGATGTACCGGCTGAAAATGATTGGATTGATAAAAATTGGGAATATTGTAAAGTTGATGGTGAAGCTGTTGTTATTTTTGAGAATCAATTATCTAGGAAAACAGAGGAAACTGCAAAATATGCTAAAAGTGAAATTGATAAAAAGAAAAGTAAAGGTCTTACAGCTAAAGAAGTTGAATATTTTTTAAATCAACTTATAACAGTTACCGATCCTGAAAATAGCCTGTTATCAGATGATGAATTTCAAAAGCAAATTTCTGAAATTTTATCACAACCAGCTGGTGAATCTCATAAAATTGAAGAAGAGAAAGAAGCAGCTGCTAAACCAAAATCTATGAACACTTTAGAGTTCGTGGATGAACCAACTACTAAATTGACAGATTTTTATGCTACTATTAGTGTTAACAAAGGCCCACCAATTGATTTACAAGCTATTGGTGATAAAGATGAGTATAAAAAGAAAATTGTTGAATTTTTCAAAAAAACAGAGGGAATGCAATACAATGAATTAATGCGTGAATTAGCTAAACTTCATGTTAATGTTTATTACACCCTTTACCTTAACCAAGTTTGTTGTAATAACAAGGAAAATATATGTAAAAGTATTTTACATTATGTTGACACTGATGGGAAAGAACTCATTCCAATGATGAAGGAAGTTTGGTCAAATAAAAGTTTAGAATGGTTAACTTCCGATGATAATGATAAAAAGGAAGCAGTGGAACTTTATCATGGGGAATATTCAACTTCTCATACTTTAAGAGAATTAGAAAAGTTAAAACCAATCTATGCAAATCTGGAGAATATTTCCAAAAAATAGTAGTTAGGTTATTGTGTAACAACATGTATAGTAGAAATAAACAAATGTCTTTATAAAGTTCGATTCGGTTCGTCATATCATATCATATCATTTCAAAATATATAGAAAAAAAGCTATATACTACATACAAATAGATAAATCTATTTATCTTCTATAATTATCATACCATTTCCATCATCGATTATAACATTCTCAATAGTAGAATTAACCTCTTTCATTCTCTTTTCTTGTTCTAATTGCTTGTATTTCTTACGTTTTTTCCTATCGTTTCTTTGTGTTCTTACTTGCTTGGTTGCATTGACAATACCCTTTCTACTAAGAATCCCGTTTTCCAAAACATCCAATTTCTCAGCCAATAATTCTCTAGCTAACTTTCTATTTTGATCCCTTGATCTCGTTGCCTGACAAGTTATCACTATCCCAGTAGCACGATGTGTCAATTGAACTTTTGAATTTGTTTTATTAATTTTCTGACCACCATGACCCGTACCACCTTTAATAAACTTCTCCTCAAAATCTTCCTCAGGCGGTGGTTTAGGCCTTGATGGCATCTTTGATCTCTTGGGGATTTTAACGTTCATTTCTTTAAGTGTCTTTGCCAAATCGGGCGATCCATCTAACGCCACATGTTGCGATTTTTTCACAGAATCACATAGTCCTCTACTTATTGACAGGGAATAGCCATAGCCCTGCCATACCGAAGAAATGAACCGTTTAATCATTAATTCTTAAGAAGGTATGTAATTGATTTATAAAGAAAAGGAGTCACGTGACCACACTATTTTTTTTTAAAGAGCTCTATTGAAAAATTCAAAATTGAAGAAATTTTTCAACTTTTCTTGTTAATAAATTCGACATCTTAAACAGACTGTATTTCACCATGCAAAGTGTCAGAAATTTCAGTTCAAGAGCAGTGACCTTAGGCCGTGCCAATTCTGTGCGTTTGCCACAAGGTTTGAAACTGAAAAAGCCTATTCTCCCTACCATCAATAACATCAATGTTAAAGAAGATCACCCTCTTTGGGAATTCTTTCATAAAAAATCCTTTATTAGAACCCCAAAGGAACTTGCTGCTACTGGTAGACATTGGACTGTTCAAGAATTAAGAAGAAAATCATATGAAGATTTACACTGTCTTTGGTACGTTTCCTTGAAGGAATTAAACAGATTAGCTAGAGAAAGTGTCATTTATACTGAAATGGCATCACCAAGAATTTCACAAGTTAGTGCCTTAGAAGATGAAATTCAGTTAACATTATTAGCTATTAGACAAGTTTTAACTGAAAGAGAAGCCACTACTGCCAATGCTAAGAAGGTTTTCGAACAAGAAGGTGCTGAATATTTAGAATCTTTCAGACAATCAGTTATTGCTGCTGAAGAAATCAACACCGATGAATGGAGAGGAAAAATTAATAGATTAGCTTATGCTGTTTGGGGTGTTAATTTTGACACCAGTGATCCAGATTTTATTACTGCTGATTATGTCGAAGCTCTCCAATTTGTTTCTCAAATGTACTTTGATAAATTCTATTCAACTTCAGGTTCTCAAATTGGTGAATTAAGAGATATTACAGAGAATTTATCCATTTTCTTATGTGAAAAAACACCAGAAGGTTTCAAGAAAGCATGTGATGAAATCGAATCTAACAGAGATGGTTCTTCTCCATTCCCACCATCAAAATTCATTGCCGTTCTTAAAAAAGTGTACGCTTCTGACTAAATGTATACCATGTATAGTTTCCACACCATGTAAATACTAAAGAAATATAAATAAATATATTAAGTAATTTAAAAAAAAGAGAAAGAAAAAGCTAACAAACACACGTTTTATACAATAGTTTCAGTTACATTCTTCAACATACCTGTCAACTGAGTAGATGTTTCAATCCATTTAGTTCTGTTTGATTCAGCCTTCAATTTAATAGCTTCACATTCTTCAATTTTTTTGTCAATGGATTCTTGTAACTCTTTGGTGCTTTTTTGAAACATCGAATTCTTCTCAAATCTGAATTCAAACACATCTTGACTGTTATCATCTCTATTAATTTTGATTCTACGACTAGTTGTCACTATTTTATTTAATAATTCTGTTTCATCATCAAATAACTCTTCCAATTCTTTTCTTGACATTTTAATGATTTTTGCTTCTGTGAAATATTGATTAACAGTTGCAGTAATCTTCTTACGTGTTGCTAACAAATTTGTTGTAGCTCGTAGTCTTTGCATTAATGATTCATGATCTTCTTTTGATTTAACAACCATTTGTCTTAAAATTTCATTTGTTTGTTCATCAAATTTACTTATCACCTCTTCCAATTGATCATGCCTTTGCTCTTCTAATTTTGCTGAAACAAGTGCCTTTTTATTACTTAATTCAAGTTCCCATTTTAAATTATTAATTTTATTATTATATTCATCTGATCCTATTTCTATCTTTCCAGATCTTATACTGTCAATGAAAACCAATAACATGGTTTTCTGTGCCAAATAAACGTCCAAGTCAATGTCTTGAACTAATCTACGCCTTTTGGTAAATTCTTGTAAGTCAGAAGGTCTCAATGCAGACATTAAACTAGCGTGTTTTATTAATGAAAAAAAGGTTGGTTTTGTAAATTCAATTAATATTATTATGTACGAATAAAAGCTCATGATAACTGTCTGTCTTGATATATATATTTCTTTTGTTATACAAATTTTACACTCACGCCTCGTTCTCTAAGGCACTCTTAATACACCCAATTACAGCAGTAGATTGAATCTTATCATTACCACCTTTAGAAATTCCATATTCAATTTCAGCTAAATCCATCAACATTTGAGTTCTAGTTTTAGCTTTTAATTGATATTTATCCACTATATCAACAAACCCCGTTATTAAATCAACTAAAGCTAAACCTTCTGATTTTCTAATTTTGTTCATTGTTGAATATGCATCAGTCCAATCGTTTTTAATAATAGCATCAAAAACCAATTCAATAGATTTAGGCCTTGGTGCACCAACACATTCATAAATCATATCTAATTCAATTTCATCATTTTTATTTTCTAATGCTGCCGCACATGCTTGTAATACATTTAATGCCTTTCTCATATCACCCTTACTTAAATTAACTAAAGCTTCTTGTGCTTCGAGACTTATATTCAAATTTTCTGCTTTAATAACTACATTTACTCTTTCTCTAACAGCATCATTTGATAATGGTGAGAATCTAAATCTTGTACATCTTGATAAAACAGCCGGGTTCAATTTATGTGCATAATTGGCCAAAATACAAAATCTAGTATTTTTCGTATATTTTTCAATAACTCTTCTCAGTGCATTTTGAGCGACATTTGTCATTGCATCTGCTTCATCCAGAATAATCATTTTAAACCCTGATGAAAATATCTGCCTAGTTGAAGCAAAATTCTTAATTTGATCTCTGACAACATCAATACCTCTTTCATCAGAAGCGTTCAGTTCTAAAACCATATTTTTATAATTATTACCATAAATTTCCTTAGCTAATGCAACAACAGTTGATGTCTTACCTGAACCTGGTGGACCATAAAATAACAGATGTGGAATTCTACCATTTTCAGCAAACTTACGAATGGTTTGAACAGTTTCATTTTGACCATAAATTTCATCTAAATTATCCGGTCTGTATTTTTCAACCCATGGAAGGTTTTCAACGTCGGTTCCACGGTTCATTGAATGTATTTAATTAGAATATATGTATATAAATGAAAATCAATATTTATGAGACGCGTTTTGATAGTTTTTTTTCCCCAATTTGTACTATAAAATTGTAAAGTACATTTTCGTGTCACTTTAATTGATAGAAATCTATATAAAAAATAATCTGAGTTTTTAACATGATTGTTGCTTGATATTGATTTGGATGATGATAGATATGTTTTTAGTAATGGATTTTGTAATTATTCTACTTATTTTCAATTTAATTTTAAATTGTTGGTTTTGAAATCAACGGCACAGAATACAACATTTTCACACATTTATCATGCTGCTTAATACTTTAAATCACGGCATTATTTAAATTATAGTTCCATTTTAAAGTAGAATTCTGCCGATTTTATACTGTTATGTTGAAAAAAATACACATGAATAATTTTAAACTTTTAACATCAACATAAAGTAAATTGAAGCCATTATTTTAACGCGTTTTTAACCTCAAAGTTATAATAGCTTATTTACTTTAAAGCACAAAAAAGTATTAACACATTGCTAATTTGAAACATACATCTTATTACACCCCCTCCCCCCCATTAACACATTGATAAAAAGATGCTCATTTTAGAATTCAGTAGCGGGTCTGAAAGTGAAAAGGAACCAGAAATTGAAAATCCAGTAACACCACCTGGAAAGGATCCATGGTGGTTGAATTGGAACCCAATAAACAGCTTGAGCTACGAGAGAAACGGAAATACAACGAATAATACACAAAAAGAACCCCCATTTTTTTTGGGAGATCAAGATAATTTTCTGATTACTGAATACAATAAATCTTACGATTCTGATGAGTCCAATCCAAGAGAACATTCACCAGTTGTTTATGAACCAGTATATTATGATGAAAAGGAAAAACATGAAATGGATTTGGAGGAACAAATCAGTATTGATGAATATGGTACTGAGGAAGCAGATATAGATATTTGATGTACATTAATCAAATGGCTTGTAATTATGGAGTTGAAAGTGTCGTTGTTGAACAAATGTTAAGGACAAATAATTACAAATTATTTAATAGGAATCATTTCTTATTGATATATCAGGCTTATAAAGCGGGGCCATTGAAATTGAAAAATGAAATTGAAGAATCTATATGGAAAGCGATCAATAATATCGACAAAAATTCATTAGATGTTACCAAAGCAAAAGTTTGTTGTAAAGCAACTTCTTATTTTTTAACAGAAAGTTATAAAGAAAAATTAGGTGAAGATAACAACTCATCAATGGCAATTGATATACTTACAAAAAGGTACAGACCCAGTGACATATTTCGTTCCGATACAAATCGTCAGTATCTTATTTACTTTACAAAGGTTGACAAGATCATAACATTAGAGATGATAATCAAGGAAGATGGAATTGAACTTGAAAACTTTCAATATAAGAAGTTCTGTGATGATAATTATCCAGATTGTAAAGTTTTAAGATATGCTCGTAAAAAAGTCATTTACAAAAGATATAACACAACAGTTACAGTTAAAAAAAATGACATACAAGTTTTGTGCCCTTATTGTCCTTTAAGAGATAAATATGGGAACATTAATATTTCAAATATCTTTTTCGAATTGCAAAATAATAACTATAAACTACATCTTTTTATTCATCATGGTTACGATTTTCAATTAAAACCAGTTATGCAACCACGATTTGTCGTTACTGATATCGGAGTAGGGGAATGTTTCATGTGTCCACATTGTTTTTTAAAAGTCCCAAGAAGTGGTGATGAAGATGTTAATGGCCCTATGGCAAAATACCACATACACATCATCAAGCACCATAATAATGATTTATGGGTAAAAGCTATAGAGGATTGATGTCCTTTTATTAAAACTTTTTATTTCTCATCAAACTTAACTTTGTTGTATACAACTTTTTACACAATAATAATTCTCATGAGCATATTTCTAAAAGCATTTTTTAGTACTGTTGATCTTTCTCTCAAAGATGTCATTAAGAAAGGGGATCTATAAGAGTCAATTATCAGCCACTGCATCAGCAACACCTACTCCTTCAGATGGAACGGTGTCGTGGTCATATTCATTAATCAATCCAGTTGTCAGAGACGAAGCTAGGTTAATTAACGGTTCTAGTACTTCTATGAATGGAAATTCAACGATAAACACCCCACAATCCACTGAAGAGACACCTGAGAAATACATGGTCCATGATTGGGTATCCACTAATCTTTCAGACTCTAATGATGATGTTCGCGTGAAAGTTTCTGCCGCTTTTAAGGATTGTGAAGATGATGATAAAGATGCTGTTATTAACCTTGACAATTTCCCATACATTGATTCACAAAAGGATGCCAATGGAGGAATGTCCATGTCTGATATTAAATCTGCTGTTGGTGGTGATGGTAACACTGGTAATGCATTGTTTTCAAGTTCAGCTGCCCATGCTATTGAAAAGGATAAAGCAATGGCTAAAGAAGCGCAAGAAGCAAAGGAAAGTCTTGAAGCTGCTAATATCATTCCAACAGAGAATAAAGATTCAGATGGGGATGTTAAAATGTCAGAAACTCCCACTGAATCCTAAATGATCCAACTTTAAACAATTGTATAACTATCTGAATTTAATTTAATTTAATATAATTTAATTTAAATCCTCTTTAAAACTTCTTCTTCTAGTAATAATGATTCAAGACTGTCATTTGGATTATCATCCTCAGAAGATTCAGCAATATTATCAGGTAAAACTGGTTTATTTAATGCAAATTTGTTTTTATGTAAAAAACCTGATGCCAAATTTAAATCAACATTACTATTTGTGATTCCTTCATTGTCGTCCTCATCATCAGAAGATGGCTGATAATGAGATTCTAATGGTTGTTTAAATGACCTTTTAACAAAATCACTACCAAATGGCAGACTAGTATTAGGTGATACACTATCAGGATAAGTATTTTGATGGAATTTTGTTATTGGAGTTTCATATACAACGGGGATACTAGTTGGTTTTTCATTGTACAATTCAATTACTTTCAAATATATCTCTGCCTTTGATTTCCCTATAATATGACTTAAATGAGTGAAATTGTATTTAATTGACATTTTACCTTGTTTGTTTGATACCAACGGTAACAATGATTTAACAACATCCAAATCTTGATCACTCCATTGCTCTTTCGATACAGGGGCTAGTATAACCCCTTTATTTTTCATCTGTTCAGCTGTAGAGTCTATTATGAGAACTGGCTGAGGGAATTGACTTGTCATTTGCTTAACTGGGTATATTATATTATAAATATTGATTGATACCTTTTAAACTATTTCTTCATATTTAAATCACGTTCTTAAATGAATGATGATAATACAATCACATCATTAGATTCTCAAGATAACGATGAAACCTTCAAGGTTCAAATACTAGGGTATGATCAATACCAATGGACACCCACATCGTTAGATAAAAAGGTGTCTACAATTAATGGATCAATAATAAAATCAGCATCTTTACGTATATCAACTGTTCCAGTGATAAGAGTCTATGGTAAATTAAAAACTGGTCATACTACTGTTTGTCATATTCATGATGTTTTCCCATATATTTATATAAGGTACCTTGGGAAGGTAATTAATAATAATGATCCATTAGATAAAATCAACAGGATGATCAATTCAGAATTGATCAAATTACAATCAGAAATCAATTTTCATTTAAAGGATTCATTTTCTAAAGGGTTTAAAAGAAAGAGACCTAAAGCTTCATCTTCTAGAAAACGTTCAAAGAATTCAAATAATAGAAATAAATCCCAGGATATTTCAGATGAAGATGATAATGAAGTAGATGATAATATTGATGAAAGTATTAAATTCCAAGAGAATTATATAGCTGATATATCATTAATAAAAGGAGTCCCATTTTACGGGTATCATCTAGGGCATACAGCTTTTATTAAAATTTCATTAACTAATCCATCTTATACTACAAGATTAACTAAATTATTCCATGAGGGAAAAATCTTTGGGAAATTCATTCAACCATTTGAGTCACATGTACCATATCAATTACAGTTTTTGACTGATTATAACTTGTTCTCCATGGATTGGATGAAATTAAATAAAATTTTCTTTAGATCACCAATTTTCTATACTAGAGAAGATACAAATATCAAAGAATCATTTCAACCATTCTTTTCTACTGATATTACTGACTTTAATAAATATAAGTTGAATGATGATTTAATTGATTTATTATCAAATGAACTTAAATTTCAACAGGGAAGAATTAATATTCTAAAATCTGATCAGTTCCCAAGAGTTTCAAGAACAATTGTTGAATTTGACACATGTGCTCACTTTATTCAAAATAGATCAAAATTAACTGAAAGAGATATACATAACAAGTTATTTGAACCATCCACTACATTAGACAAATGTGTTGGATATTTTGATTCAACTAGGACCTTATTAAACGATGTTAAATATTTAAGAAAACTGAGAAATTTAACAGATGATGATAAATATAAATTATTTGAGAATATATCAAGGGATTTTGAAAAACAGGAATGGTCAGAAAATAGGGAATTACAAATGTTATTTAAATCTGCTTTGAAAAAATGTAAATCTAATGGCGGCGATTCAAATACACTGGATGAAAGAATTAATATAATTTTCAAATGGTTAGACAATTTCAATTCTAGTTTCAACTCTATTGATTTACTTCATATTGATATTGATAAGAATAACGCATTTATTAATGATTTAATTGCATTGAGCCCAGAGTTGTATCTTCAAAAGGATGATACAAAATTAATCCTCAAGACTTTATTAGGAACTGACATACACCAACAAACAGAACCTTTGACCCAACATATGCTGGAATCCATGGTTGATGATTCATTTTCTGATGATGATGATGATGAAAAGGAAAGGTTTACAGGTGTCAACCAAGACGATATTCAACATGCTATGAAAGACGAACAAGAAGATATAGATGATGATGATGTATTTTCAGATGATGACGAATTCCTAGGGGAAATTCCTCATTTTCTTAAAAATGAAGATGAAGGTGAAGATAATAATGATGTTGTAATTGAATCGAATTTGACTAAATCATTAATTGACGCATCTATACCTGAAATATTACCAGATGATTTAATCGTTGTTAATAAATCAGATGCCCAGATCTTTTCAGCCACTCAAAAATACCCAAATGATACCATTGTGGATGATTCTTCATTTTTAAAATCAAGTCAAAAAACCCAGAAAGTTGCATTCACTAATTACTTTCAAGATATGGATATAGAAGAAACAATTTACAAATATATACCAGAATCTAAATTTGCTAAGGTATCGCCTTATTTACCAAAGGATGAATTTATGAAAACATTTGAAAGCAAGAAACTTTTAAAGATAGATTACCCTGGTCCATTTTATTCTAGGATGGATAATTATGACACTGAACCTTTTTTCTATGCTGGTAAAAAAATTCAACTTGAATGTACTGAGTTAGAAATTGATAGTATGGAATTAGAATTAATGGGTAATAAGAAATACGATAATTTTAAAAGAATATGGAAATATTTACCCAAACCACCTAAGAAATCGAAAGTTGAAGAATGGGTTTCAGAAAATGAACAGTCAATTTTTCAGGAAAAACCAAGTTTCAATCAAGATTTACTTAAATCTCAAATTAGAGGACCAACACAAAAGTTGAAACAATTTAAATACCCATCATTGAAATCACCAGTTGAAAGAAAGAATATTCATACTTTTAAATTGCTCATGTTGACTGTTGAAGTTTACACCAATTCTAGAGGTAATTTAACCCCTGATCCTAAATTTGATGAAATATTGGCAATATTATGGAAATTTGATTCTAATTCATTTTATTTGAATGATGTACCAGATCATGGGGCTTTCATTAATCATGAGAACGAACAAATGTTTGAAAAATTGAATAAAATAAATACCATGGAAATTCAATCTTTCAAGTGTGAAAAAGAAATGGTCATTGCGTTAATATCTTTAGTTGAAATAATCGACCCTGATATACTTGCAGGTTTTGAAGTTAATGCTTTATCTTGGGGGTATATTATTGAAAGATTTAGGAAAATTTATAATATTGATATTTTACAAAGATTATCAAGAGTTGTTTTTAAAAATAAAGGAAAATTGAAAGATTCTTATGGTTATAGACATTCATCTGGTGTTAAAGTTATTGGTAGACATATGTTGAATATTTGGAGACAGATGAGAAAAGAAGTTACCCTTGGTCATTATACATTAGAAAATTTAATATTTCATGTTTTTCATAAAAGATTACCCAAATTTAGCTTGGAAAAATTGAATTCATGGTGGAAAACTGGTGAAGAAAAGAAAATTAATATAGTTTTGAATTTAATGATGAATAGAGTTAAATTAGAAACTGAATTAGTTGATAAATTGGAAGTTATTGAAAAGATTAGTGAACAATCTAAATTATTAGGTTGTGATTTTCATTCAATGATTTATAGAGGTTCACAATTCAAAGTTGAATGTTTATTAGTTAGATTATCCAAGGAAGAAAATTTTATTATGATTTCACCATCTAAAAAACAAGTTTTTGCTCAAGATTCATTAAAATGTATACCCCTTGTTATGGAACCTGATAGTGGGTTTTATAAATCACCATTAGTTGTTTTAGATTTTCAATCACTTTATCCATCATTGATTATTGCTTATAATATTTGTTATTCAACTTATTTAGGTAAACTCGAAGGTTATGATCCTAACAAATATATGAAATCTGGTATTACAAATCATAAATTACAACCTGGAATTTTGAAAGCTTTAGAATCATTTGTGAATATAACTCCTAATGGGATGATGTTTGCAAAATCAAATGTTAGACAATCATTATTGGCGAAAATGCTCATTGAATTATTAGATGCAAGAATTTTAGTTAAGGGGACTATGAATAAATTTAAGGATGATCAGGAATTAAAGAAATTATATGATAATAGACAACTAGGTCTTAAATTAATTGCTAATGTTACTTATGGGTATACATCTGCTACATATTCAGGTAGAATGCCAAATTCTGATATTGCAGATGCTATTGTTTCTTGTGGGCGTGAAACATTATTAAAGGCAGTTAAAATTATTGAAAATGATCCTAAATGGGGTGCTAAAGTTGTCTATGGGGATACAGATTCTTTATTTATTTATTTACCGGGGAAAACTAAATTGGATGCATTTAATATAGGTAGGGAAATGGCAAATACAATAACTAAACTTAATCCATCTCCTATGAAACTTAAATTTGAAAAGGTTTATTTACCCAGTGTTTTATTAAGTAAGAAAAGATACATTGGTTGGTCATTTGAAGATGAGACACAAATGAAGCCTAAATTTGATGCTAAAGGTATTGAAACTGTTAGAAGAGATGGAATTCAAGCTCAGGGTAAGATATTGGAAAAATCATTGAATATATTATTTGAAACTAGAGATATTTCTCAAATTAAAGATTATGTTGTCGGGGAATTTTTGAAAGTACAAAAGGGTAAAATTAATTTACAAGATTTTATGTTTGGTAAAGAAGTTAGGATTGGTACTTATCGTAATGAAGCATATTTACCACCTGGAGCTAGGGTAAGTATGAAAAAAATGGAAGAAGATTCAAGATCGAAACCTCAATATAGAGAAAGGATTTTTTATGTTGTTCGTAAAGGTCATAACAATGAAATTTTAAGAGATAGATGCCTTTCACCTGAAGATTTTCTTAAAAATAATGATAATGAATTGGATTCTCAATACTACATTGATAAAGTTTTAGTTCCACCTTTAGAACGTATTTTCATGTTAATGGGAGTTAATATTAGGAAATGGGTTACTGATTTACCAAAAATTGGTAAAGTTATTAGATATGAGAAATTGAATGTTAAAATATCAAATTGTATTATATGTGGTGAAAATACCAATAATAGTGATAATAAATTTTGTTATAAATGTTACCAGGATGAAATTGGTACATATGGACAAATAATTGGGACATTAAAGGATAAACAAAAGAAAGTTCAAAATATAAATAGATTTTGCCAAAACTGTACTTTAAAAGAAGTGTTTGGTATGAACATTGAAGAAACAAATGAATGTATTAATGAAGATTGCGGGGTATATTATGACAAAATTAAGCGAAATGATCAGTTAGAGGATTATTGTTCCAAGTTTGATGATATTGACTGATAACTTTTTCTACTCATTTGATGATGATGGTGGCTGTATACCGATGATCATTTCTTCGATTTCTAAACCACATTGTATACATCTCTTTTTATAGTTACAACCATCAATATGAACTGGTGCACACCATTCGTGGATATGTTTTGAACCTGTATCACCCTTTCTCAAACCTCTAGTAATTTCTTCAGCTCTTAATCTCTTTCTCATTTCTTTCAATTTATTATTCCATCTCTTTTCCTTTCTATTTTTCTTCATTTCTTCTCTCCTTAACCATTCTTTATCCAGTGCTTCAGCTGAACCCCATTTTTTAAAAGCGAATTCTTCTATTTGGTATCTTAAAAACAATTGCATTCTAGAAAAGGTCCCACTATGTGGATTTTGTTTAACAATACGTGGGAACAATTTTAGGTCGGCCAATTCAGGTTCAGTTAAAAAATAATCTTCTTTACATTCGGTTTTTGTCAAGAGTGAATATTTTTCAGGGTGTTTTTCAATACAAGATTTGCAAACACGTGTATGAAAGATTGTTAACATTTTCTTATCCAATTCAACATTGATTTTACAATCGAAACATTTTGGTGCATTGACTAAATCAATTGGTGGTGGTTCATCCTTATCCATTGATTTTTTATCTAATTGGGACATTTTCCAATCATCTAAAGTTTTCCCCTTGAAACTGTTTGGGGTGTCGACACTGTCCACTTCTTTAACTAAAAACCCATTTTCTAATGGCTTCATATGTGAAAAATCATATTCAATATAATCTTTTGTTTTAATTGTTGGTTTAATATAAGTATTGGGTTTCACAGTTGCATCTCTATTAGCAGTTGGATTCAATTCATTTCCAGTTCCAGCAACACTTCTTTGTGATTTAGCCTTCATATCAGCTAACTTTTTTTGACGGTCCAGTGCTTTCTGTCTATTTTGTTCAATAATGGCCATTCTTTTTGCTTTAAAATCCGGATCAGCCTTTTCTTGGGCTTCAATGGCCAGCCTCCTAGCCTTTATCCTCTCTATAGCTTCCTTCCTATTCTCTTCCTGTTGAATGTTAGTAATGCTGAGCAGATTTTCCTATTTCTATTTCTTTGTTTAAACATACAATTCCCATGGCGATAAAAAAGATGTATCAGTTAACGGGGAAAAAAGAATATAAACTTTAATTCCCCATAAGACTATATATCGAGTTTTAAAGAAATGGACCCACGAAGTCCCCAAAGGAGCAGTCTCCCCACTAATTTACTGGCCAGTCCAGTTACACCGCGTAGGAAAAATAGAGTGGTTTATTCCGACCGGTTTATCCCCCAGAGAAATGGAGTTGATTTACAGGCAGCGTTTGGTTTAGATGCGTATCCACAACTGCAACCGGAAAATGAAGTTGTTGATGATATCGAGTTGCAACAGGCTCAGGAAGCAGATGCAACGTTTAATTCAGTGTTGAAATCAGAACTTTTTGGTGAAAGTCTCCCCAATAAAAATAACGCCCCAGGGCCTCCAATAACTCCAAAACAATCCAATAATAATAGAGATGATCCTGATAGCCCCAGTGAATACCAAAGTTCTGTTGATTTAACTGCAATGGGACGTCAAATGGGGGGAAATTTGTTATCTTTTCAAAGTCCCAGTAGACCAAGTTCTAGCTCTCTAAGTGTTCAAAATGATATATATTCACTGTCCCCAGTTCGAGCAGATAGTCAAAAATTGTTACTTTCACCTAAGAAGAAATCTAGAGTTATTTCAAAAGTCCCATATAGAGTTTTAGATGCACCAGAATTAGTTGATGATTTTTATCTTAACTTAGTTGATTGGGGTTCACATGATATTTTAGCTGTTGGTCTTGGGTCTTGTGTTTATTTATGGGATTCAGCATCGGGAAAAGTTGAATTACTTTGTAATCTGGGTCGTCTTGATTCTGTTACTTCTGTTTCATGGATTGGTGCTGGGACACATTTAGCTGTTGGGACAAATACAGGTTTAGTTGAAATTTGGGATGTTTCAATTAAAAAATGTACTAGGACTATGACTGGTCATAGTTTGAGAGCTTCTTCATTATCATGGAATCAACATATTCTTTCATCAGGTTCTCGTGATCGAACAATTTTACATAGAGATGTTAGAGAACCTGCACATTTTATGGCAAAGATTGAAGCACATAAACAAGAAGTTTGTGGTTTAAAATGGAATATTGATGAAAATAAATTAGCTTCAGGTGGTAATGATAATAAACTTTTTGTTTGGGATGCATTAAATTGTACTGATCCATTAATGAAAATTTCAGAACATGAAGCTGCTGTTAAGGCAATTTCTTGGTCACCACATCAAAGGGGGTTATTAGCTTCTGGTGGTGGTACTGCTGATCGTAGAATTAAATTATGGAATGTTTTAACACGTCAAAAAATTCAAGATGTTGATACTGGTTCACAAGTTTGTAATTTACAATGGTCAAAGAATTCAAATGAATTAGTTTCTACACATGGTTATTCACGTAATCAAGTTGTTATTTGGAAATATAATCAACCTCAATTACAACAAGTAGCAAGTTTAATGGGTCATACTTATCGTGTACTTTATTTAGCACTGTCTCCTGATGGTCAAACAATTGTTACAGGTGCAGGTGATGAAACTTTAAGATTTTGGAATGTCTTTGAACCAAACAAAACAGAAGTCCATACTGGATCTGTATTATTAGATGCCTTTTCTCAATTAAGATGATAATACCCCCTCTCCTTTATCTTTTCTGTGAAAAATGTATAATATAATTTGCTATGTATATACCTTTTGTACTTATTTAACAAAGTTAATTAAATATCTAATCTCTTTTGCTGAGCACATTTCAAAAAAAAATTACTACTGTTTATTATCATTACTATTATTATAGGAACGCGTTATGACATTTGCCATATCACAAGTAGTGGGGACAACTCAGCTTCCCTTATTGGCTTTAGTGGATCTTTATTGCCATAGGAATATTCCCAGTCATATTTTACCCCCGATCATGACGATTCTCGTTACTTTAATTGATTCACATGAATATTTGCCTACTTTAGAAGATGTATTAGTTAAAATCTCTAGTGGGATAGAATCATATCCGGGACATCAAAATGGGGATTCTGTTCATGTTAGAGCTTTGATCGTTGATAAATTATGCAAATTGGATTCATTAGATTCATTTTTTGATTTTCTTACAAATATGACCCATTTGCTCATTGATCCCCCATTGGATTTAATAGGTGGTAAAGTGAAGATATTTAAGGGGGTTAAACAAATGCAAAGTGGGAGTTTCTTAGGGAAATTTCTTGTAAATATCGTTCTTGGAATTAAAGTGATGGATTTTAATGAAATGTTAATACTTTGGAAGGCATTTGTTGAATATCGTAAACCACATATGAAATCAATTGATTTAGGGAATTCTAATTTACAATTTTGGGAAACTGCAAACTCATGTAAAAATGAAACAAATACAATTTCACAAGTTATTTCACAACAAGATTTAAAAAATTTATTTGATTTCCAATTGAATCAAATTCAAAGTTCTTCTTCACCAATACCTGAAAATGTTCAAGAAATTCTTAAAGCAATGACACAAAGACAAAGAAATGGGGTTAATAGAAGTTATTATATTGAATATTTACAATATTGGCGTGAGGGTGATTATGAAAATTCATTAAATTCACTTCATAGATATTTTGATTATATGATGTCAAGTAAACAAAAATATTATTATCATTATGCATTATTAGCTTTGGCAACATTACATTCATCATTTGGTTGTGAAATGGAAGCGATTAGAGCTATAAATGAAGCTATTATGGTTGCACGTGAAGCAAGAGATTCAAATTGTTTAAATTATTTACTTGCTTGGTTATTTGATTTTTTAAATGAAAGACCACATTTAGAAAATGAGGGTGATATGAATCGTGATCAAATATTGGAATTTTTAGAATTAAAATCAAAACAAAGACATAATACAATATTACATGGGATTTCATTTATGTATAAAGCTCAAATGGCGTTTGTTAAAGGTTTACCAATGATTGAAATTAATAAAAATTTAATTTCTGCAACATATTTGGCATTTAATTCAAAAATTTCTCAACAACAAGTTCATAATTTAATTAATATTTGTAAATTAATGGCAGATATGTGGTTACTGTATGGGAATGATTATGAAAATTTAGTTGATATATACCTTGATATTGCGTTAGATTTTAGTGAAAAATTCAATGATTCATTAGCTCGTGCTGATATTAATTTACAAAGAGCTAAAAAAATATATTTAATAAATGGTGATTATGAATCTGCGATGAATATAATTTTAAAAGATGAGGATAAAATTAAAAATAATAAAAATGCTTATAAAAAATGGAAAGTTAAATGTCAATTAATTGAATTAGATCATTTAATTCAAATTAATGATGATTCACATTTAGCTGAATTTTTATTAACATGTATTGAAGCAGTTGGTAAAGAATTAAATCATGTTAATATTAATCATGAAATATATTATATTAAAGCCAAATTTTTAATTTGGCAGGGTGATTTAACATCAGCTTGTGAAATATTAACTAATGGTCTGTCTAAAATGAATGAAAGTACAACAACTAACACATATTGGTTTTTAAAATATCAATTATTATATGGACAAACAATGGGTGAAAGAGGTACTAGTATTATAATGAATGTTATTGCTATTTCTAAAGCATGTGGGTATGGATTAATAACAAATGAAGCTGAAAAAACAGCATTTCAAAGTAATCATAATCAATTTTTATTATAAAATTCATCAATTGTCTCTGTTAAAAAATCAATACCACCCTGAGCGAATAAATACATATTTTCAATTCTATCTTTAACACCAGTTGACATCATTTTAGTTATTATTTCACCATCGGGGGTAATAATTGCGAAAAAGACATTACCAGTATTTTCATCATGTGGTCCTGCATAACCAGTTTCACATAAAACCCAAGGTGATCCAAATTCCATTTTTAATGTCCTTGCTAATTTTTCTGCGACTTTAATAGAAGGACCTGTATAATTAGCTATTTGTTCCTTATTCCATCCACTAAGTCTCAATCTTGATTTCAATGAATAAATCAGTCGAGACCCATCGAAGAATTTCGATGCCCCCTCATGGCCAACAAAAGTGGCTGAAAGAAGTCCACCACACGCCCCCTCGGATATTGCCAATGTGTGTTCATTGGCTAGTAACTTTTCAATGGTTTTCTGTGATAAATGGACCTTTATTTCACTCATTTTATAAATTTATGTATAAGAAGAGAATAAATATATGATTTATC
Source organism: Saturnispora sanitii (assembly GCA_030563185.1). Classification (NCBI taxonomy): domain Eukaryota; kingdom Fungi; phylum Ascomycota; class Pichiomycetes; order Pichiales; family Pichiaceae; genus Saturnispora; species Saturnispora sanitii. The sequence goes on along the minus strand of JAKUBF010000007.1, from coordinate 61,564 downwards.
ACATTAACAGAAAAATAATAATTGCACAGTCTTTTTCTATAATGTTTAATAAATATGAGTGACAAATTTGAATTTGTCACAGTTTCAGCAATTGAACATGGCGTTATTCGTGGATTAATTGAATCTATGATAGGAGAAAAATACATTGATGTAAAAATTAAGGCATTTGATCGAATTTATGGGTTTCATAAAGTTGTTTTATCGAAATCAGGGTTTTTCAAAAGTACATTTGATTGGCCATGTGAAGATGAGGAGGAGAGGGAGACTTTAAATCTACCTATAATTGAATTAGAAACTGAAGGATTTAATAGGGAAGCTTTTGAAATTTGTATGGCATTACTTTATGGTTATAAGGATGAATCATTATTAAAAAGGGATGCTATAAATATAATGATTATTGGTCAATATTTGGATATCCCAGGAATAGTTGATACATGTATTAATTATATAGTTGATGAAATTACAATTGAATCAGTGGGGAAATTGGTGAATTTTAGTGTAACTCATAATTACCCAAGATTAACCGATACATGCGTTGCTATATTATCAATGGATGGATGGGAAGCAGGACCTGAAATTTGGATTGATGTTCCTGTTAATATTATAGCAGATATATTGAAATCAAATTGGTTCTTCGTCCCCTCTGAATGGCATAGATGTATTTTCTTATTAGATTTATTAAAAATCCATGAAAATGATAAGGTTTTATTAGAAGTTTTAAATAAGGATATTATGTTTTATCATTTTTCTCATGATCAATTGTTAAGTTTAAGTGGGATGACAACTTTGATTAAATCTGAAACATTAAAATCGGCATTATGGACTTCAGTTCAATTACAACATTATATTACATCAAATAAACCATTTAAATCTAAAAAACAATGGAATATTCCTGATAATGATGAAACATTATCTGGGTTATTACCTGAATTAGAATCAATTGAAGAAAATAAAACTAAAACTAATATACCACCATTTAGATTTTCAGTTGCATTTTCAAAAGTTTCAAATTTACCACGTAATAAAAGAATTTATAGTAAAACATTTTGGTATTTAGGATCATATTGGAATGTTTATTTACAAAAATCACAATTACCAACAACTGGTCAATTTCAAATTGGGATTTATCTTCATAGGGCTAATAGTATTATAGTTTCAAGTATTTTATCTGGTCATTTAACAGATGATGATACATGTGTTACAGGGTTCAATTGTGGGGCTAATGGATCTAAAAATGGGATTCAAAATGAAATGGTATTTAATCAAAGACCTAATAATAATAAAAATGCTGATGATAATGATAATGATAAAATTTCAGACATTATGTCGAATTTAAAACTTCATGATTCAAATTCAATTATAATCCCATATGAAGACACACGTAAAGATTTAAATGTTTATTTTTCATTTTATACCCCATCAAGAATTAACAAACCTGAAATTACAACATTTTTCTCAATCCCTAATAAATTCTCATTAAATCAATCATGGGGGTGGAAATCAAACAATTTATGTCAATTTACACCAACTGGGCAATTCGTTGGTGGTGATGATGATGATAATGATATATTGAAATTCATTGTTGTATTAGGTCAATAGAGGAGGATATATATATATCTTTATAAATTATATCGTTTTTTAGTTAGTTACTCACCCATTCGACATCCCAATTTAATTTTTCACCCTCGAGGAAGGGGACAATCTTAGCACCATCATCCCATTCTAACATTTCTTCAACTTGAATTGGTCTTTCAACAAGGACAACTTCATCTTGGTTAACTAAATCTTCCTTTTTGATCCCATAGAAATTATGACCGAATTCAGAAACGAATGGCTTCAATTTATCCAATTTCCCCACTGAATCAAAAGCTTGAGCAACGTATGAAAGAGCATATGATTGAGTGTAAACACCAGCACAAACTCCCTTGAAAACACATTTTTTGCTAACATCATGTGGAGCAGAATCAGACCCAAAAATGTAATAAGGTTTCCCTGAAGTTGCAGCCCTTAAAAGTGCTCTCTTATCCTTTGGTAATTTTGCCACAGGCTTACAAAAATTCATAGGAGCACCTGCCCAATCATCCACTGTTAAAAAGAGATGGTGTGCAGTAATGGAAGCGATAACTTTTGGAATTTCACCCTCTTTTAAATCAGCGTTGATAGTTTCAACGGCATCGACAGCAGCTTTAGTAGTACAATGTTCCAAGACGATCTTTAATTCTGGGAAATCTGCGTGTAATTTTGCCAAAGCTGGTAAGAACTTGGATTCGGCGTTCAAAACGTGGATATCCTCATCATCATCTTCATCTGCACCGTCTTCAACTTCCTTTCTGACACTTGGTTTTTCCCCATGTAAGTTCAAAACGAGCCCGTATTTGGCCATCACCTTGAAAATCGGGTAGAAGGCCGAGAAATCGTTAGGGTCAACACCGGCACTGGAGTTCGTAGTAACACCTGCTGGATAGCATTTGATCCCGGCAATGACTCCCTTTTGCGCAGCTTCTTCCACCAACTGTGGGGTCAAGTCCTTGCAGAGATAGAACGTCATTAAAAAAGTCGTCTTTGGAGCGATCTGCTGGAGACTTTTGTGGTAGGACACGGCCTGATCGATCGTAGTCACTGGCGGAGTCAAATTGGGCATAATGTACGCTAAAGAAACCCCTCCTTTTCTCACTTGCGGGGTCACGTGGTGCATCATCGGCCCCTGTCTCAAATGAACGTGGTAATCAGCCGGGTGGCCAAGCGGGATTCTTCTCATTGGTGTAAAACTATTAGGAGGACAATCCATTATCACACAAATATTCGAGTAGCTGATGGAATTTTATTTTTTTCATCTTGATTAGCAATAGCTTGAAAAATATTCAACTAAAAAAAAAAAAATAAAAAAAAAAGAAATATCTATCAAAAGCTTGAATATACTCTTCAAATGTCCGTAGCTCCAGCATTATCCACTAACCAGGAGGAAGAGCTTTTTTCCAGGGTACCTGTGCTGACAGACGAAGAGCTCGCGCAAAAACGAGCTTATTTGGGCCCACACAGCCCTCAAACTTTAAGAGATTCCATCATTGAATATTATTCCTTGGATAAACTTATACAACGATTGAAACAAGGTAATTGGGAAAAAATTGCACTTCAATTTCCTGATGATCTTATAATTGATTCAGCAATCATTTCACAAATTTTAAAATCAAATTTGGGTGAAAATCAACAAGTTTGGATTTTAGCTGATACTTCTTATTCCCCATGTTGTATTGATACTATTGCAGCTGAACATTCAAGTTCTACTCATATAGTCCATTTTGGTGATGCTTGTTTGAACCCAGTGGCTAAACTTTCAGCAACTTATGTATTAGGTAAGCCTTCAGTTGATTTAGATTTACTTTCAAAAACTATAATTGAATCTTTAGATGATGATGATGATAAACATGTTTGTTTAATGGCAGATGCTCCACATTCACTTTTATTAAATGTTTTGAAATCGAAACTTTTAGAAAATGTTAATTGGAAGGGTGATCGAATTGTTATTGCTTCTTTAGATTCTTCATTACCAACTAAAGATGGTCAAGATGTTGTCATTATTGATAATGAAATTCAATCACAATCGTCTTCTTCTGGGATTAAAGTTTGTAATCATATCATTAATGATATTGAAATTCCTGATACAGACTCAGATTCAAATGAGCCACCTATTGAACACGATCAATTTAATCAATCATATGATAAAATTACACAAAATTATCATTTAATTCATTTAACAACCCCATCAGATTCGAGAATGTTACAATTGAATACCAAATTCAAATGTGTTACCTTCATTGATCCTTTAAAATCCAAAATTTCTAATAAAAAATCCCCAAATTTAATGAAACGATATAAATTCATGCATGAAGCTAGATCTGCTTCAACTGTTGGGATATTATTAAATACATTATCATTATCCAATACTTTGAAATTAATGAATACATTAATTAAATGGATTCATAAAGCTGATAAGAAACATTACCTTTTCGTTGTGGGGAAACCAAATGTGGCAAAATTGGCAAATTTCGAATGTGTTGATGTTTGGTGTGTTATTGGTTGTGGTCAGAATGGGATTATTATTGATCAATATAATGAATATTGGAAACCAATGATTACTCCTTATGAATTATGGTTAGCATTAGCTGATGAAGTCCAATGGGAGGGGAATTGGGTAGTTGATTTCAATCAAGTTTTAGAAAATGGTAATGCCGACGATCATAATAATGATGATAATAATGATGATGATGATGATGAGGAATACAATAGTGAAGATGATGCCCCACTATTTAACCCAGTAACTGGGAAATTGACTCTAAATAAACCTTTAAGACAATTAAAACATCTTCAATTAGAATTAGATTCACAAAATTCAAATGATACTGTTGGTGAAGGTAATGCTGTTGTTAAAGCACTTTCTGGTCAATTAACAGTTAAAAATACAATTTCATTAGCTGCTATGCATTTACAAGATAGACAATGGACTGGGTTAGGTAGTGATTACGTTGATGATGATGGTGAAATAGGTGCTACTGTTGAACAAGGTAGAACTGGTATCGCCAGAGATTATAAACATGATGATCTTTAATACAATTAATTAATTATTATGCAATTCTATAGATTATTAATATATATATAATATACTAAGTTATTATTAATTCATCTTCTTTTGAATTTCTTCATTGGATCTTTTTTACTGATCTTAATCAACTGTGGTGGATTGTTCTGTAAATTGGACAATTGCCCACCACCTCCTTTATTATTGTTATTATTATTCGATGATGATGGATTTCTTTGTAAATTTGGTATTTGTCTAGCATCAACATAGTTATTAGTATTCATTGGTGGGATATACCCCGATTTTGGTTTAGAAGGCCCTGATGGAATTTTCCCCCCAGGTAAAGTATTAGAAATACTAGGTTGATAATCAGAATCATTCACATTGTTATTCTTATTCTTATTCTTATTCTCCTTCTTAACATTATCATGTTTTGATTTGTCCTTGTCCTTCTTCCCCTTATATTTATACTTTTCAATCTTTGGCTTCTTTTCAATTGGCTTTTCATATTTTATTTCTTCCAAATTCGGTCTCTTCGTTGGTTGTGGTAAAACCCCTGATGTAATTTTTCCATGCTGTTGCTGCTGTTGCTGCTGTTGTTCACCATAGGATCTTTTAGTAAACCCAAGTGTAACATGAGTGATTAAATTTCTAGAACTTGCATCATTAATTAAATCTTTCCATGTTTTGTTATTTATTAAAGTTTCAGTAGAACCAATAATCCACATAGATGCCCTTGCTCTAGTTAATGCAACATTCATTCTTCTAACATCAGATAAGAAACCAACACCCTGTGTTGAATCTGCTCTAACACAAGAAAATAATATAATATCCTTTTCTTGACCTTGGAAACCATCAACTGTATTAAAATCAACTTCTGTCATAATACTATGACCAAATTGATTCAAAAAAAAATTTTTTAATGTCCTAACTTGTTCCTTATATGGGGAAATTATACCAATTTTATTTGCCCAATTAATTTTAGGGAATTTAGTAAATAAATCTTTAACAATTTCTAAACATAATTGTGCCTCTGTTGTATTGTATAATGACATTGTTCTATTATTCTTTGATTGTTGACCATCAATTTGAAAAAAATTATATGGTTTATAATAATAATTTTCATGCCATGGTCTTTGATTAATTTCACTCATTTTATCACCATCTAATAATTTTGATTTATAAAATTCCCTTGATGGGAATTTAGAAATTTCAGGGTGCATTCTATATTGTGTATTTAATAAATAAATTGAATCTTTAAAATTATTTTGCATTCTAACAAATAATGATTGTTCATAATTATATGATGCTGCCTTTTGTGATAAAACAGTTGGTGGTAATTGATTTGGATCACCAACCATAATACATTTTTTACATCCATATCTTAAAGGAATAATTGCACTCAGTTCAATACATTGAGCAGCTTCATCAATAACAACAGTATCAAAACTTAAAGACATTCGGGCTAAAACATCATGTGCAGACCCAGATAATGTAGAACAAACAACTTGTGCATCATTTAAAATCTTAAATTGAAGATTTCTCCTTTCAATTTCCCTATTACGATATTTAACAGCACGTTGTTCTCTATTTTCATCTAATCTTTGACCTAATTCACGACGTCTTTTCATTACTTGTTGTAATTTAAATTCTAAATCAGCAATTTCACTTTCATTCAATTTAGGATCTTCTAATTTAGCCTTTAATTGATCTCTTTCAATAACACATTTTCTATGTTCTTCTCTAATTTTTGGATCATCATTTTGAACATTAGAACTAATACTTAATTGTTTTTCAACTTGTTCTTCTAATGTTAAATCTTTAACTTGTTCATTAATTGCATCTGATTTACCCAATCTAACAACATTTGGATTAAAAATTTCACCCATTGAATTTTTAATCCCATTTTTAATTCTTAAAACTAATTCATCAACAGCTGCATTAGATGGTGCACAAATTAAAATTTTCCTCTTTGGTATTGATCCATTTTGAATTGTCCCAGGTGTTAAAACTTGATGAACACCAATTGATGCATTAGTCAAAAAATACCCAATAACACCTAAAATCGTTTTGGTTTTACCAGTACCTGGTGGACCTTGAATTAATGAAAACCCTTCACCATGTACAGTACCTGCAATAGCTTGAGCTTGGGAATCATTAACATCGTATAATCGTTTAATTTCATTGATTTTAGTAATGCTTGGTTTATGAAGTTCAGTAGGTTTTGCCTTAACAATAGCATCAGATAAATTATAATATGGTAAACCTTTTAATGATGAATATTCTCTTTCAATTGTTGTCATTGTAATAATTTTCATAACAACTATTTCCATTTGTGGGGAAATTTTATTTAAAAATGATTGACATTTTGATGAAACTCTAAAAGTTATATCAGAAAACATTTGATTAGTAGATTTAATTTCTTTAACTTTAGCAATACAATTAATCTTACATTGATTAACAATTTTCTTTGGAACAGTTTCTTCATCAGATGGTAAATAATCAACAATCATTAAAACAACTAAATCATTATCACCAATGTATCTATTTTCAGTTAAAACTGTTTTTTTAACACTAGCATAAACATCATAAAATGAATCAGTTGCCGTTCTTGAACCTAATGTAACTTTAAATGGGGTTTCACTAGCTAATTGTTTAGCCCTTTGAATAGATTGCCAACATTCTAATAATAATAATGGTTCAAATAATTCTTGATAATCTTGTGATGAATTAAATGAATTTTTAACAGATTTACATTTTTCAACAATTGATTTATCATTTGGTAAATCATTTGTATAATTATAATCCCATTTAAGAATATTAGAATATAATGGTGACATATCAACATTCAATCTTAATCTCATTAATTCTTCCTCCTTCTTTTTCTTATTAATTTCCTTTTGTTTAGAAGTTTCTTCAGTTGGTAACCCAAATTTAGGACCTTGTAAAGATTGAAGTTTTTGCTTTGATTTCTTCATCTTTTCTAAAATTTGTTCCTTTGTAAATAATGCAACACCTTCTTCATTATCTGAATCTGAATCTGATTCATCACTATTTGATGGTTTTTTATTATAACCATCAGGTCTAGCAGGTGCAACTTTAATAATTGAACGTTGTTGTTTTAATTTCAATTGTGCTTCTTCTAATGCAGATAATCTGGTTGGGATTTTATCTAAATCAATGGCATTTTCCTTTGATGTACCACTTTTCAAAAATGCATCTAATGAACCTTGTTTAACTTTAGATGATGTATAAGTTAAACCAGATGATAATTGAATTGTTTTAGTATTTGGTGATGGTGATGGTGTTGATGATGGTGATATAGTATTTGCCCTTGACATTTCTTCAACTAATTTAAAATCCATTCTTCTAGCTTTCATTTCTAATTCTGACATTTGTTCCTTTGTTAATTTACTATTAGATTTCCCAATTTTTAAACATAATTTTAATAAAGTTTCTAAAACAGGTCTGTCAAATTTAACATTACATTCAACACATAAATCAAATAAATCTTTAATAAGATTAACACATAAAACTAATAATGCTGTATCACTTAATCTTAACCATTTAAATAAATCTGATAATGTTGGTAAAATAGGAATAACTAAATTTTTAGTCATTGATTCAACTTCAGGGTTTTCCAGTTTAATAATTGCATTGATAACTTTAACACCATTTAAAAATGAAGTTGATAAATCTAATACATCACGAGTAAAATCTAATAAATTAGATGTAATTCTCTTTGAATGTTCAGGATTATTAGCAAGTTTTGCCTTAATTCTTTCATAATTAGTAGCCCAACCAAAAATATTTTTGAAAATTGAACCTAAAAATTTCCAAGCTGAATTCCAAAATGATTGAATTGATTTGTTTGAAACTTTAACTTTAATTAATAAACCAGTAACTGGATCAAATAAAAATTGTGTTAAATCCATTAAAATTTTAACACATCTTTTAACACCATCAAAAACATGAATACCAATTTCTGCAAATGAATTTATAGTTTCACTAATTGTAATTAAAAATAAATTAACATCAGCACCTGGTAAAGAAAACCATGTTGATAAAACTTCAACTCTACCATCAACATCTAAACATTCATAAAGAAACCCAATAGTAGTTTCGTATAATTTAGCTTCAGGTGTGAACATACAAGTCCAAAGAGATTTAGATACTTGTTTATCAGTTAATAGAGCAACCATTGATTTATGTGATAAATGTTGTGCTAATCTATTAAAAAATAATGTAATTGATCCAATGAATTCATTGATTATTTTTTTATGTGAATTACAAGCAGCAACTAATTCTTGAAGAGCATTATCACTAATTTTTTGAACAGTTGAACCAACTTTTGTAACATTATATTGGACTTTAGTTTTAAAATATAAAATATCCAATGACCAAATTTTCCCAATGTTATAAATTTGTGATTGATTAAAAGCAATTAAAACTTTCTTAATTAATTCAAGGTTCGTAGTTGCTGTTTGTGGCAATTTACTTGACATTAACCCCCAAACTGTATTCCATTCAAATTGTAATTTTGATGGTTTTTCCTGTGATATATTATTACTTTGGAATGAAAATGCTGTAATGTCAAAATTAATAGCACATAAAATAAGACTAAAAGCAGGTAATATTAATTCAGGTGTTAATAAACTATCAAATATTAAAATTGCCTTTTTATCCAATAATGATCTAGCCGGTGATTTATAAGTCAATTCATGTTCTAATTCCATTGGGGTTTGAGATTTCAATTTTAATGTTGATGAAAATAAACTCATAATATAAATCCCAATGAATTTCCCACAATTAACATTATTTAAATGATTTGACAGAAAACTAAAAATGGCAATGTTAAATTGACAATTATCTGATCCATTAAGACTTTCTGAACAATGGCTCATCCATTCAAAAAGGTCAAGCAATGCAGGTTCTAATGAAGTCTCCCTTTCTAAACCTTGTGGTAACATATTTGATGATAACACATTTAAATAATTCACATATGAAGGATTTTTGAATGTCATATCAAATAATGAAATATAATTATGTGGTTGAATTAATTCAAATGTATCAGATTTCAATACATTTAATAATGATGATAAAAATCTTAATAAAATTGGTAAAGTTTTATTTGGGTAACTGAAAATATGTTGAATGAATAAACTTGGGATATCCAAAACTCTGTATTTATAAACAATCTTAAATGAATTTAATGTTTGAAAATGAAATAATTTTTCCTTTATTGTATCCTTTTCTGATAACTTTATGAATGGGATTATATTAGCCCAATAAAGTATAGCAGAATCATCATTGAAAAATTCTGAATTCTGAATATTATAATGATGAATTTCAAATTCTTCCATAACAACATCAGATAAATCTTCCTTTTTAAATTTATTATGATTACCTTGAATTGATGAATAAATCTTTTCTAAAGCCCAACGTCTTTGATCTGATGGTCCTTCAAAAATTAGGTAAATCAACCCTGGGTATAACTTGCATTGGGTACTTAAAGCTTCATGTGCTTTATCGAAAATAATGGAACATGCATGGAAATAAGTTTTCAGTTGTTTATTAACTCTTAATAATCTTGGATTCATCATACAATGAATAACAAAATTATTCATTATATCTTTCGTTTGTTCTGGTGTACCCTTGTTTTTCATATCAAAAGAGGCTTCAATTATATCAGCCTGGCATTTAGCGGGGGTGTTAAGAGTTTGTTCTACGGAGTCATAAGGGACATTCTTGCTGAGCAAGAATTTGAGACGTAAGGTTGATAGTGCACTATGATAAGCGAATAGACATTTAGGGCAATTATGTGCCAATGTCACCATTGCCACTATTTGCGGGTCTGAGAAATCAGCCTCGTATCCAGCTAAAGTTGTTATGAGAAACGCCATAACAAAGGCAATGTCCTTGTCGAGGCAATGGATGTGATCAGGAGTAACCTCTTTCGCCTGTAAATACACTTCCATGGCGTCCTCGACAACTGCCTGGTCAAGCCCAGAGTCTGGAGAGACAAAACTCTGTTCAATGCGTGAAATAACGGTCTTACTATCGACCATGACGCGTGAAAAGAAGGAGAATGAGAGAAGAAGAAGAAAAAAAAAATTTGAATTGGTTTTTCAATATCTGATCTAATCAATCATAACCTGTTTGATTGTATTATGAAATGAAGTCTGCTTGGACTAAAGGTGGTTCTTCGATGATCCAAATGTCACAAAATTTGCGTCGAAAGGCTAGGGAAGTTAACAATGAACAAAACAGGCTCATGAAACTTGCAGAGGCTTGTCACAAGACAAACCCAGAAAGAGCCAGTGATTTGGTAGGTAGGGCACATTCATTAAGGACAATGGCTAATGAATATAATCACAAGGCTGCTAGGATGGTTTTTCAAGATTACAATAGAAATTACCCAACTTTGAATATAGATTTACATGGATTACACGTTTCTGAAGCAATGTATTATTTAGGAGAGCATGTTAAATATTTGCATAGTATAGGTCAAGTGTTTTTTGAGGTTTTCGTTGGAAGGGGGAATAATTCTGATAGTCAACCAAAATTAGGTGATACAGTACATGATTTTGCCAAAGCTCATGATATTTATTGTGATAATGTTGAACCTGGAAGATGGATTTTGAATATTTCAAAACCATTTTCTGAATCTAAACATACCCAATCGGTCAATTTGTTCATTATATAATTTAGAATGTACATAATAACCCCATCCCCCTGTTTTTGTTTTTCTTTTTGTTTTTATTCCAATTTATATATTTATATACCAATAACCATTTAAAGCTTCTTCAAAATCAAATCGAGCTTTTCTTCAAGATTCTTTAACTTTTCGTCCTTATCTAAGTTAGCCTTAGTGAGTTTTTCAACAGTGGATTCTAATGACCCAACAAGTTCATGGAGTTTTTCTAAATTGGCCTTTAACCCACCAGAAGAAGACTTTGCTGATTCCACTGGAGCAGATGAAGTGGTTTCAACAACTTTTGGTTCAGCAGCTGGGGTTTCAGCAACCTTTGGTGTAGAAATTGGAGCTGGAGTAGAAGACTTAGAAACTGGCTTAGATTCAGCCTTCCATTCATCGTCATCTTCAAAATCATTGTTTTCTTCCTTTCCTTGGTATTCATCATCGGATAAGTCGTTAACCTTGGACAGAAGAGAATCAACCTTTGTTTCCTTTAACATAGTTTCAACGCCTCTTTCTGGTGCTTGTGTAATGGCTGGTGATGGGGTAGAAATTGGTTCTGGGGCCTTATTAACAACTGCTGGTGCAGCTTCTGGTGCAGCTTCTGGTTCTGGTTCTGGTTCTGAAGCAGCAACTTTAACTGGAGCAGTTGATGGGGCAGTAGTAGATTTGCTAACACTTGGAGTAGAAATACCTTCGTAAATATCTTTCATTGAACATAACATTGGACCTAAGACGACTTTACCAGATTTAAATTCATCAGCGGTCATAGCAGCTTGATCAGCTGGTGCATCTGGAAAAATATCATCTTGAAACATTTCAGCTCTTCTTGGAACGATAAAAGATAATGATTGAATTGATCCATTATTCAAAAGTTTATAAGCTTTAATAATTTCATTTTCCTTAACGTTAACACATCTCTTTGGGGTAATTGCAAACCCACGTTGAGCATCAGTTGATTGATATTCAGAAAGTTCATAAATATCGTCATCTTCAGTTGAATATTCATAATATCTAACATTACCATCACCCTTACCAGCGATGAATAATAAATTGGTTGATGGGTCAAAAAATGGCATTAAAATACCTGAAGATGAATCAATTGGGATAACACCACCACCAATTGCACCAGATGCTAAATCTTCAGTATTCCAAAGACCAATTTGTCTTTCACTAAATCTATCGAACCCAGTAGTGGCAATTCTATTTGTATTACCTAACCATGTAACACGAGTTGCTTTAGCACCTGTATGACCGGGACCTTCTTGTAATAAAATCCCAGATCTAGCATCATAAATTCTTAACTTTTTATCACGTGAAGCAGTGGCAATTTGTGTACCATTATAATTCCAAGAGAATGATGTAATTAAATCCTTTTGTTGTAAAGTAGTAATACATTCCTTTTTATTTAAATCCCAAATTTTAATAGAATAATCAAATGATGAGGATGCTAATATATCCTTAGCAACTGGGTTGAAAGCTAAATGACCAATTTTTCTAGTATGACCAGATAAAATAGCCAATGGTGAAACATCTTGAATATCTTCTTGATTAGCATGAGCATAAGTGTAATCTTTTGGAACTTCCCAGATACAAATTTTCCCATCTTCACCACCGGAGACAATTCTATCATCATCAAATGGATCGAAAGCTGTATCATTAACATGACCACCAGTATGACCTCTGAACATTGGAACTTTATCTGGTAATTTCCCAGTTTCTTCTGATGGAATAACAGTAAAAGCACCAATACCATTAGAGTTAAGGGAAATGTATTTACCATTGGCTTGGATGATATTAGAATCAAAGGCTGATAATGTAGGCTTTAAGTTTTCATAGCAATTTTCTTTTTTAGCTGGTTGACCGAAAACGTGTCTGTATTTAGAAGGACGAACAACGCTAATGGAATGTGTGTGTTAGTAATGTTGTCTAAGTAATATTGTCATTGACTCGGTGCACATACTTCATTTTGTACTTGAACAATTACAAATGAGAATTATATTGTGTATATTTCGTTCAATTGAAGAAATTAACCCGTTTTGGACGAAACAAAAACAAAATGTGCTCATGTGCTCAGCAAGCTTTACATTACGTAATATTACGTAATGCTTTGAATTGAAACCCGTTAAAAAATTGATAACTACCATTGTTAAAGCTAACGGACTTCCATGAAAAACGAAACGATATAAAAATGACACACATCCCAGCAATGAAATGGTGGGTATTAGGGTGTATCTAGTACTACAAACATGACTGAATCCACCGTCACCTCCATTCTTCACCCACAAGACCCAACCCCGTTGCCAAAACCTGTTCCTAAAGTCCAAGAAAGATCCATGTTTGATCTCTTTTCCTTAAAGGACAAGGTGTGTGTTGTTACTGGTGCTGCCAGACAAAATGGTATTGGTTTCAACGCTGCCAAGGGGTACTGTGAAGCCGGTTGTGCTAAGTTGGCCCTTTGGGATTACAACGATTGTACTGAAGCTGCTGAAGTTTTACACAAGGCCTATGGTACTGATGTCAAAGTTTACAAAGTTGATGTGACCTCATCTGCTGCTGTGAAAGAAGCTGTTGACCAAGTTGTTGCTGATTTTGGTGCCATCGACGTTTTCGTCGCTAATGCTGGTGTTGTCTGGGAAACAGGGTCTATCGTCGAAGATATCAATCAAGATGACAAAGACTGGCATAAGGTTATCGACGTTGATTTGAACGGGGTTTACTATTGTGCAAAGAACGTCGGTAGAGTTTTCAAAAAACAAGGTTCTGGGTCTCTTATTATCACCGCTTCCATGTCTGGTTTGATTGTCAACATTCCAAATGTCCAAATGCCATACAATGCTGCCAAGGCTGCCTGTATTCACATGGCCAAGTCTCTCGCTGTTGAATTTGCCCCATTTGGTGCTAGAGTCAATGCTATCTGTCCTGGGTACATGGACACAGGGTTGTCTGATTTCTTAGATCAAAAGATCTTAAACACTTGGGTTCAATTGATCCCAATGGGTAGACAAGGTATCGCTAGAGAATTAGCAGGCGCATACTTATACTTAGCATCTGATGCTTCTACTTATACCTCCGGTTCCGCTATGGTTGTCGATGGTGGTTACTGTGCCCCATGATTCCCCTTTATAACGTAGGCGTTTATAAAATTTATATATATATAATGAAAAATAACTAAAAGTAAAGCTATTGGATTTGATGAATATTTGAAAACAGGTGACTTGAGTGTCAAAAAAAGACTGGCACTTTCCATCAAGGTTGAAATGGTTTTATAGAGTTCTTACTTTCCTTATCTTTGTAAAAATGCTCATGATGAAATATGACATGTTTGTAGTTGTTAAAAATTTATTTTTCATATAAATGTTTAATATGTTATGCAAACAGTTTGGTATTTGGCGGGGCAACAAATATTTATATTTTTTAATTGATAAACGCTTCAAAACATTAAAAAGAGTGTCTTATAATTAAACTGTAACCTAAGATTCCTTTTCAAATGAAAAATCTGAAAACACTGAGCAATTTTTGACCCAATTGAGAAATACAAAATCGTGAATATCTTGCGTTTTTTATAGAAATCGGGTTATTTATCAAGCAAGTCCACATGATAATAACGGTTACAAAATACTCATCTAAATTCTACAACTCCTATCTTCATATAAAAGCCTAAAATCAAGATTTTTTCATTTTTAATGGTAAAAAAAAAATGCTATCAACAGTGGCTGGGGAAAAAATAAAATACTGATAACATATAATTCATCTTGGCATATTTTATTTTCCTGTCAAACTATCAATGGAAATGTCAAACACCAAAGTAACTTCCTATGATTTTGGGAACCGTAATCCCTATGAGGATATTACGAACAGAATTCTTACAGACGCATTACCCAAAGTTGACCTGCTGCCAGTGAAACCACCTCCATCAGTTTCATACGTGTCTTATCTCGCGTCTTTTTGGCGAGGTTCAGACCCAATCAAGCAGAAGATCGACGAGCTTAAATACAGACAAGAGACTGTGACGAATTACAAGGATTGGGTCGAAGTATCTTTGAAATTGGACGAGTTGGAGGGAAATGACAAATGGAAACTAGAGGAGAAATCACATTTATACGATTATAAAGCTTTAAAATGTCAAATGAAAGAGTTACGCACTTGTAGGCAAAACAAAAATTATGATAAAATTCTTTATATCATTAGGACAACTTGGAAGAGAGATATTTTTGGAATTAATAACCAAGAACTTTACAAAAATTGTCATATTGGTACTAAGAAATTAATTGATGATTATATTGCTGAATGTAATCAATGTCTCCTGGAATTAACATCATTAGATTGTGATATTGATGATCAGTTATTATTAGATACATTAATGGAATCAAAGAGAAATTTCGGTAGAACAGCAATGACTATGTCCGGTGGTGGTGCATTTGGTTTAATTGGGATTGGACTTTTTTCAACATTATTAGAAAATGATGTGTTTCCAAAAGTTGTTTCTGGTTCTAGTGGTGGTTCAATTGTTTCATCTATTATTTGCTCCAAAAATAGTGATGAAGTTATAAAGATTTTAAATTCATTATTCGATTCTAAATTCCAAGTTTTTTCTTTAGATGATGATCCAGATACTTTTTATACTCACCTTTCAAGATTTTTAAAATATGGGGTTTGGTTTGATAGTAAATATCTTCAAAATACAATGCAAAAATTTTTGGGTAATATAACTTTTAGAGAAGCATATAATAAAACTGGGAGAATTTTGAACATTACTGTATCATCTGCTTCAGTTCATGATCAACCAACATTACTGAATTATTTAACAGCTCCTAATGTTCTTGTTTGGTCAGCTGTTTGTGCATCATGCTCATTACCTTTTGTATTTCCATCCTCTGCAATATATGAAAGAAATTCAATTACTGGTGAAATAGATAAATGGTCAAATCCTTCATTAAAGTTTTTGGATGGATCTCTTGACTCAGATTTACCTATTTCACGTTTATCTGAAATGTTCAATGTTAACCATGTTATTGCTTGTCAAGTTAACCCTCATATTACCCCATTGGTTAAACTAGCAGCTGATTGTTTGGATGTTTCTAACAATGGTATACCTTGGGCTTTTAAAAGATACGCATTCAAATTGGCAAATTTAGCAACTCAAGAACTTGTTCATTATATGGATATTTTAAAAGAATTTGGTATCTGTGATAATTTAGCCAAAAAAATCAAAACTATTTTATTACAAGCATATTCTGGTGATATTACAATTTTACCATCTATTGGATCAAACGAATTAGAAAAGACTTTGGCTAATCCAACACCTACTTTTATTTGGCAATGTATTTTAAATGGTGCTAAATCAACATGGCCAAAGTTATCAATTATTAAAGATCAATTAATTTTGGAATTCGCCATGGATAAATACATTAGTTTAATCAGGTCAAGGATTGTCTTTGATGGGCAATATGAAAGCATGGCCGTTGTTAAGGGAATTAGATCATCGAATTCAATGTATGCGATTAATAAGAGAAATTCATCGGCAAATCTTGGAAGAGTCTTCAGGACATCTTCAAATGCCTCAGAGCATATGCGTAAGAGCCCAAAGAAACAACAGTTGGTTAGAAAGCATTCCATTTCTAATAGCGGATCAAGAGTGAAAATTAATAAGAATGCTCAAATATTCGGATTACCAGATGACCCAAATGCATATAGAAATACAGAAAATGAATCCCCACTTGGTAATAAATACTCAGATATACCCCAATCACCATCACAACCACAGCAAAAATCATTACCAATACAGCATCAAATGGAAATTGTTATACCTGCAACTTATTCATATTATGAAGTCGATAACGATAACAGTGCTAAAAATTATGATGAATGTAAGACACTTAATAGAAATTCAAATTCATCACAATCTTTAAATCGTCTAGTTTATGAAGTTTCTCCAAAGAAAGCTAGAAGGGTTTCCATTAGTAACAATGCTATTAGGATTAGATCAAATTCAACTAATTTTGATCAATTACGAAAGGCTAAGAGAACTAATAGCGATTCATCAACAAGTAACACTCCACAATCTGCTGGACCAGTGTTATATAATAACAAATTGATACATCCTAAGGATTGATTAGGATTTCTAAAGATACCTATTTTCTTTATATATTCGTTGAAAGAATGAGTCTCTCAAAACTAAATGAGCTTGCTCAGCAATTCTGTACCCCGTATTTAGAAATTTGTTTCATTAATTTGTTAATTGTAATTTGTTTTATTGCAAGAATTAATCAATTAGTTCAATCAATAAAACCTAAGCTCGCCATTATGGTATTCATTTAAATACGACTGATCACCTTTCTTTTTTGTGCTAAACTACAATAAATTCAACGAAAAATGAACCTATTAACTAACAACATCACATTCTCTTCCTCTAAAATTGAAACATGTCCCCCAAACCTTCTTCTTCAGGCCTTAAAGCCAAAGAAGAAGACGAAAGTGTGATCAGTCAACTCATCAAAGATATACTCAAGAAGTTACATTTAGAATCAGATTCATCTCCAAAGCCATCTACTGGAAATGATGATACAGACTACATATCAGATGAAGAAATTGAATTAGACCCCAAAAGATCCACGATAATCCACAGGATGATCAAAAAAGCTTATTTAGGTGAGGCTAAATTGAATTTTGAAACTCCAATGGAATACCTTAGACATTTTTCATATAGGTTATTCTTTGAAGAGTTATTATCTAATGAAATATTTTATGGTTCCTATATGGAAAAAATTGATGGTATGGTTTTGATTGAGTCAAAGGTTAGTGATTTATTAGAAACTTTTATTCCGCCTAGCAGAAGACATTTGATTAAATATCCATTTAATGTTGGACATCCAATTTTCTTAGTTCCAGGTGACTTTTCTATCGATAAACCACCAGAATATGTTTGTATTATGAAAGTAGTTGCAAACAAAACAGTCCAAAAAACAGGCGATAATGGGGAAACATTAAGATATAATCAAATGTTTGTAGCACCCGTACCTTGGGAATACAAAACTTACAGAGTAGATCCTGCAACAAAAATGTTAAATTTAGCTTTCATTCCTGGTGGACCAATTTATAAGAGAATTTTACAGTCAATGGTAACTATAACTGAAGAATCATTAAACTTGTTATTAGGTTCTAATACTCTTGAAAATCAATCACCATTAATTGACGAATCTTATAAAAATGATGAAATCAACAAATCTCAATTACAAGCAATTAAATCATTATTGGCAAATCCTTTATCTATAATTCAGGGGCCTCCTGGCACAGTTAAAACATCTACAATTACCAATATCATTCATCAATATCGCTGTTGATAACATTGCAGAAAAGTTTATTCCTGAGCATTCTCATGTTGTTGTTAGAGTTTGTTCAATTGCCAAGGAAAAGGTTTACAATAAAAAACATCCATTGAATAGCATATCTCTTCATAATATTGTCTTTGAATTACTTCCTGAAGAAATGAAAACAGTTAGTAGGAAACTTAAGAGGGATAGGAGAAAAGTGGATTATTATGACTTTAGTGATTTCCTCAAAATCTCCAAGAGAATCGCATTGAGAGTTCTTGCTTCAACGAAAGTAATTTTTGCAACCTCTGTTGGTGCCGGTTCTCCTTTTTTAGCAAATAAAAGTTTTAAGGTTGTTATTATGGATGAGGCTACTCAATCCACTGAACCTATTTCTTTAATCCCATTAGGTTTACCAGGTGTACAGAACACAATTTTAGTTGGTGATGAAAAACAGTTGAGTGGGTTTTCAAACATTCCTTCTCTTGGTTTATCATTATTCGAAAGATTACTTTTAAGAAATTGTGATAGGACTATGTTAGATACACAATATCGTATGCATCCAGATATTTCAAATTTCCCTAGGAAAAGATTCTACAAAGGTATGTTATTAGATGGGTTGACGAAGGCGCAAAGAACTAAACAAGCAATCAAACACTCAGTTTCTTTGACCACGGTGGTATTGGTGCTCTGGAGGAAGTTGAAGAAAATGGGACATCATTTTTTAATAAGAAGGAAGCATCTTATATTGAAAGAATTGTTGAGAATTTGATTACTGAAAAGAATATTTCACGTACTCAAATTGGTGTCATTACTGGTTACTCTGCTCAGAGAAAAAACATTACCAAATTATTAGAAGATAATAAAGTTATTAACCCGCAACACAAAAATACTGAATTTGATATTGACAGAGAGGGTTTATCTATAAACAAAGCCAACGCTACCACATGTTATGTTAATGGAGTTGAAATTGCAACTGTTGATGCTTTCCAAGGTAGAGAAAAAGATGCCATTGTTATGTCATGTGTTAGATCTAATAATAATAATTCAGTAGGGTTCTTGAAGGACTACCGAAGAATGAACGTGGCATTTACAAGAGCTAGATACACATTCATTATTGTTGGAGATGCCTCAACTTTATCATCAGGTGAAAATATGTGGTACGAGTTTATTGACCATTTGAAAGCAAAAAGGGTTATTCCAAACAGTTATGGGATTATTGATTTTTTACATTATAGATCATAAAAGAATGAGTGTGGCATTTACAATAGCTAAATACACTTTTGTTATTGTTGGAGATGCTGTTACTTTGACCGCCAATGATTTAATATGAAACACATTTGTTAATTATTTAAAAAATAAAAAAATACTATTTCACAAAAATATGAGATTATTGAATTTTTTAATTTTATTTATGTATACAAATATTCGTAAAGTTATTATGGTAATGCTGAGCAAATTGGATAGATAATTTTTTTCCCTCTATTAAATAGATATAAGACACATTGCACTTAAATCATATAGATAAACTGGGTATGCCATTGGCTATTGATATTGTCTCTGGGCATCACGATGTTTTTACACCGTCTGATTCGAGAGTACCGAAATCAGTCGGATATTTTGATGAGAGGATATCTGTGTTTTTGAGTCTTAGTGAAGATGATGTTTCTGATGGAGATTTGGAATTAGATATGCGATATGACGATGGTCCAAGTCTGAGGTGTCATCTCCATCAAATTCAACAAGAAGAGAAACCACTTTGGGTATGGAAGGGACAGATAAACCCCAAAAAAGCATGTCAAAAACTCATTTTTAAAGCTAAATATAGACATAAGGTTGAAATCAATGAAGACTCAAATATCCATCAGTATCAAGAGGTAGGTATTGTTGATTTCAATGGTATTACACTATGTGAAGATATTGAAGAAGATAACATGGATACTGCCAGTGTTAGTACTGAAATTCAATCAGAACAAGGTGAAATTGAGTACAGTTTGAGCATATTTTCCTTATATAGAATGTCCATACGAACAGTAGCATTGAACCAAGAAAACAAATCCATTGCATGTTTAGAAATCAGTCCTTCTAAATCAATTTCACTCCAAGAGATTGATTTAATAATCAATGATATTTCCATTGAGTGTGATAACAGCTGGTCATTCAAGCCAATAACTTCAATTAATTACCCATTAAAATTGAAATCAAATATCAATTTATCATTAGCATATCAAATAATAATAACAGACAGTCATACATTGAAACCGATTACTTGCGTTATCAAATCATCATTAGAACCAAATATAAATATTGATACTAAATGGATAACTAATATTGACTTACATAATTCAAAATTACAACAATCAGCATTACATTCATTGTCAACACCCCTGCTTCCAGTGAGCCCAACTAAAAAATCACATAATGAAACTTTTGAACAACCTAAATTCAGGGCATCAAAAAGTACACCATCGTTAAGGGTAATCAAGCAAAGATCCACTTCACATACCAATGATGGCTCTCCCATTTTACCTGCAGTCCCAACTGCACAGCGAAGTGTCAGTTTAAAGTTAAAAAAAGGTGGCACTTCATTGACACTCAGTTCTGGATCATTGACTAAAGAGCCACTCGATCATAAGAAAGGCCTAAAAATCAGTGTTAGTGGTCCAACTAATGTGAAAGTGGGTACTAGTTTTAGATGGAAGTTGGAATTATTAAATCAAAGTATGGAAAAAATGGAGTTGATCATATATGTACAAAGTTCAATAAATAAAGTCTATGAAAAAAGTTTCCCACCAATTCCAATTCAATCCAGTTTGAAATATGATCCAATTCCATTATTCAATAATCAACAATTAGTTAGGAATTTTTATCAAAAATTCAATAAATCAGGTATCATCAGTTTAAGTAATCATTTAAGAGTTTCTCTAGAATCTGGATCAATTTTCCATACTGAATTAGAGTTAGTGGCTTTTGAGATAGGCCTGTTTAATCTTTATGATTTAAGAATAGTCGATGTTATATCAGGAACAATGTTTGAATGTGGGAAATTATTAGATGTATTTGTAGTTACATAGTTTTCATATTTAATTCAAATTTATAATCTTCCCTTTCCAAAACTTCTAATAAATCTTCAGGGGAATCAAACATCCAGCCAAACCATTCATAACCTGTTTGTTGATCAACATTTAACCATATCATAAGTTTAATTACAATATTGTAAATAGTTATTGATCTTTCATCGATTTTAGCTATTAGATCGTTACTATGACACTTTAACCAAACATATAGCACTTTAAATAATTCATTGAGCTTAGTGTGAACTCCTTCAAATTCCCATAAAGTTAATGTCCGTGCAATATCCCATTCTGGCTTGGTAAAATCACTAGGGTTAGATACATTCAATGCATAATCAAGCAATGATTTGCTAAAGACTTTAGAAAAAAGGTATTCAAAAGCATCCAAAATATTATCATATTGACCTTCAGATAATTCAATTATTGATGGAAGAAATATATCACTTACTTTCATGCTGATAGCAACAAATTGCTGAGATTTTGGAATTTCACTTAAATTTGGAATAGACAATTTAAATGTCTTGTTTATAGTCCCCAATGTCGTTGGTTTCATACGAATAGACACTAATATTTCATCATGTGGTGTAATATTACATCCTCCATTTACTTGTTGACCATTTAGTACATAACTAATATCTGAATATCTATGCTCAGTATCCACGTTGTCTGATCCTAATGGGGTGAAATCAATTGATGTTTTATTTGACCCGAACCATTTACCAGAATCTCCATCTTTAAATTCAAAATTCAACATTTCATCCACTAAATTTTTCACTTTTATGCAGATAATTACTGATTCTCCCAACATCAGATCAAAATGAGTGTTAAGATCAATTAAATCAAGACTTTGAACAAATGTATCAGGTTCCACTGGGGAAGATATATTTCCAACTTTGGTTACTAATTTCACCATTCGGTCAACTAATAACAATTGCATAGTATTTATAATTCTATCCCATTTAATCATGAATTCTTCTTTGTGTCTTTTAAAAACATCAGGTTTAATTAAAGGTGCATTAATTTTAAATTGTGCCATAACTGGTAAATGATCAGAACCAATTAATGGAGGTGAACTATATCGGTCCAATTTTAAATGTGAACGAGGGACAAACAAAATTCTATCTGTATAGGCGGGTAATCTTTTCTGATCATAAACTGGTATCTCAATATTAAGTCTATTTGTCCTTGATGTATTTATTTTAAATGTTGGTGGGAACTCAATTTCTGCTTCTTTAAAACCAAGAAGGATATTGTTTCTGAATCTTTCTAAAGTCAATTGATCCCTTTGAATCAAATCATTGTACCTACGCTCAGAAACTAACTTATCAACATCTTTTCTGTCAAAAGTCGATCCTAAATAATTATCCCAACCAGTTTTCAGTCTATAATTTGTATCACCTGATACAATGATTGATGTTTTTGGATCATGAACTTGCATATACTCTGGTATTTTAAAAATATCGATTTTAGATCCTAATTTAGCCTTTTCTGCCATAGTTAAAGATAAGAAAACATTCAGATCTTCTTCTAAATGCGCTTTTCTTTCATCAGTAATTCCTGCTGTATTTTTTGAAATGGTACCATTAGTTAAACCAACTGATGGATCAATAAGTTTTAATTTTTGACCAATCTTAGCCCAAGAATCATATCTTTGTTGAATTATATTATCCCCTTCACCATGGACTAAATGAACATTCATAATTTGAAAATCTATTCCAGGTGATCTCTTAACACGATGAACATGCGCATAAGATAATAAGTCTTTATTTAATTCCTGACCGATATCTAAACCTCCAACTTTAAATTTAAGTGAAATACAACCTTTGTTTGCCCATCGGAGATATCCAAGACCTAATGTATCTGATTCAATATCATGTATATCTGATATGATACTCTTTTCTACTATGAGAATTGTAGTCAATGCCAATAACCCAGTTTTATGTATACATTCAAATTCCCTATTAGTAGAAGTACCCAGTAAAGTTAATTCATGCAATATAACTTGAACCCAGTCATCAATTTTATCCTTGGATGATTTGAAGCTGGTCAATGAAATGGTTTCCTGTAAATTTATCACAAATATATCAGTACTAGGATTGAATACTGATCGAAAGTCAATTGATTGTGGTTGTGATTGATTAACATTCCATGACAAAACTTCCATAGACAACTCTCTATCAGCAGTGACTTCTTCTGGTAGATTTGTTAAATGACATGCTAGGAGAAAGTTATGCCAGTTTAATAAAGAAGATGGATTTAAATGAGGTAAGATTTCTAAGAATGGTGAAGAATTGGCTTCAATTGGCCTTTTTCGTATGGATCTGCTGGTGGACACAGTTGTTAGCTCTGTTAAAGCAGAATCCGGTGGTGGCGAATCCATTGTGATCTATTTTCAATGGAATTGAATAAGAAATGAAGGGCCCAAAAGTGTGTGTCAACATAAAAAGCTCTTTAAAAAAAGCTCATTATACAAGAATCATAATCTGCTAAGATGCAAAGTTCAAATTATAAAGTTTTATCAATTATAATTTATAAAAGGAATGTTAAACATTATATCTAATCGATACTAGGTGCTGGTGTTTTTTCTTCAGTAGGTTCATCTAAATTCTGATTAATGTCAATTTCATCACCAGTTTGGTAATCAGACTCATCATCATCATCGTCTTCAACGAAACCTTCAGCTGTTTCCACTTCACCTGCAGCAGATGTATTGGCATGGTCTGTTTCTGGGATTTCTGTTCCCGATGCAGATCTATTTTTATTAATCAACAAATTCATGTTCATGCTCAATCGATTGGTATTTGCTGAAGAACTAACAACACGCAAATCAACACCACTACCCTTATTGGACCGTTTTTCAATATTTAAAGAAGAGTTAGAAGCAGAGTTAGTTGGTGTGAGATTTTCAGTACTTTCGTCAGTATTTGTAGGTTCTTTTTCAATAGTTTGCTTTTCATCTTCTATAGATTCTCTATCGGCAGAATCATCATCCACCTCTTTGGTTAAAATATCATTTGGTTCATCATTGATAGTTTCTTTGACTAGTACAGTTGCTTCACTATTTGATTTGCCATCTGCTTCACTGGTAGATGTTTCAACTGGTGGTTCCTCTTTTGGTTGATCTGATTTGATATATTTGCCTAACCAACTGTTCTTCCAACCATAAACCAAACCACAAACATCCCCATTTTCCCAAATACCTAATCTCATATAAGTTAACTCGATTAAAAATGGGACAATTTGAAAATATTGATCATATAATTCCACCAAATTTGGAATGTACATTTCCTTAGTATCTTCTCTAAGTGAGATTGGTTTATGAGGTGGGGAAAATGGTTTCAAATTGTTAATCAAGTTCATTAATGGGATAACAACTCTCCATTTGGATGAACATGAAATACACAAATTGTAAACCTCCTTCTCTCTCTTGAAAATAGTCAATTTGTACAATCTTGAATAATTGATATGATCTCTCTTTTCACCACATAAAGAACATTGTTCATGAATGGCCAAAGGTTGTGGTGTTTTAATAGTAGTATTTACAGAAGTCTTACCACCTTTCAATTGGTAGCTTTTCCAAGCTTCAGTTGAAGCACTTAATGGTTCGATACCAGCTTTGTAGTCCAACAAATTCATTAAAATTGATCTTTTGTTAAATTTATAACGTAAAACTGGGGCCTTATCAAGTCTAAGACATGATTCTATTTCACTAATGATAAATTCAAAAACTTTTGTTGATCTAATGGACCAGGTATCAGGGGTGTTTGTAGTTAATGAATCTTTAAATAAAATTGCAAATGGTGAATCAAGTCTCAATTGATTAAAAGTATGTCCTGTAATTGGTGAATTGTTGTACTTTTCTAAAGATGGGATATTAAACAATGTATCTAATGGTTTAGTGTTCACTATGGAATTGGAAGCTCCTTGAGGTTCAATTGTTTCATCATTTCTATTAGCTTGCTCTGGTTGTGTTTGATGTAATATTTCTTTCAATTGTGCCAATTCAGCTTGTAATACTTCAATGGTGTTGTCTTTAGCCTGTAAAGTTTCATTCATTTTATCATTCAATTGTTTGACACTCCATTGATCTTTTTTAGCGGTTTCAACTTGTAAATTAGCCTCTTGAAACAATGCCGAGGATAACTGTTCAATTTCTTCCCTTAGGGCGTCCAACTCGGTGGTTGATTTTGTTAATTGGAGATTGGTCCTTTCGACCAATTTGGCCTTTTCTCGGTTCATCTGTGCAATCTGCTCGCCCAGTTCAAGCGACTTTTGTTTCTCCTGCATAAGAGCAATCTGAAGTTTGTCTAATGGTGACTGTTCTTCCATTTCTGGGTCAATTTCAGACATTGATAGTTGTTAATGTAATGAACTTGTGAATGAAGTTTGTATTTTTTCGAGGTTACCGCTGAAACTTCGATATACAATTGAATAAATCATATTTTTTACATGTTAATTGTAACTTTCCAAGCTTTGACTAATACTGTGCTTAAATTAATTTCATTAATTGTGTTATCCTCATATTAAAAAAATAGCTGTTTTTATTGATTAATGTGTTATTTTACAATTGTTAGTATTGTTATCTATAATGTGAAATTCTGAACCAAATTATTAGTCAAATTCAATATGGTAAATGGTTAATTTAGCGATCATAATTGGTAGTTAATTGGTGTTTAATTTATTGGATGACTTAGATAATATAGGACTCATGGAAATAAATGCTATAATTCGATCAAATCGTTAAAACTTAGTTGAGTCTCCCTGTTATATAATAAATAACTGAATGGTAGCAAATTTAACCCCATAAAATAAATTAACATGTTACATTTAAATATAATCCAATACTGTCTATATCCCAACTATTTGTTTTTGAACAAGATAATTATAAGAAGAACACGGATGATTTTATTTGCTTTGCTGAGCACATTTTTCTTTATATTGAAAATTTTAAAAAAAATTCCGTTTTAGGAAAAAAAAATATTTAAATTTTTTTTTATCAAATTTTTTTTCACTTTTAAATCATCATTATTCATTGAGCAATGAGAATTCACGCCTGTCACTTCTGTTCCAGTCCAGTTTACCCTGGTCATGGGATGCTTTATGTTAGAAATGATGCCAAAGAGTTTCATTTCTGTCGTTCGAAGTGTCACAAGGCTTTCAAACAGCGTAGAAACCCAAGAAAGCTTAAATGGACTAAGGCATTTAGAAAGGCCGCTGGTAAGGAACTTGCTGTTGATTCTACTTTAGCATTCGCTAAGAGGAGAAATGTTCCTGTTAGATATAACAGAGATTTGGTTAAGACTACTTTAGCTGCCATGTCCAGAATTGAAGAAATCAGACAAAGAAGAGAAAGAGCCTTCTACAAGAATAGAATGAGAGGTAACAAGGAGAAGGACTTCGCCCTTGATAAGAAATTAGTTGAACAAAATCCAGAATTATTACGTATGCGTGATGTTGAAATCAGAATTGCCGAAGAAAAGAGAGCTAGAAGAGAAGCTAAGGCAGCTGAAGCTGAAGCTGAAGCTGAAGATTCTGATGAAGATATGGATGTTTCTGAATCCGAAGAAGAAGAAGAAGAGGAAGAACAAGAAGCTCCTGTTTCTATCAAATTGCAAAACAAGAGAAAATCTCGTGTGAGATTCTAAATAGTGGTATAATATATATATATAGCAGTTAATTAAAGGTTTGAAATTATCGTTTGGAGCTTTTCAAGTGTAGGAATATCCACATCCCCATCTACTGGTGAAACTGATCTTATAATGTAATCCCCCCGAGAGCTTTTCATAGCTTCAATGTCTACGATCTGACCCAAATCACCCAAACGTGGATCACTCGCCATGTTAAGAGATTCAAGTCTGAAAAAAAGCTCCTTTTTGTCTCCAATACGCTCTATTATCCAATGTTCCCTATTCGAGCCCAAAACCTGACCAATGACGCGAATTGGGCCTTCATTGGCTCCGATTTGACCCATTACAAAGCAATCATGCAAAATTTAAGATTTTTCACTCTATCGAATCTCTTTTATTCTATATGTCTACAAGTAAATTTGTTCGTGGTGACAAAGTTCTGATCACCTCTCTTAAGACATCCGTTACAAAGCAGAAGTGGCTAAGTCCCGTTTTGAGGGAAACACCAACTTTGGGCCCCGATGCAAAAGTTTCAGAAACAAACAAAACCCCAAATGGTCATCCTCCAAATACACCTCTCATTCATCTTAATTTTGGGAAACTTGCACATAGTGATATAATAGACACCATTCCATCTGCAAATGTTTATCATATGATAACAGCAGCTAAAAAGCTTTCTGCCAAATACAGAATTTCACATCCAACTTTAGAAGAATATATTAACTTAACTTCACGTAAAGCGCAGCCGATATACGCTCTGGATGCTAATGCTATTACTAATCTTATGGATATCCATTTAGATGGTCCTGAACTTCAATGGGAAAATGATAAACCAAAAGTCATGAGTATGCATCAATATTTGGAAGCCGGTACTGGTCATGGGTCCCTCAGTTTGGCTATAGCTAAACAGCTACATCCAGCTAATGTTTTTGCAAGAATTATGAAAGCTAAGGAAAATGCTACTGAAACAACAGAAGATGTTAATAATGAGAACATTGAATTTGCTCAGCAAGATGATCTCCGTGGTGCAGTTCTTCATTCTATTGATTGTAACAAATCACATTCCCATCAAGGTAGAGAAACTGTTGAAGGTTTCCGTCGTGGACAATATTCTCAAAATGTTGAATTCCATATTGCAGCTTCCCCTACTGAATGGTTATCAACTGAAGAAGCAGCTGAATGGTCAAAGCGTTCAAGTTCCGCTGATAGTATTGAACAAAGTGTCAATGGTAAGGGATGGTTAGATGGTGTTTTCTTAGATATGCCTTCTTATGAAAAGGAATTAGCTGCCTTATGTAAGAATTTGAAGGTTGATGGTAGAATCATTGTGTTCTGTCCATCCATTAGTCAAATTATGGAAGGTGTTGAAATTATAAATGCTGCTAATGAAGAAACTGAAAAGATTTTAGTTGAATCTATAGCTGATTCTGATAAGGTTGATGAAATTTCCATTACTGAAATCAAATCAGAGGAGATTATTTGTGATGCTAAGGATTCTGCCAAATTTGACATTGAAACTACAATTACTGAAGATACAGTCATTAATGCCCCGCTACCACTTTCTGCTTCAGGTCAAATCCCATGTAAGATGATTCATGAAAAAACTATTCAATTGTTACCAGGTATGGGAGGTGGTTTACAAGAATGGGATACTAGAGAAGTTATGATCAAGGCTACTGGTAAAAAAGGTTACGTTGTGAGACCTAAAGTTGGTATCAGAACTGTTGCAGGTGGTTTCATTTCTATTTGGAAAAAGGTTGGTTTGAATGAAGTTAGAATCATTGCACCACCAAAGAAGGAAAAGAAGATTGCCGTGGAAGCCGATGTCATTCCAAAGGAAGAAGAAAAGACAATTCCAAAGAATGAGGAAGAACAAGAACAAGAACAAGTTAAAGAAGAAGAAGAAGTTAAAGACCTCGAATCTGAAGAATCTGTCAAACCTGCTTCATCTAAACCAAAATTCAAATCATATACTTTTGAAACAGTCCCTAAGGCAAGTCCCGTAGTTTCAGAGCCAGTTTCAGAGCCAGTTTCTACTCCTACAATTACATCTACTTTGAATGCTCCAGTTAGTGATTTTATGAAGAAGTTCCTTTCTGAAGAACCACTTCCAGCTCCGAAAACAAAACCTTTAGAGCTCACACCAGAAGAACAAGCTGAACTTGATGCAGCACCTGATTTATCTGAATATGAATTAGATGTTACCAAGGAAGTCGAACCAGCACGTCTGTTCCCACAAGAAGCTTTACACACTATTTATAAAAACTGTTCTGGTGAAGTCCATGTTGGTTATGTGAATAAAGTTAATGTTGTTGACATTGGGAAATTGCCTGAGTTTGCATTCGAAGGACAGATTAAACCTAATGGTCCAGAAACCAAAGAGAACACTCATCCTTCAACAGAACAAAATTAAAATTAAATATATATTATAGTTGTAGATAGAAATAACAAAAATAGAGAACATTATATAATGTTTTGGCATTGGCTGTTATTAGTTGTAATTTATTGCATCTTTATTTAGAAAAAGCATATATGTGATCTAGTCATTTAATTGTATTGAAAAAAGTCCAATATCGAATAAATTAGTGATATTAAATTATTCTATTTGCTTATAAGTCATATTAAAATTTGATAAACATGCAAACATCTTTCAATTCCGCTTTTTATAACCTTTTTTCTAATAAAGAAATGTTTGTGCTGAGCATTTTGAAACTTGTTATTGGTGAGGAATTTAAACATGTGTGTGAATAAATAATTAAATCTATTGTTTTTGAACCGAATACTAAGATGGCCATTTTATGGAGTCCGCGTATCAGAAGGATCATAACACGGTATCCTATAATTCGAAAGGCTTGGTTTAGGGGGATTTTCCTTCTAGCGGCCGTTGTTTTTGCTTACTATACATTTATTGGCGATGATGATTTGTTTGCCCTGCCATATATGGGAAAATCTCAAAAGGAATTACTTCTTGAAGAATTGGGTCCAGAGTTTGAAGGTACTTATAGAGAGAAGTATTTGAAAGAGGTTTCTGAAAAGGAACTTTGGACTGATTCATTTTACGAAAAATGGAACATTATGGGTCATTTAGACGAATTGATTGATGAACCAATTGATGAGTTGGAATTCAATTATGAAGAAGAAATTACTCATGACTTATGGAAACTTATGGAAGCATATCAATCTACTTCTGAATCTGGTGAATCTAAAAAATTTGATGAGTTAGATCAATTTGAAAAAATGGAAGTTTATGCCAATGAATTATTCCCAAAATCAAACTTCAGATTTTCTCCTGTTCAAGATCATATATATAAGGATGTTTATAA
The DNA here is from genome assembly GCA_030563185.1 of Saturnispora sanitii. NCBI lineage: Eukaryota > Fungi > Ascomycota > Pichiomycetes > Pichiales > Pichiaceae > Saturnispora > Saturnispora sanitii. Next base: position 30,954 of record JAKUBF010000007.1, on the reverse strand, counting down.
TCCAACTAAATTCAAGAGTTCCAGATTAAAGAAGTGGAAAAAAATTGAATCTTTATTAGATGAAAATGATTTGAGTAAACTTGGTATTAATGAACAAAGTTTTGAAAATGTTATTGATACAATGATTCAGAAAAAGGTTGAACACAATGAACAAAGCTCAATTAGGATTAAACATTCATTGGATCATTTAAAAACATTTGCTTCTTTATTTTTAGATAACAGGGCTGAGTTTGGTTCACACTCGGATAACTCATGTGCTAAGATTCAAGGTAAATTATTCCCTTGGTTATCAGGTAACTTACCAAAGTTCCAAAGTTACAATCTTAAATCTAGCAAGATGATTCATGAAAAATTTACGTCTGATTTTCAATGTAATATTAAAAAATTACAATTTGATTTGAAGGGCAGAGGTGTTGTTATTACTGCTAATAACAATTTAGTCCCTGAATTATCTGGTCTGTTATCGATGCTTAAGTTAAACGGTAATAAGTTACCAATTCAAATTATTCATAAGGGTGATTTATCACAATCAAGTATTAACCATTTAGTTAAAATTGCCTCTGATCCAATTATGAAATTACCAAAATCATGGAGTGCTAAGAAATTGCCAATGTCTAAGATTACCACTTTTGAATTAACTTTTGTTGATGTTTCTAAAGTTATTGATGCAAGATATAAATCATTTTTCAATGGGTTCGGAATGAAATTGTTGGCAATTTTATTTAACTCATTTGAGGAAATGATTATGTTAGACACTGATACAGTTCCATTATTACCATTGAACGATTATTTTGAAATGGATGGTTATACAAATACCAAATCTATGTTTTTTAGGGATAGAGAAGCCAATTCATTCCTTTATGATGGTATTGTTAAATTTTTCAAATCATTCTTAAATTCTGATTATGAAAATCATTACCTTGGCCTTTCAAAGGTCACCGAAGATACATTACATAATAGATTTTTTGGTGATACCGCTAGACATTTCATGGAATCAGGTTTGTTTGTTTTAAACAAGAAGGATAAGTTTGATGGTGTTTTAATTTCTGTTGTTTTGCAATTCTTTAAATTATTTACAGGGTCATTGCATGGAGAAAAGGAATTCATTTGGCTTGGTCAAGAGTATATGTCTAACACTTACACATTCAACAAACATGGTGCAGTTTCTGTTGGGGAATTATCCCAAGGTAGAGAAAGTCTAGGATTGAAGTCACATGAATTGTGTTCTACTCATCCAGGTCATTTGGCTGATGATGGTACCACGTTATTATGGTTTAACTCCGGGTTCCTCACCTGTAAGAAACCTCAAAGTTATTTTAAGGATGTGAATTATGCTAGAAACAAGGGTAAAACATTACAGGAGTTGAAGGTTGAATATGTTTCACCATTGGTAATTAAAAATGCTCTTATTCCACCCCCGGCTGAATATTTATCTTCTTCATTTGCAGAAAATAACGCTATTGAAAAGAATCAAATTATTGATCCTGAATTAAACGCTGAAATTACCCCACAACAATTATTTGATACAGAACCAAGTAGATCTTGGATTATGACACCACATTGTTCAAATTATCTTTGGTGTGCTTATGATATTATTCAAGGTGGTGCAACAGGTAAAGTTGTTAATTTCAGACCAGAATTTACCGAATTGTGGCAATTCTGGGGTGAAACTTGGGTTGGTTATTTCAAGGGTGCTAATTCTAAGACAAGTGGTGGTGACCGTGGTTACTTTGAAGATAAGTTTAAGGATGAATTAGGATTAGATGATTCTGAAGAAGATGAACAATTAGAAATTGAATCTAATTCTTTAATTGAAGATGCCAAAAAAGCTGCTCTTGGTGATGAACCTCAAAGAAAACCAAAGGAAGTTGCTTCTAATTCTAAGTTATTAACTAAGGGTGGGAAGGCTAAAGATATAGCCGATACTGAGAAAAAGGAAGGTGATTCTATTTCACCCCTTATTTTGAAAGCTAATCAGGAGGATATCCCAGTTGTTGAAGGTGATTTAAACGAAGAAGTTGGGGAGGTTAAAAAATCCGGTGCAGATAAATTAGGAGCACTTTCCAGGTTTAAGAATAACGATGCTAAATAGATTAAGTTATGTATATTCATATATAATACATTTTCCCTTCTTTTTGTGTTTTTTATACTAGACCTTCCAAACTTCAACGCTGACAACATTGAACTTTCTAGTTGAACTCAATGGTTCATTGCCAAATGTTTCAACGGAATCTGAAGCGCCTGTTTGTAAACTAGAGTCTATCCAAAGACCAAATTTCCCATCACCAGAACCAACACTAATATAATCATTATTTGAATAGATGATAAAATTATTAACCCCCGTGTAAGGGAATACTTTCAATCTAAAATTGTATTCTTCAAGTTGATCGCAGTTTTCATGTAATCGATCATCTTTTTCAATATCGGTAGATTTTGATAATTGTTTAACTTTGGCATGCTCTATTTTCCAAAGGAAACAATCACCATTACCATAATAGTATTTCCCATCCAATGGTCTAAGATGATCATTTATATAAGCTCCAAATATGTTTCTATGTGAATCTTCAACGACTAATAAATACCCCCGCCTTCTAGTAGTATTTTCACCAGATTTAGGTTCTAAACAAGAATACAATGTATTCAATGAAGAGCCATTCTGTTCTAAGGAGTAAAGTAGTTTCCATTCATGACCAATCTGTAACAACATTGGCAAATGTTGTCTCAATTCTGCGGCTATCTCGCTATTTAATAATTTGTGTTTAGTGTTAGACTTGTAACCATGGAGATGTAACTCATTCAATGGGGGGTCATTGTAATCTTCCTCATCCTGCTGTTGTTGCCTATTTGTTGCCGGTGAAGATGAACGTGACCTCGTTAGCACAGATCTCAATTTACCAAATGCCATTTTGTTATAAAGGGAGTACACATATCAAGATAATTGTCACTTAAAAAAAAATACACGTGACTTTATCTTACTTGAAATTATTACTTCAATTAGATCACTAATTAGTTGATTTGTTGAAAATAGCATTATATCTTTTTACAGTTGATTTTTATAGTATCAACCTGTTGGTTTTCTGATCAGTTTGTGCATTTATTTGTGCTATTAAATTTAATCTTTTGATTAAAGTTAGTTTTTCTTTATTCAAATAAACGATTACAGTAATAATAAATTTAAAGTATCTTAAATGGTAGAAATGTTTAAATAGCCACAAATTGAACTCAATTTACCCATTTTATTGGCTATATATACATTTTTCTTCTTACTTATTTTTTTTTCCTTACTCAGCAGTTTGCCTTTCTAGTATTGGCTAAATACTCCACGTTGCTTTTAAATTGCTAAAAACTCAAAATGGAGACAAAACTCACAGATGAGATGATTCTTTTGTTAAACTCATCGCAGAGTGATCAATTGATTGTTGAAAGGGGGATTTCATTCGAATCATTCTTATCGTCAATGATATTTTCGATTATCTTTTGTATGTTTCAAATGGCATTGTTTGTCTATCTCAGAAATAAATTCCCTAACTTTTACTTCTATTATAATAACAATGAAGTTAAGGCTAAGAAAATCTATCTTGATTGGAAATTATTTAACCCGTATAATTATCTTGATATTACTGGGTTTAAAGCGAAAGTTGGTATGGATGCACATTTATTATTGAGATTTCTATATATGTCACTTTACATGTTTGTTGGTATTGCACTCATTTCAATTACTGTTTTATTACCAGTAAATTATAAATATGGAATTCATAATGATCAAATAACAAATTCAAGTATCATGGGTGAAACAAGTATCAGAGGATTGGATTTAATTTCAACATCTAGTATTTCTGTCAATCATACAGATAAATGTATATATCACTTTTTTGTTTGTTTGTTTATTATTATTTGGTTTCATCATGTTTTAATTCAAGAGTTCAATTATTCTATTAAATTAAAACATGAAAATATAATTAAAATGTCAAAACATCCAAAATCAAGGGAAATGATGAAAACAATATACGTTGAAAATATTAATTTGAAGAAATATAAAACTAGAGAAGACTTGCAAAATTTGTTCAATTCATTAATACCAAATTGTGTTGAAGAAGTTTACCCAATTCATGAATTTAAAGAATTGGATATTTTAGTTAAAAGGTACAAGTATTTTCATAATAAACTGGAAGAATTCATTTGTGCTTATATTGAAAACCCTAATGATTTGAAAATTCAATCAATGAGATTGCCAATCTACATTGGTGAATATAAGTTCCAGATTCCCAGTATTTGCCCTACAGTTTTAACGTATCCCTATTTACATTTTCAGTTGGATAGATATGCTACAGAAATTGACAATTTGAAAAAATCCATTTTATTTGACGATGATACATTTTCAATTGATAAAGCGTTTGTTAAATTTAATAGAGTGTCTGATGCTTATACAATTAGGCAAATATTAATTTCTGATGATCCAAAATTTCTGAATTTATCATTAATTCAATTGGATCCAATGGGAATTGATTGGGATAGTGTTATGAAAAGTAATAATACATTTAATCTTTGTATTAGGAATATTATATTATTTTTAATATCAATGGTTGTTATTATATTTTGGGTTATCCCAGTTGCATTTGTTGGTTCAGTTTCTCAATTACCATATTTAACATCATTAATACCAACAATTAGTTGGATTTATAAATTTCCTGATTTTATCAAGGCCTTTATTGCAAGTATTTTACCCACTGTTATATTGACATTTTTGACAACATTTGCACTGTCAATTTTTCAATTTTTAACATTTAAAAAGAGAAAATTAACAGGTTGTGCAAAGGAATTAAGTATTCAAAATTGGGTTTTTATTTTCCTCTTTTTCCAATTGTTCATTGTGATTAGTATATCATCAGGGTTCGTTTCAGTTATTCAACAATTATTTTATAATCCAATTTCTATTCCATTAATAGTTGCATCAGATTTACCTAAAGCATCAACCTTTTTCTTCCCATTCTTTTTATTAAGAGGTATTAACCTTTTTTCAAACAATTTACTTCAATTTTATTCATTTTTAAGACAAGTTGTTATATTTCCAAAGTTCATTGATAAAACACCAAGACAACATTTAAAAAGGTTAAAAGAGAGGCATTCTAATGAACTTCATTTGGGACAAATATATCCAACGTTTAGTGTTTATGGGTCAATTGGAATAGTTTATTCAGTTATATCTCCATTAATAACGGTATTTTGTTGTTTAAATTTAGTTATTGATATTATTGCCTATAAATTCACTTTAAAATATACCATGAATAAAGAAAATGTTAATGAAACATATGGGAAATTGTACCCAATGGCATTAAGGCAATTATACGCAGGGATATATTCCTTGGAAATTTATATGATGGGGTTGTTATTTATAGCTAAAGATTCTGATGGAAGGAGATCTTGTGCTATATATGGATTTTTCATGCTCATCATAACTATGGCTACAATATATGCACACCTTTATATTAACAAGAAGTTTGATAAGCAAATGAATGTGATGCCACTTGAGCTCTTTAAAGATATCGATTTTGAAACTCCAGGACAAATTGTGTTTGATTCAGATTTGAAAACAGTTGCTGAGCACACTGTAGAAACTGGAAATTTTGAGGCTCATTATCAGGATAAAAATAGAAACCCCAGAATGGCTTATCTCCATTCCAGTTTTTGCTTTAATCCATATCATTATACTCTTAAAATTCCACCAAATGGTGAAGTATCAAAAAGGGTGATTTTGGAGCTCGAAAAGGGCGGTTTTCAGGCAATTGAAACTGCTTGTTTTTAAAAATAAAAAATAAACAAGCGTTAAAAAATATTCCGAAACGGTAATTATGCACGAATACTAATATTAAATATGTATTAATATGTTAATTTATGTCATTATATCTCATGTATAATGTAAATTAGAATTTTTATTTTAGACTGAATTTATTTTTAAATTAAAAAACGCGCTTTTTCAAACTTTAAATCACGGTTTTATCATTTTGCTGAGCATTTTCGGACTTGCCCCATTTTTTTCAAAAAATCTATATTAGGAAGAGGCTGGTTTGCCATATTGTTTTCCTTAAAAGAAACCCATCAGCCACTTTCGGGCACTTTCTTTGCTTACTATATTGCCATGTTCAACAAACCACTATTAACTACCCTTTCTGTACTTTCTGGGCTTTGTGCCGCTACGGAATTGGAAGCTGCAGCTATTTCAACTGCTATTGAAAAAGAGGCCACTGCAACACAAACTTTCACATTAGAAACGTGTAACCCACTGAAGACTTCATCCTGTCCAGCAGACAAGGCCTTGGCTACATCTATTTATAACGATTTTACTGAACCAGACTCTTATTATCTTCCATATAGAACCCCATCTGAGATTCATTATACAGATGATGGTTTAAAATTGACATTAGCTAAGAGATTCGATAACCCATCCTTGTATTCTGATTTTTACATTATGTTTGGTAAAGTTGAAGTTTGGTTAAAATCAGCTCCTGGTCAAGGTGTTATTTCATCATTTTATTTACAATCTGATGATTTAGATGAAATTGATCTGGAATGGTTCGGTGGTGATGTTTCACAAATGCAATCTAATTTCTTTTCCAAGGGTGATACTACTACATATGATCGTGGGGAATATCATAATATGGATGATCCAAGAGCTAAATATCATAATTATACCCTAGATTGGACCCCTGATGCTTTAACTTGGTACATTGATGGTACAACCGTCAGAACTTTATCATCTGATAGTCCTTCTGGGTACCCACAATCTCCAATGAGAATTTTCTTTGGTATTTGGGCAGGTGGTGATTCAACTAATGAACCAGGTACAATTCAATGGGCAGGTGGTCTTACTGATTATTCACAAGCTCCATTTTCTATGTATATCCAATCATTAGTCGTTAGTGATTATTCTACCGGTTCTGAATACAGTTACAGTGATACCACTGGTAGTTGGAAATCAATTGAGGCTAAAGATGGTGAAATTCTGGGTAGAGAAGAAGAAGCGAATTCTGAATTCGATGCTTTAGTTAAAGATGGTAATTCTGCTGATTTAACATCTCAAGCTGTTAAAAGTACTACTTCTATGACTACTAGTAGTACTTCTTCCACCACTCATTCTTCAACTACTAATAAGCCAACTACTACTAGTACCACAAGTACTACAAGTGATAATGAAGATGATGAAGATGAAGTTTCAACACAATTCACCACTACTACTACACCAACATCAACTGACAAAGCTGCCGAGCCTACGACATTAACAACATCCAAAACTTCAAAGTCAAACACACATACTAAGGAGGAGAAAACTGAAACCACATCTAGTGAGACTGAGGTTCTTAAAACCGTTGTCAGTTCTGATAACGCTGGATACCAATTGGCTGGTGAATACACTGGTCTTTTGAGTTTACTTGCCATTGCTTTCAGCTTGATTTAAGTAAACTCTATGTATATATCTTTCTTTCTATGTAGCTTATAAATTATGAAATTCGGGGTAACTTAATAACGAACGTATTATTGCTGAGCCATTTGGACTTTTAAAGGCAGTGCTGAAGATAAAAAATTTTTTTTTTTTTTTTTTAAAGTGTATATGATTTTTCACTCAGCTTTTTTAATATAGCATAGATACCATGGCATCAGAAGAATTAAAGGATAAGAAGAGAAAGCATCAAGATGGTGAAGATGTTGAAAAGAAGGTGAAGAAAGATAAGAAGGAAAAGAAGGATAAGAAGGATAAAAAGGATAAGAAGGATAAGAAGGATAAGAAGGATAAGAAGGAAAAGAAGGATAAAAAGGAAAAGAAGGAAGAAAAAGAAACTGAATCTGTGTCAGTTGAAACCCCAGTTGCTCAATCATCTGATGCTGATATTGAAGCATTTTTAACAAAGAACGAAGTTAAATTTGAAAATGCTTCTGATTCAATTAAACCAATTATTCAATTTTCTACACTTAAATCATTTGATGTTTCTAATAATATGATTAAGAAACTTTCAAAGTTCCCACAACCATCTCCAATTCAAGCTGCTGCTTGGCCATATTTATTAAAAGGTCGTGATGTTGTTGGTGTTGCCGAAACTGGGTCTGGTAAAACTTTAGGTTTTGGGATCCCAGCAATTGATTATATTCTTAAATCTAAATCAAAGGATTTACAAGTTTTAGTTATTTCACCAACTAGAGAATTAGCCACTCAAATTTATGATAACATGAAAGATTATATGAGTGAAGTTGGTTTAAATTGTGTTTGTATTTATGGTGGTGTTCCAAAGGAACAACAAAGACATGATGTTAAAAAATCACAAATGGTTATTGCAACCCCTGGTAGATTATGTGATTTAATTGATGAAGGTTCAGTTAATTTATCCAAGGTTAAATTTTTAGTTTTAGATGAAGCTGATCGTATGTTAGAAAAGGGTTTTGAAGAAGATATTAAGAAAATTGTTGGTTCAACTTCTAATAAGGATAGACAAACTGTTATGTTTACTGCTACTTGGCCCAATGAAGTTAGAGAATTAGCTGGTGGTTATATGAATGATCCAGTTAGAGTTTCCATTGGTGATAGAGATGAATTAACTGCTAACAAGAGAATTAAGCAAATCGTTGAAGTTGTTGATAATTATGACAAGGAAAAGAAATTATTATCACTTTTACAACAATATCAATCAGGTTCTCATAAGAATGATAAGATTTTAATTTTCGCTCTTTATAAAAAGGAAGCTTCAAGAGTTGAAAGAACTTTAAAATACAAAGGTTATAACGTTGCTGCATTACATGGTGATTTAAATCAAACTCAACGTCAACATGCTCTTGATAGTTTTAAGAGGGGTGAATCTAATTTAATGTTGGCTACTGATGTTGCTGCTAGAGGTTTAGATATTCCAAATGTTAAGGTTGTTATTAACTTAACTTTCCCATTAACTATTGAAGATTATGTTCATAGAATTGGTAGAACTGGTAGAGCTGGTCAATCAGGTACCGCTCATACTTTATTCACTGAACATGAAAAGCATTTAGCAGGTGCTCTTATGAACGTTCTTAGAGGTGCTGATCAACCAGTTCCACAAGAATTACTCAAGTATGGTTCTCATACTAAGAAGAAGGAACACAGTGCTTATGGGAATTTCTACAAGAACATTGACCCAACTAAGAAGGCTAAGAAGATTACCTTTGATTAAATAATAATAAAAAGTCCATAAATATTTACACTTGTATAATGTTATCTAATATATAAAAGAAAGAAAAAAGGGCAGAGATACACTGTCTTATTCCATTTGAACAACGACACTTTTAACAACGGTGTATTCGTCAATACCAAAAACGCTACCCTCTCTCCCAAGACCACTTTCCTTAATACCACCAAATGGTAATGCAGCTTCACTAATTAACCCAGTATTAACACCAACCATACCAACTTCTAGATTTTCACTAATAGTTAAGCATTTGTTATAATTTTCTGAATAAACATAACCTGCTAAACCAACGTTTGTATCATTAGCCATTTTTAATACTTGATCAACACCTTTAAATTTAATACAAGATGCAACAGGTCCAAAGATTTCTTCATGGTAAATATCCATTGAATCATTAACGTTTTTCAAAACGGTCAATTCATAAAAAGTTTCACCTAATTGTGGTAATCTATTCCCACCTAATGTACAATGAGCACCCTTATTTAAAGCATCTTTTACTAATTTTTCTACCTTGTTAATAGATTTATGATGAATCAATGGACCATGAGTACAAGTTGGGTCCATCCCTGGGCCCATTCTAGTGTTTTTTGCCAACTTATCAGTTAACAATTGAATGAAATCATCATAAATTTCCCCTTCAATGAAAATTCTATTAACACAAACGCAAGTTTGACCACTTGATCTAAATTTGGCCTGAATTAATCCATCTACTGCTTTTTCCAAATTAGCATCTTGGAAAACAATAAATGGGGCATTACCACCTAATTCCATTGATAATTTCTTCATTGTATTAGCAGATTGTCCATATAATAATTTTCCCACTAATGTTGAACCAGTAAAGCTAATTTTTTTTAAATATGGGGATTCACAAAACATCTTACCAATAGAAGGTACACGTTGTTCATCAACAGGTAAAATATTAATTACACCTGGAGGGATTCCAACATCATGACAAATTTGTGCAAATGCCAAAGCAGTTAATGGAGTTTCAGTTGCAGGTTTAATAACTGTTGTACACCCAGCAGCTAAAGCAGCACCTAATTTTCTAGTTATCATAGCTAGGGGGAAATTATAAGGTGTTAAAATCCCAACTGGGCCAATTGGTTTCCTATAAGCCATTATTCTCTTTTGAGGAGAATTGGATGGAATTACCATCCCATTTAACCTTGGGGCTTCTTCTGCAAACCATTCTAAAAATGATGCACCGTATTTAACTTCACCAAGTGAATCAGCTAATGGTTTACCATTTTCTAAAGTCATTAATTTGGCTAAATCATCAGCATGGGATAAAATAGCATCATTTAAATCCATGAGTAATTTAGATCTTACACGGGGGGTATTCTTTGACCATTGAGGGAAAGTATCTTGTGAATTAATAAACGCTTGAGTGTATTGTTCATCAGTAGTTGATGTAACTCTAGTTAAGGTTGATTGATCAAATGGGTTGATAACAGGGAATGTGCTCGTTTCGTCTTTTGCCTGTGGTAAAAATTCCCCATTAATGTAAGGCGTCGTTCTAATAAGATTCTTGTTGCTAATAGCAGCCAATGTTTGTGCTGGCGTTGAGTAGAATCTTTTTAACATTGCATACACTCAAACAGTAGAAGAAAAGAGAAAAGTCCGCATGAACCGAAAATGCTCATTGAATCACTATTGTTGTTTAATTAGTAACATTAATCATTAATAAACTATCTAACAATAAATAAACGTATATACATGTGCATTGAATTAAATTGAATTGAATTGGCTATCTTGTTGTTGTTCACTCTTGATTATCTTTCGTTTCATAAAGAATATCAAGGAAACACCCAACTAATTCATCAACAACTGAAGCAGTGGATAAACTTTCTGCAACCCCGTATAACTGAGCCGTATCACTCTTGATCCCCTCAGGGCCTTCCTTTTCAATGATTTCGACACATTCTTTCACGGTAGATTTCAAATCGGTAATAAGTTCATCAATAACAGGAATGGTCAATTTTGTAACAGCTAAATGTAAAGCAGCTGGTTGTTGTAAACTGGATAAATGCCATCCACCCTTTTTCGAAAGTAAATCCCCCAATTGATGAACGTTAATCTTATCTGATTTGAAAGCGACAACTGAAAGTTTAGGGTCACCAATAATTTCTAATTCTGGGATTTCCTCTTTAATAACTTTAGACAATTTCTTAGCTGTTTTAAGAATATCTCCAATAATAGATTTATACCCATCATCACCTAAATAAACCATAGTTGCCCAAGCACCAACTGAAAGTGCCCCCGGACGAGACCCAGCCAATGTTGGTGAACCATAAAGCCCCCCAATCCAATCTGAAGAAATATAATATTGATATTTTCTCAACTCTGGTGAACGATACATGATAATTGAAGACCCCTTTGGAGCAAATCCATATTTGTGTGTATCACATGAAATAGAAGTAACACCTGGTAAACGGAAATCAAATGGTTGTAATTTTTCCCCCATGCATTTTTCATAATAAGCAATAACAAAGGACCCTAAGCAACAATCTACATGAAGTGGGATGTTATATTTAACAGCCAATTTAGATAATTCAGAGATATTATCTATTGTACCATAAGGAAAATTAGGAGCTGAACCTAAAATAATGGCAGTATTATTGGTAATAAGTCTCTTAACATGATTTATATCAACGGTGAAATCATTTTTCAAATCAGCCAATTTCAATTTCATTCCGAAATACTTGGATGCTTTAAAAACAGCAGCATGAATTGATTTGGGAGCAATTATTTCAGGTTGAGTGATCCCCTTTTTTTCCTTAGCCATTTCCCTAGCTGCTAAACATGCTAATAATAAAGACTCTGATCCACCTGAAGATGTTGTACCACAACCTGATGGTGGGGAATTGAACATTTTCAAAACCATTGAAACGATTTCAGCTTCCATTTGTCTTACACCTGGGAATGCATCAGGATGAAGTTGATTAGCAACGGAGAATTTACTAAAAGCTTTAGTTTGTAAATCTAATAATTCATTACCCCCATGATAAACAGCACCAGATAATTGTCCACCTTTCCAATTGGAATGTTTAATATTCGACAGGGAATCCAATTGAGCTAAAACTTCATTAGCTGATAACCCATTTGATGGAATTTCATTATAATTGATCCCATCCGCGGTAATAATCATTTCTTGTTCTAATTTAATACGAGTATCATTTATTTCCTTTCTAACTTTATCTCTTATAATAGGGAGATTCATGACAAATACAAAAAGTCTCTTTGAAATACAACGGTATAATCTCTTTAATGAACCGAATAACCCATACCCGTAAATTTCACGCCAAATGGTTAAAAAGATCTTCACCGCGATCCAAAAAAACACTGTGTCCTTGGCTTTTTGTAATGGGGTAGTTTGTTCCCAGTAGAAAACACTCAAGTGATATAATTCTTGTGGGTCTACCTTATTGAGATGTTTTTGGTAATCCATTTTGAATTTGATAAAGAAGAATAAGTAGACAGACACATTCTTTTTTAATTTTTTATTTTTTTTTTAATCTGTACTTACATACATATCGTTTCGCTTGTGCTGAGTGAGATAAGTCAAAATATGGTTAAATCAGATGCGGTTGTTACTATTTCGCGATCTATTGGTGCGTGCAAACGGTGCAGGAAGAAGAAGATCAAATGTTCGCAGCATTTCCCCAAATGCGCTGGGTGTGAAAAGGCTAATGCCAATTGTGTTTCGCTTGATCCAGTTACTGGTAGAGAAATTCCTCGTAGTTATGTTGTTGCATTAGAAGAACAAGTGGAGTATCTTAAGAAACAAATAGCCGAAATGAATGGTGATGGTGGTAGTGGTGTAACGTCAACGTCAACTCAAGAACAAGTACCAAGTTATCCAATTGCTGCTGCTGTTGAAACTTCTTCATTTATGAAGACGATATCAAACGATGAGTTTGCCAAACAAATGAGTAGGAATCCATCTTATAACACGAACATAAATCCTATTATGACGCCACCAGCAATACCAAATACAACTACTGGTACTACTACGGGGATTTCGTTTTCGAAATTGATGGTAACTGCATTGAATTACAAGGACGATAATGAAAAAATAAAGAATGATCTTGATCATGATCATGATCATGGTAAAACTAACGTTGATCCTACTACTACTGGGAAACCAAAACAGGGGATTAGTTTACTCCCACCTAAACAACAAGCATTGAATTTGATATCACTTTATTTCACTCATTGTAATTCTCAATACCCAGTTTTTCATAGGGAACAATTCCTCCGAGAGTATTTTCAACCAATTTATGGGAACATCCCTTCACTGGCTTTAGATGGGTCATTTGCATCTAATAATACTGGGGTTAATTATTCTTTATTGGATGATATTAAAGAGGAAGATACTTGGTATTATATTCATACTGAAATGTTAGATAGGGCATTTGGTCAAAACCCTGATATGGACGTTTTAGAATTCACCAGGGAAATTATTGTACCTGATAAATTTAAAAAGGGGTTATTCTTCTTAAATATTGTTTTCGCTATTGCTTCAAGTGTTTGGCATTTACAATTCGATGAAGAAATATCTGATAATTTTAAAATGACTGCAATGAGATACATTGATGATGTTTATACATCACATAATAGATTAGAAATATTACAAACAATGTTAATGCATACTATTTATTCATTAATGAGACCTTGTGTACCAGGGGTTTGGTATTTATTAGGATCAACATTACGTATGTGCGTTGATTTAGAATTACACAAGGAAGAAAGATACCCAAAGGGATTAGATTTCCCACAATTAGATATTAGAAGAAAATTATTTTGGTGTTGTTATTCACTTGATAGACAAATTTGTGTTTACCTTAATAGACCATTTGGGATCCCTGAAGAATCTATTAATGTTAAATTTCCTTCATTGATGGATGATTCATTTATTACACATGAAACTTCTATACCCATAATGAACAATTCATCAGGTGGAGGACCAAGTTATAAAAATATTTGTATTTCAATGTTCAAAATTAGATTACTTCAAGCAGAATTACAATCTATTTTACATGAAAAAAGGGAAATACCAAGAAGATTTTCATCATTTAACTCATGGATGATTGATATTTCCCAAAGGTTAAAAGAATGGGTTGATAATCTCCCAACAATTGAACAAATGAATTGTGAATTTCATTCTGAATTTTTCTTACTTAATTATCATCATTGTATGGTAATGTTACATGGGCTTTCACCAGTTAGATATGCGTTCACTGATGATGATATAAAAAAATTAATGGAATCATCCATGGGGATGATTTTGGCATTTTTTTCACTATGGGAAAAAAGATCACTTAATCATACATGGGCTGCAACTCAAAATGTTTTCATGGCGGGGACTAGTTATTTATATTCTATTTTTCATGATAAAAATCATCTTGTTGAGTATAATAATGTTAGGGAAATTTCTAATTTAGTTGAAATTGTACTTTCGAGTTTAATTGATAAATGTTATGCAGCTAGGGAGTGTTTACAAGTTTATCAAATAATGAGTCGGGTTGTTATGAAATTAGTTTATGCAGAGGGCAACGATGGTGATATTAGTAGTAATAGTGTTAATATTAATAACATTAACGAAAATAGGGAACCCTCAAGTGAATTGATGAAACGTTTACCCAGTGAAGATCAGTTGAAAGTTTTACAGCCTGGTGGGAATTTAACGGGGAATATGAGAAAGTTACTTTCTAGTATCCCTATGAGAGTGGTTGGTAGTAGTAAGATTAATAAGAGGAAGAAGTGTGAGAAAGAGTATGATGAACAAGAACAATCTAAGAAACATCAGTTAGACCCAGTTTTCACTTTACCTAGTTATGATTTAGACATGGACAAGTTTTTCCAAAGGGCTGAAAGAGAGCCATTTGAGGAAAATGGTGAAAGTGTGGAGGGGAAGATGGTGTATAGGATGATTTACGAAACTGGGGTTGAGAGTATCTGGGATCAATATTTTGCTACACCGGATCAAAGTTGATTAAAGCAAAGCAAAAAAAAAGAAAAGCGATAACTAGCTACGTTTATAAATGTAATTCTATATTTATTACTCTTGAATCAACTATATGTAATAGTAATTGTACTGCTTGTACTACTTGCACTATAAGTACACACTATCTATATTTATGCAGCCTTTTATATATAGAATTTTTTTAAAAAATTTTTTATTTTAAAGTTTAAAGGAGGCTGATAACGCCAGCCACTTTATAAGCCCCTTTGCGAGGAAGACAATGTAAAAGCTAATAGTACTGCCATTAATTGATAAACTTGTTTCACTTATTTATTTATTAGTAAATTAGATTAGATGACTTCATATTCGTGCCCCATTGACAGACTTACAAGACTTTTACCCCGTGAAACATTTCACGAAGCTTCAAAGAAAGGCTGGAACTGGTGCATGGATACCACATGGTGTAAAATTGTTGCGATTGTTGGGATGGTCGTTGGTGGGCTTATAGTGTTGTTTATATTATTCTGGTTGGCGAGAGTCGTATGTTGCGGTGCATCGTTGCTGTGTTCATGTTGTTGTTGTGGTACCAATAATCACGGCTATAATGACAATTATAATTACGATTTGGAAAAACAACACAGGCAGCAGCCCAACAACCCCAACATGTACTATCAGGCTAATTAGCTAATGCTAGCCTAGTTTATTTAATATATTCGTTTCGTTTTGTTTTGTTATTATAATTAATTAAGAATGTTAAAGCTATAAAACGGTAAACTAAACTATACTTACATTAACAAAGCACCAGCAGCTAAGGCAACGGCACCAGCGGCGTAGTAACCGTTTTGAGCAGCACCAGCTGGGTAAGTGGTGACTGGTGGGACAGTGGAGTTTCTGTATGGGCAGTCAGTGACGGTTTCTTCACAAGAGGTGATGGTGTCAGTTTCGGTTTCAGACTTGTAGTAAGTAGAAGCAGCGGCGGCGGAAGCGGTAAATAAAGCGAGTGTGGAGAATTGCATGTTTGGCTAATTAGAAGAACGAGTTGACCCTTACTTCCAACTTGGGGTGCAAAACGCTTCATTTTATACTCTCAGCAACGGTCCAGACTCACCTTCCCAATCGGGAAACGTAAACAAACGCCACCGCGTCTGCTCAGCGCGCTATTTCAGTGTTTTATCGTGTTTTAACAGCCATTATAAGTGATTTAGACATACTAATTGGGTCATTGGAAACTCCTTCCATCTGGTTTTATATGGGGGGGGAGGGAGGAGAATCTTCTCGTTGTTCTACCTTTACTAATTGTCTCATAATCTTAACTAATGCGAGACGCGTCTATCCAGTTGATGGCTCGGCAACTGCGAAATAAAAGTTTTTTCATTGGCCAGCAATATAAACATGAAACATGCTCAGCATGTACTTTTTATTTATTTATCTATTTATCTATCTATCTATTGTTGTTGTTGTTATTATTGTTTTGTTTTTATAAAGTCTCCCAACCACCAACATCTAAAAGAGACTCAAATTTCTTCGCAATTACATTCTGTACATTATGTTTCATCCATACCTGTTTCTGTAATTCTTCATATTTCCCCCTAACTAAATGCAACTCATGACCCCTTTTCCCATCTTCATCACTTTCACCATATTCATCACTGTATGGACTTTGAATAAATGACCCTTTACCATTATCCAATAATAAAATACTATTGTTCATAGGCAAAAAGAAAATACCTCTACCGCCATCAATACATTCCCATCTAATATGTAAATTACAAACCCCAAATTTATCATCACTGTAATTATAATTATCCTGTAAATCAACTTTTTTGCCACATGTTAAACAAATAGCTGGTTCAATTAATTTATTATCTTCCTCATTTAATGTATTTATATCATTACATTGAGTAAAAAAATCACCTAATTTATAAGGTAAATTAATTAATTCAATTAAACTTGGGTATGCAATCCTATTCAAACTCATTCTATGTTTATCTTCATTGGTAATTTGCATAATAGATTCTAAACTAATTCCATCTAAAACTTCCTCAATTAATGGTAATTTCAATATTTGACAAATCTTCTCATATTCATTGTCATCATCAACATTATCATCATCACTTTTAGTAATATCAACTCTTTTTTCCCTAACTGGATATTTCCCAAATGATAAAATCAAACATTTTCTCAAAAAGGGTAAAACTAATTTAATCAACATGTTATAAATAACATTGATATTCACCTTTATTTCTGATATCCCAACATTGAACAATTTAATAATTTCACTTAAATGATTATCATTACCTGGGTATCTTTCAGATGAAAATAAATTTAATAAATTTTCATCAACTTCCCCCATTAATAATACTAACCTAAATAAACTTTGCTTAATATGTTTAACATAAGCAATCCCTAATAATTTTTGAAAACTTAAATCCAAACAAACACATTCATCAGACATACCTAATAATAAGAAAAAATCCTGACCTTCATAAATTAATCCATCCTCATTTATTAAATTATCTAAAACCCCAATTGATGTTTCACTTAAAACACGTGATCTATTATCCCTTAATCTCCCATGAACGCATCGCAACATGTCCCGCAGTTGCAACCATAATCTTAAAGATGTCATTGTTTGATTATTAATTTGATCAATGATTAACTGTTGTTGTTGTTTTTCATTAGATTCATCTTCATCTTCATAACCAACCCCTCTAAGTGATATCTCAACAGATTCAATCATCTTACAAATTAATCCACTAATTGTATCAAATGGTGGAGTTAACCCAATTAAATTCCCCATACAATTCATTAACATTTCTGGTGTATTAGATTTTTCATCTAATGTAAACATTAATTCACCCTTAATTGTTTCTGATTTCATAAACCAATCTTTTTCCCTCATTTTTCCCCTTGTTCTTTCCATTAATTCAACAGTTAACATATCTAAAACTGCAGGTTCATTCATAACATTCAAATTCAATATTGGATTGATAATTTCATTTAAATCAACTCTTTGTGAAAATTCTTCATTAAAATTATCCCTAACTTTTGAATAATAAACTGGTATGAATAAATTATTAATAGTTTTGCATAAAGGACAAAAAAATTCCCTTCTATCAACATTTTCAGGTGATGTTCTTGTTATTTGTGAAAGTTGTTTAGTTTTTGATGATTCATAATAATGTTTATAACATTGATAATGCATCCCATGTGAACAACTTGTAAAAACCCCATGTGAATCATTAAAACTTAACCCATTTCTTTCATCACCGTCAATTGGGAACCCTGGTCCAATAATTGCTTCACGTTCATGATCTTTAATTATTTTATCAATATCATCATTAAGAAATTCATGTTTCTTATCTAAACTATTTTTCCCCCCGAATGATTTAAGTAACCAATATTCATCTTTATATGGTACATATCTAAATTGATTACTTTCAGTAATATACCCAAAAACTCCAAACACTTCGTTTTCGTTAGCTGGAGGCATATGACATAAAATACACGTTTTTTCAGGGAATTCCCAAAATGGAGTGGTCCCACCCTCATCGTGGGTGTTGTCATTGTCATGGTCATGATCATGATCATGATCATCGGTCATTGAATCTGTAGTAGACACGGAATCTGCCTTTTCGGAAAACTTAGCCTGTTGTCTCTTCAATTTAGCCATCAATTTAGCCTTCTTTTTCAATGCCAATGCTTTCTTCTTTTGATAACTTGGATCATTCTCCCATTTATTATTAGATTGTCTCGTTGTCTTATCCAATGGTACATCAAAAATTTCTTCATTAAATTCCATATCTAATTCATAAATATTCCCACCAGAAATTTCAATTAATTCTTTAAAACTTTTAAGGATGGCAATTGTCTTTGACCTAAAATTGAACCCTTGTTCTAAAATAGCCAATTTTTTTAAATTTTGAAATAATTGTGAAATATTAGATTCAATAATCATTTCCCTTGTCCAATGTTTACATTTAGAAATCATATGAATAAAATGTAATGTTAAATCTAATAATGAATCACATCCACCACTTTCTAAATCATTACTTAAAACTTTTAAACATTTTTTTAATGATTTTAAAATGAATGAACCAATTACTTTATTAGTTAAAACATCATTAATTTTTTCAAATAAATTGGTTTCCCATTTAATTTTAATTGGATCAATAACAATCTCACTTTTTTCCATTCCCGTTTCTTCATGAATTCGATTCTTAATAGCATTAATACATTCTTCGGTTTTATTTCTAGTATAATGAACATAATATGGGTTTATCTCCTTTAAATATTCATCCCTTAATTTGTACAATTTAGGTAATGAATCCCCAATTTTCCTCCTAGGGATTTCTTCAACTGTTTGAGAAAATACAACTGGGTATCTCTTAAGTGAAGAAATATGTTCAGGTATTGATCCATCAATTTCACTAAAAGTTAATTGTGAATAACAAATTGAATGAATAATTTCCCTTTTAATTAATTCATCCTTAACTACATCGGCGTCTAATTTACGTAAATGTAAATCCTCTGTTGTTAAATTAATCAGGAAAAGAATAAACTCTTCTAACATTGATTGTAATTGGTTAGGGGAATAATGGAACGTTTCCTTTTTTTCTTCCTCATCATCATCCTCATCATCATCATTAATATTATTATCATCATCATCATCTTTATTCAATAACCAATCATCTAACAACCACCGATGGAGTAAATTCCAAATGGCATGATCTAAATCGGGGAAAAATCTAATGAATATCTGAACTAAGAATAAATCTCTTGTAAATCCGAATTCCCTACCACTTGAATACCTGTATAAATTCATTTGTGTTTTAATACTTGAACCATTTCTCACCCATAACCCAACTTTTATTTGTGAAACTAATACAATTTTTTTAATTGGGATATCGAAAAATGCCAAAATACCATCAAATTTTGATTTTGATTCATAATCTCCAACTCCATTTCCACCATTAACGAACCCAGAAATTCCTTGTCTTTCCCTTTGAAAAAATTCATATTCACCTTGAATCATTCTCATTAAATGACCAAATGCCCCATCTGTATCTAATGAATTATCCATTTCAATCATCCAAGAAATCATTGAATGTAATGGATGTAAAAATCCAACTTTTTCATCTAATATATTACTTGAAATAACAACATTACCTGAAAAAATTTCAAATAAAATAGGGTCTTCCTTTTCATTAACAATTCTTAAACCATTATTTTCATCTTCTTCTCCTAATGCACCACCATTTTGCATTGGTTGATCAGGGGATTCCATAAATAATAATTCAATAATATTACGTATAATTATAATGTAAAGTGTCTCTGTGAATGATTTTTTCATCTTGGTATTATATGAATAATAAAGTACATCCATTGGGTTACCATGTGAAAGTAATAATTCTTTTGGGATACTATTTAATACTTTCCCGATTGATTCAGAAAAAAGTGAAATAACAGTAATTGAATTAAAGAAAACTGTATAATCTTGATTTTCATATTCAACATGTTCACTTGCTTCCCTTTGAAAAACTGGTCTACTTTGAAAAACTGATAAAAATTGAACATATTCTGGGAAACAATAAAATAATTTAAAAATATTTTCAATTTCTGGGTTCCTTGTAACAACATATGTTAAATCTAATAAAACATGAGCCCATTTACGATTTTTTAATGTTTGAAATACAACACCAGTTTTTGGGTATTCTAAAATTGGGTTAGTTGTTTTAAATGTAGTAACATAATTATACATTACTTTAATCATCTTTAAAACATCCCCATGTTTTAAAACTAATGATGCATTAGTTGGTAATGTAAACACTTGTGGTGATAAAATTGGTAAAACTGAAAATTCAGGTTCCCTATCAATCATTAAGAATAAAGTTAAAATATCTTCATAAACATCCATAATTTGTGTTACCATCATACCATTAAATTCAAATGATTGATCCATAACAGGGAAATAAATAAAATGTAATTTTTCCCTAGCTGCTTTAGGGAATCTAACATCGAATAATAATAAAAACTGAAATCTAGATCCAATAAAATTATTATTATTATTATTATTATTATTATTATTATCATTATTTGTTATTTCATCTGACATATCTGGGTATTCAACAAATTTTTTCAATTCTTCATCAATATCCCATTTCCCATTTGTCCTACCAATTAAAGAATTCATATCCTTTCTTAATGTTGTAGGATTAATCACTAATGTATCCTTATAAACAATAGCTTCTTTTGGAATATTACATCCTCTCTTATAAGGCATATACATTGCTTTAACAATTAATGATCTAACTTCTGGTGAATTCATTGATATATTAGTTAAGGTAAAATTATAATACCAATTAATCATATCAAATGCCATTTCTTCCCTAAAAATATCCCTTGTATTCCTAATACATGCATTTAAACCAGTTGATGTTAAAATTTCTTGTTTCTTTAATAAATATTGAATATTATCACTTATCATAACAACCGCTCTACCTTTATCATTACATCTAAGTGCAATCATTTCAGCAAAATCATCCACTTTCCTTGTAACATTTTTAATTCTTTGAACAGCATCTTTATATTGATGAACTTGATCAGAATATAAAATTAAACCATATTTATCAGTTGGGTTATCATAACCACCATACCTTGATTGATCTAATGATGAATATTCTGCAGATTTCAAAATCTCCTCTTGAGTTTTATAAGGTATTAAACATGGAAATGAATTATGCATAACATCAATAACATAATCTAAAATTACATTTAATGAATTTAATAAATGATCTAATTGATATTTATTTAATGGTTCAATTATACTTCCACCTTCTAATGATCTAAAATGATCACATTGTGAATCAGGGTAAGCTGATTCATCCCCACAATCACAAATTCCTGCATTATCCTTTTGAATTATACTTTTATGAATTTCATGACCAATATGATTCTCATTTTGAAAACAATGTGAACACATTGCACATGTTTCATCATAACCACAAGTTAAACATCTATAACATGATTCACCCCTATGAAATCGACGACCACATGGTCGATTATAATGATTATGATTATTTAAATTAACTTCTAATTGATTAGGATCTAAATGTAAAACTGAATTCAAAGTAGAAAATAACATCAATTTAGCTTGTGGTGTATATTTATAATCACATGCCATGGGCAAAAGAAACAACTTCTGCTTCAAATCAAAAATTTCAGCTTCTGAATCCATTAATTGAAATTAAAATTGTCCTATAAGGTTGCTTTTGTCTACTCTTGATGGCAAAAAAAAAATTAAATATCGTTATACACTATAATATTAAATTCCTCAAAGAAAAAAACTAAACTATATAATTACTACTAAATGTCTATTAAATTAGCCAATGGTTCTTCTATAGGCGCCGATGGTTCAGCTAATGGTACTAATTCACCATTGGGCACTTCTGGGAAATTCAATGTCGGTGGTAATGCATAACTTGTTGGGATCATCGTACCCTTTAATTCAGCAAGCGGGTCTACAGGCGGTTCACTTGGCCCCTGTTCTTGTGCTGGTGGTGCCGAGGGGACTAGTTCTGATTTTGGTTCTGATGGTTCTTCAGTAAATTTGGCAATTTCACCTTCAAATTTCTGCTGAGCAGGTTGTGGCTCAGGTGTTTCAACTGTAACTAGTACTGGCACAGGCACTGGCACAGCTGGGACGGTTGGGACAACAACCGATGGAGTTGGCTGTTTTGGAACTGGCACAGCAGCAGATGCTGCTGCTTGAGGAATTGGTGGCGCTGGTTTTAAAACTTTAGCAGCATAAGATGATTTGGTTTTTTGCATTTGATTTTCCTGTTTAAGTCTATATGCCAGAATATCATCGTATAATCTCCCAACGGCAAATGATTTGGCGTACATTGCTTGACATTTTTCAATTTCTAATTTTTGTTTATTTATTTGATCATTTATCTTGGAATTCATTAAGGCAACATCTGTATGTAGTTTAACTAATGATGGATCTATAACCCTTTGAGATTCAGGAATAGTCTTCAACCTCGTTAAAATATCAGTTAATTCAACTATTTTTTGTTCTGATTCCCCCGTTATAGCATTCGGATCCACAAATGAAGTAGGTTCAAGTGGTGGTTGGTATTGTGGAATAGACGTTGATAAATGTATTTGTACTGATTGTGGTGGGTGCTGCTGGTTGTGTTGTTGCTGTTGTTGCTGTTGATGGTGGATATAAGGTGGTTGGTATTGGTATTGTGGTTCTTGATGTGGTGGTTGATACTGTGGCTGTTTTTGATGTTGAACGTGTTGTTCAACAGCTGGGAAATTAAAATTTTGAACATCATTCAGTAAATTAGCATATAATCCCGTTGATTCCTCCTTTGGTTGTTCAACAATAGGTTGTGATTCTTGTGGTTGTGGCTGTGGCTGATTAGCTTGGAAATCTCTCAAACTAGCCTCAATTGCTTGCCTCATAGCTTCTTCGTCTTCATCTTCTTCTTCCTTTGTGATTTTCTTAGATGATGTTTCAATCATTGGTTGTCTTTCCATTGGCTTATTAGCCATACCTGAATCTTTCAAAGATAATTCAATTGCTCTTCTTAGTTCATCATCACCATCACCATCACCATCAAGAATGGAAATTTCTGAATTCTTCTTACTATGCTTTCTGTGATGTTTTCTATGTTTCTTTCTATTGTCCTTTTGATCTGCGTAACAATTATCACAAACCCTAACTGGGATATTAATACCTAATTCAGGAATTGTGGAATTTTGGGAAGAATGTTTAGAACAAAAAACACCACCACATGATCTACAATGGTGTTTTCTATTAAGCATAGTAAACATTTCAGAACACATCATACAAGCATCTGAATCTTCCCATTCAGGTGCAACTTTACTTTCAATTAAACTTGAATCAACAATATCAGTAATAGTTGGAAATTCAAATCCATCCTTTTGTAATTTCCTATAAATTGTATTAATATAATCATATTTTGGATCCTTACTGACAAGAATAGACCATGTTTGAATTAATTCTAACAAATTCTTTTTAACACCTTCATCATTTTTACCCTTTAAAAAGATAACTAATGGATCCATGAATTCTTTTGATGCCACTTCTAAAATATAATGAGACCCACCATTTTTAATACAAAAATCAATCAACTTCAAAGCAGCCTTCATTTGATTGGCATTTTCCCCATCCATGAATCTCTTCTTTAACAATCTCATCGCTTCCTTAGCAGGAACTTGTTTAGACCTAATCAAATCACTTATCTCTAAGGCCATTGCAAAATCAATTTCTCCATTGGGAATAGAATCTGAAGTAGCTTCTTCTATCTTTAAGCTCAGATCTCCTGTTTTACTAGATCCAAACCACGACATATCGAGTTTATTCGTTATAAAAAGATAATCTAAAATCGCCACTTTATTTTTTTGTTACCACAAAAAGAAAAATTGGTTTTGTCATGCTCAGCAGGTATGTCTATAAATATATATATTATAGTAATTCAAATAAGGGTATATGCATATTGAATAGTAAAGAGAATCAAAAAAAAACAGCGCACAGCACCTTCCTTAATTATTCATCATAATTTTCCTGAGTGCAACTGAAAAAATTCAAGCTTGTCACTGGACTAAGTTGGTTGCCATTCATTTCATTTGAATACACTGATTGTGTATCGACGAACCCCAAATTCCCAATACCTTCCTCAAGGCATATTTTTAATACATGATCCCAATCAGTATTCATGACAAATAAAGTACCAGCTATTGCAGAAAATGCCAGTGCTGCAATCATCCCCAACCATAATCCAAATAGTTCAAGTTTAAAATAAAACCCACAAATGAATGCAATTGGCAGTGCTAATATATAATAACTAATTATATTTAACCAACCACCAATATGTTGTCTCCCCTGACCTCTTAAAACCCCAGCAGATACACATGAAATAGAATCAAAAATTTGGTAAATAGACCCAATAATTAAAACATTAGATGCTATTTTAATGACATTTGAATCATTTGAGAATAAGGATGAAATGAAATCTTTGAATGTCCCAAGAATAATTGCATCTATAAACCCAAATAATAATGCAATTAAAAAGGAAGCTTTAGTACTTATCATGGCTAATTGTTTACTTTGAGAACCAATATACCATGCAATTCTTGTTGATGTTGCTACTGATATGGCAAATGGAATTTGATAAACTGTGACACAAATTGTCGAGATAATTGATTGTGCTGCTAATGAATCAACCCCAAACTTTGAACTAGCAAAGGAAATAACTTCAAAGGCAATCCATTCACCTTCAATCATTAAAATACCTGGTCCTGCAAGTGATAATATTCTCCCCCAATTTTTAAAAATATCCTTGGAAAATCCACACCAACATTGATACCCATTAATGAAAAATGTGTAACTTAATAACAAAATTGACATTAAATAACTGGTAATTACAACAGCAGTTGGGGCTCCAATGAATCCGAATTTAGAAACCATAAAATAATTCAAGAAAATATTAATTGGTAAACAAATGAATAATGTAAACGTTGATGCATGGAAAATCCCCTGTGCTTGTAAATATTGTTTTAAAACTTCAAATACCATGAATGCGGGGATACCCAAAACTAATATTTTCAAATATTGTGATGCTAGCATACAAACATTTTCATCTCCAATAGAATAGTATAATAATGAATATGATCCCTTAACCCAAAGTAACCAAATAGGTATGTATAATATACCCATAATGACCATACATCTCATTGCATGTAAACCAACTAACTTATGTTCATTTTTACCAAATGCTTGTGGACAAAGTGTAGATAAGGATGATGCAACTCCTAGAATAACACCATATGATGTAACGTTCGCTAATAAATTTGCCAAAGTGATAGCTCCAAGTTCATTAGAACCGATTTTGCCAGCACTGAAAACGGATACTACTGTTAAACTATATTGTAATAAGAATGTAATAATCAATGGAATTGATGAACTGAAAATAGCACGGATTTCAGTGAAAAAAGTTGTTTGATTTTCAGTTGGTAAAAGCGTTGATCTCTCAGTCACATTTGTTCTTATACTTTTACTGCTACTATTGCAGTTTGTATAATCCATTTAAAATAGAAACAAAAATGATTAATTCATATCATCATCAATTTTTATTTTCCAATTTTGGACAATTATATACAATGATAACAGCAATTTGAAATCCGATAAAAATGTTTATACATAACGTTAAAGTTTTATTTTCAATTTTAAGATTATCATTATCTTTATTAAATGAATGAATGAATGATAACTAAACTTTACATCTAAATGGGATTTTTCAAATACATGTCCGGCGATGAGCACTTTTTTAAACATGTTTTGTACACTCAATACTTTATCATCAGATTACATAATTCCGGCAAATGGAGAAGCCATTTGTGTGTGTACTGTGTACTGCACCAGTTCCCATGCTCGTTGATCGACATGGGAGACTAGCACATTGTGCAAATTGTTCTGGTGTTGCAGATAAATACGTCGAACTGGAAACAACCATTATTGTTATGGATGTTTTATTAATGAAACCAGCGGCATTTAGACATTGGGTGTACAATTCAATGAGTGGGAGTGGTGTCCGTTTGGCAGTTTTAACAACATTGTTTCACGTTTATATTTCTTGGGCTTATCATGAACGTGATTATATGTTTAATAGTGAAAATTGTTCTTTGTTAGTTTCATTAGCTTTAAAAGGTCGATTCCCATATATATATTTCTTATCAAAGTCAGTATTGGAATTAAGTTTGTTTTGTTTTACTTTATCTTATTATGTTTCATCATGGTTGGATTTTTCACCACCTCAAGATCCATTAAATGAAAATTTGTTAGGTTCTGATCCTGGGTTTATTAATTCCCTTGAAAGGATATATGATGATAGTTTATGGAAATTCAATAGATCAAGATCACCTTCACAATCACCCTCTAGGAGACCAGCGTTGTATGCCTCACCATCCAATATTTCTATAGCACCATCTACAACAGATTTAAAATTGGATTTAAAATCAAATATTAAAGTTCGACAGAATAATAGTTCTAAGAACTTCCATGAAACATTTGCAATCATTTCTAACACGGTTTTAGTTTCAGGTATAATTAAATTGTTTCCAATTGTTATGTTAATTTGGCCATATGATGAACCTGTTTTATTAGTAACTAGATCAGCAGTTAGTTTATTACATATTTTTCTTTTAATTGAAGTTGTCAATATTATTGTCCCTGATAAAAATGCAACCTTTTCATATAAAACCATTTTTTCATGGTTAAAGATGAGACATTTAACTGAACAACAACATCAAAATCAACATCAAAATCAATTACAAACATCAAAATCAAGGGCTTCCATAGATATTGGATATTCGAATTTTAATCAACCTATTAGTAGAGGTAGAGAAGTCAATTCTTCCTCTATATTATTACAAAGGTATCAAGGGTCACAATCACAAATATCTCTACTTCATTTACCACCAGTTATTTCCGTTAATCATTCACCAACTAAATCAGTTAGCTCAGATGAACAAAACGAAGATTTAACATTGGATTTTAAATCATCTATAGAGAAACAACTATACCAAATTAGTGATCGATCAACAACATCAGAGCCAATTGAACACCATGTTGAAAATAAATCAATTCAATCATCATTTGAATCACCTATACCATATATTCCAATTCATTCATATTTGACGGTTATTTATGTTGTTTTATTAACTCATATTGTTGAAAAGGCTGTTACGCATATAATAATTATTTGGGTGGCTTCTGCTGTATGGAATGTTACTGTTAGAGATGTATTATTTGATGATTGGAGAATGTTCCAATTGTTAGTTACTAGAATTAATGAAGTATGGAGTTACGTTTCGTTACTTTTATAATAAAAATCAGGATGTTAATAGAATTTATATAAATTTTTTTTTCTTTTTCTTTTAATGACGAGATTCTCCTTTCTTTCTATTTCTACGAAATGTTGATTTTTTTGTAAAAGGAGGTGAACAAGTTTCATTTATAACTACTTTAGTATTAGTTTGAAATTTAGTTTCATTTGTGAAAAAAATTGGAGATGATGTATCAATTATTCCACCACTGGTTACTTTACCTTCTTTTGTTAAAGTATCATACAATTTCAAATCTTCTTGTGTATTAGCTGGTTGAGATTCTTCCCGTGGGGATTTATCAACATCATTATTTAATTCTTTCTTAAACCATTGACTTACGAAATTCCATTTATGATTATGTCTTTTCTTTCTTAACAACTTCTTTTTATAAGCAAGTTCTTTAATTGTTTTATTAATCATGTCTATTTGTTCATCAATTACCCAATCTTCATTAGAAGAATCAATTTCAAAAGATGATGAAGGACTTGATTCAGATATTTCAGATTCAAGTAAAGGTTCACATAAGTTATCAATTGTCAAGTCAACATTTGGTGGGCTTATACGATTAGGGTCGAACAATGATATCATGGCATTATTAGTGGTGGTTCCCTGTATATTACAATCATTGACTTTTAAATCAAGTTGAGCATGCTCAGCATTTGCATTATCATTTTCCTCTCTCATATCCTCTTTTTTTTCTTCTTCCCCTTCTTCATTTACTTGATGTTTGATGAATTCCTCTTCTTCTTCTTCTTTTTTTTCTTTTTCATCTTCTTTATAATCATTTGTTGATGATGTATCAACATCTGTACTTGATTGAGAAATGATTTTTCTTTGTGAGCTAATGGGATCACCACCAAGTACTTCTTCAAATGCATTAAACTTTACCTTTTTAAATGAATCCATTTTTTCAAGACTTGCTCTTTTAAGAATTGACTTAATAGTTGGTGGATCATTATTGGTGTTTGAAAAAGATCCAATTGATCCATCATTTGAAAATGTATAATCTTCACAAGTTTCGTAGTCATCGTCATCATCTTCTTCTTCTGCATGATCTTTATCATGAGTATATTTATTTGCATTCTCATCAGCCGTATAAGAGCCAACGAATTGTTGTAACTTTTCAATAAATTGGGAATTATTACGTTTTGTATTAACATTTCTGGGTAATTCAACAGCTAATCTTGCAGTTCTAGGAATTGACCTAATTGAGTTCTTTCTCTCAATGTACAATCTTAATTTATTGGTCTTTCTCTTTTTAACTTTTGGTTGATAATTATCATGATGATGATCTTCTAAGGCTGCAGACATGTAGATGAAGATAAGATAGTTAAAATAGCAAAGTGAATTTTGTTTTAATTTTTATTTCCTTCAAATATAGACGTGCCCTGTTGGTGTTATAAATGAACAGATGACAAAATAATATATTAAAAGAAGCAAAACCAAAACCAAAAACAGGGATATAAAGTTTATAATAAAAAAAAAATCATGAGCGTGTTTGCGGTGGCAAATTTCCTATTTGGGTTGATTGGGAAAGACGATAACAACCAATTGAATTGTATTTAGACGTTGTGAGTATGTTTGATACGTTCCTTTAATTCCAGTGGTATTTTTAATA
This sequence comes from Saturnispora sanitii, assembly GCA_030563185.1. Classification (NCBI taxonomy): domain Eukaryota; kingdom Fungi; phylum Ascomycota; class Pichiomycetes; order Pichiales; family Pichiaceae; genus Saturnispora; species Saturnispora sanitii. The sequence goes on along the minus strand of JAKUBF010000007.1, from coordinate 1,250 downwards.
CAATCAGAACGACTATTTGTTAAAATTAATATTTTGAGTCGAAAGGTTTACAGTAGATACAAAATTCACATATATAAAAGGATAAAATCAGCATAGTTAGACAATTGATATAGTTTAAACGTTTTCTGGATCTCAAAAGTTACTTAAAAGGGAAGATTTACCCAATCTTCAATTTTTCAGTTGTAAAAATGTTAACTTAACTTTACATTGAGTATGGGGAGCTATTTCCAGGGTGTATTCACTCAACTAACTTGTCTAAACGTCCTCTTAATGTTGTAATAGTGTTAAAATAGTTCAAAATGTGATACATTTTAATACATTTCAATTAACCAAAACAGTTTAAAAAAGAATGTGTGTAATTTTGAGACCGGTATTAGAGTAATTTGTGGACCGCTAATTTAAAAATTTTTCACATCTGCAAAATTTTCCATTAAACTGGAAAAAGTATTTAAAGATTTGATGACCCGCCCTATGAAAATTTTTTTAAATAGCTTTTTCTTTCTTGTAAAACTTTTTATTAAACAAAATGGGTAAGGAAAAGCAACACGTTAACGTCGTCGTTATTGGTCACGTCGATGCCGGTAAGTCTACTACCACTGGTCACTTAATTTTCAAGTGTGGTGGTATTGACAAGAGAACCATTGAAAAGTTTGAGAAGGAAGCTGCTGAATTAGGTAAGGGTTCTTTCAAGTACGCTTGGGTCTTAGACAAGTTAAAGGCTGAAAGAGAAAGAGGTATTACTATTGATATCGCTTTATGGAAGTTCGAAACTCCAAAGTACCACGTTACCGTTATTGATGCTCCAGGTCACAGAGATTTCATTAAGAACATGATTACTGGTACTTCCCAAGCTGATTGTGCTATTTTAGTTATTGCTGGTGGTGTTGGTGAATTCGAAGCCGGTATTGCTAAGGATGGTCAAACCAGAGAACACGCTTTATTAGCTTTCACTTTAGGTGTTAAGCAATTAATTGTTGCCATTAACAAGATGGATTCTGTTAACTGGGATGAAAAGAGATTTGACGAAATTGTTAAGGAAACCGAAAATTTCGTCAAGAAGGTTGGTTACAACCCTAAGTCTGTTCCATTCGTTCCAATCTCTGGTTGGAATGGTGACAACATGATTGAACCATCTGTTAACGCTCCATGGTACAAGGGTTGGACTAAGGAAACCAAGACCGGTTCCTACAAGGGTAAGACCTTATTAGAAGCTATTGATGCTATTGAACCACCTGTCAGACCAACTGAAA